>LR736883.1:1919629-2404646 GCA_902654985.2 Oryctes borbonicus
TTTATTATATAGTAATATAATAATTATTATATTACTATATAATAAATTAAACTTGTGTGGTGCGGAGGGTGCCGATACTTATGTGTTGTTTACCATACTACGCCACAGTCCTTGCTATCATTATTTAGGTTAGGGTTAGTTTAATGTAGAAAAGAATTATTTTTTTTGTTAAATTTGGACGAAACAATGCTTGTATATAAATGATTATACACAACGTATAACCAAATGTGAAACCGTTTTGCAATATCCATCTCAGTTTGCAGTTTTTGCTCTTAATCCCATTCTAAATATACTAAAAAGGTTTTGTGACGTACCGTTCCATACAATAACCCAAGCCACTTCAGAAGAAGAAAATTTTGAGAAACCTTCTTTCTTACATCAACCCCGTTTAAAAGAATTCATCGACTCAAACAAATTGCACAAAAATAACAGAGATAACAAGTAGACTAAAAATATGAACCAAAATTTATGTTGCTTTTATTGTTCTGTTTTTTTGTTTTGAATTGATTGATACACTAACGCGTATGCATGTCAAAACTGAACGACTGCAATACGCCTCTGTCGTGTGATTCATAGTGGACAGTGGAAGTCGTCGGTTCGTACTCTACTAATTACTGACTTTCTGAGTTATCTAAAAGAAGTTTATCCATCGTTTAAAATAATTGCGGCTATTACGTAAAAATGGATAATTTTTCAAACTTTTCAGAATTCTTCACCAAAAACGAAACCATCCAAGAAAACAAGTGACGCCGCAAGCAGTGTGCGATCTGGTGCAGCAGCTTTGTTTGGTGCAATGGCGACCGATTGGTTCTCAAAACAATAAGATTGCAAATATATCACATTTTGTTTCTATTATACATACATTTGTATAGTTTCTTGTTTAATGTTTTTATATTGTGTGTATATATTGCATATAGGTATTATAAAATTTTAATAAAATATTTGATACATTCAAATATATCATTCGTACGTTGTATTTGGTTTAAAGGAGCTAGTGTAGAAGGATGGCAAAGAAAACTAGTATTACAATATAAATTATTTTATATACAACATCTTCTATATTATCACAGACTTATGTCAGATAAATTACTAAAAAATATTACTGTTTATTATTAGAACTAATTCAATATGAACAGTGAAAATAATAAAAAAAACTGACATGCTGATCAGGAGTTTATAACCACTTCGAATCTCGTTTATGCAGTGATTGACAAAATAAATTAAAATAGAATTCTATGTAAACATTAAATTGAAAAAAGGAGTGATGATTTCGTAATAATCTAACGTTGGGCATTTGAAGGTATAAAATTCAATCATTGAGCTTCCAGCGACAACTGCCAAGATGTTCTAAGTAAATATGTATTATCGTTGGAAACCTAAAAAGTCAATAAGTCGATCGTTAAGAGCGTCTAACCAATTACAAACGGGCGATTGTAGGGATGAGCTGATAGAGGACTTCGTATTCGGCAAAGGCATATATTCTTCACCTCGGATGCAGAAGTAGCTTTTGATGGGCCCTCTGCACATAGGGCATCTGTCCAGTTTATCAAAACAACTTGCGCATATGCAAGTATGCCTAAAACATGAATTAGATTCAGTTATAAATATTTTGTTTAACCTCTATATTCTAGCTAGCGCGTTTACCAATAGGTAGTTGGTTAAATGAAACAAAATGTCCATGACATCAGAGCCTATTGTCCTAAGTAAAAAAAAAATATTTTGACATGATGGAGGTACAGTGACGTTTTTATTTGTTGTCTCCCTCTGAGACGACGTATCTATATTTTTTATCACTTAGCCGTGCGATTATTCCCAATCAACGCGGTTCTGTGCTTTTATTTGCTGAACCCAAGTACTTAGCTTTGCCACGCGGAAGGTAGTATCGATATTTAGTCGTTGTAAGGGGGAGACAAAACATAAACCGGCTACTGTACATACATTTTTGGGGAATACAAATACGATAGTACAAGCGAAATTTACTTTGCAGGGTATAGCAATAGTACGTCCCTTTTTTATTACTCTAGCTGTATGTAATATATGTTAATTGTGCGTCTTTAGTGTTTTATAAATAAGTGATACAGTAGAATTCATTTTTTTTTAAATGGAGTACCCTGTATATTTTTACAGTATTAAAGATCCCTAAATCACTACATTCTTCCCCAGATTATGAAAGTAACCTGTTTTGTGTTTTTCGAGTTCGGTTTTTGTTAAAAAATTTAAAAATCACATATCTCAAAGAATGTATTTCTAGTGATTTTTCTCGCTTTTGTTAAATGGGACACTTGTTTATTATGACGAGAACCATATTATCTCTCCTCATACCCACTCTTAAGTGGTTTTCACAATATTTCGGAATAATCAAAATTTCAAAATTGTTAATAAAGTTAATGTACTTAAAAGATCAAGTTAGCGGCTGTGAAAAGTATACTGAAGAACGTCCGTTTTACATAAAAATAAATTACGCTAAAGATCGTATGGTAGATATGATTTTCATACTGGGCAATGTAGAAAGGAATTCTCTTTTTGCCAGTAGAATTTATAGTGAAAGACACTTAATATCCAAGAGCTTTTTTTGAAAAATCAATGACGAGATTTATTGAACGTGTATAAGATATGTGAAAAAACAAAAACAAGAAGAAATTTAAAAAATCAGTTACACGTTCTGTTGCAGTTAGCCAAAAATATATAAGCAAGTACGCAGGTAAAAGTGAATGATCTGTTCTAAGAATATTAAAGAAAAATCGTTTACATACCTACCGCGTTCAGTTGCTTGGAGCTTACTGATCAGGATTTTGAAAAACGTTTTCAGTTTTGTAACTGGGTCAATGTTAAATTACAAGAAAATCTCTTCCCTAATTTTATTTTTAGCGTTCTTAGATGAAGTAATTTTTTACAAAAATAAATCGGTAAATAAGCATATTTTCATTATTATGCAGATGAAAATCCTAGAATTTTGTGATTCTAACACATTAACTAGAGAATATTTTTCGAAGCATAACATGTCAACAATTAATGTTTATAGTGGAACTGCGATATTCGATAAGAGCGGCGAGTTAGTAAAACGAGCCAATCGGTGCGCCTTACAAAAAGGTATAACGCTCACCGGTTGGAAAGTTTTACTAACTCGTCGCTTTTATCGACTATACTCTACTATAAATGTACCCTAAGGTAAGTTGAGAGAGTCTTCATAATTGAGTCAATCTGTTTGTAACAAAAACAAAGGCACTTTGAGCATTTATTACCTCAGGGTTTTTTTTTTAATTTAACTCTTATCTCCATATTATTAATTTCGTCAAGTTTTGCATTAGATTTAATAATACATGCTAATATGCTATTTCTACTTTTTCGTTTCAAGAAGTTTTACGAGGAAAGAATCTTCTTCCGCTTTCTTTAAATTAAGACACTTAAAATTTATTGTGAATAGAAGAAGTTGAATATTGGCGTTATGGATTGATGAATAATTATTCTGCATCAGTTCTGATTGTAATAAACAGGGTGTTCCATTTAACAAAGCAAGAAACACAATTTTTAAATTGGTAAAGTCGATATTTTCCTGATGACCATCTTGTACATCTCGTGGTAAAAACAATTTGCTAACATCGTCACCCAACCTCAACCAGTCCACACCACAAATTTTATTGCTGAATTTGAAAGTGTTTGGATGTAGGAAACATGAGATATATTTTTTTTAACAGAAACAGTTGTAACTCGGAAATTACAAAACAGGTTATTTTTATAGTCTAGGAATAAGTGGAGTGTAGTTAGGGATCTTTAACAATGTAAAAATATACAGGGCATTCCAATTAAAAAAGTGAAAATTATATAGTGTACGAGTATATAAACTACACTGTTGTCATAAATATTTACCGCGAGAATATTGCAATTTAATTGCGATACGTTTATCGGTCAAGAAGTTCTTCGCAGAAATAACATAGTCGGCTAGTAAGTGGGCCTGATGCGGAATTTCCCTAGATCTAGTCACTTCTTCCTCACTATTTCTTTGAATCTTCCCAAAACGTAAATGTAGTAGTCTTAGTTAACTGTTTGCAACACGTCAGAGTAAATTGCTTTTCTGTTACCCTTTCATCAATTCAAGCTCCTAACATGCACTTCGTTGGATCTTGAAATTCAGAAGTTTGGCTGTTTAATTGTAATTTATTTATGATCTTGATAAAGCTTTAAAATAAAGCGAAATATTGGTTGAAATTATTTTTTTTTAAATCTTGGTCGTCATCCTAACAGCAGCAATCACGTATTAGCTGCTGCCACCATCTTCGGGTACACTTTTCTCTTGTTTAATTTGTCATGCAATACGAGTCTTACGATCACTTTATCAATGTTCATCAGAGTCGTAGCGGTTCTTGGGTTCCGTCGTGTCCGCGTATTCCTGACGTTTTGCATGCCTTCAAGGGTTACAAAGGCATTTTCAAAGGTACTCTAGAGCTGTAGCTAAATTAGAAGAAAACTGATCTCTAAGCAAAGTGGCTTACTGATTTGAATGTCAGCAAAAATTGTGTATTTTACATTAAGAAACGTTAGCAGGATGAACAGAGGCTCTTAAGACCTACCCAGTATGCTGTAGACAAGGTCTTCGATGAGAACCAGGATAACGCTTTAGTCGAATTTATTCATCAATATCCCTTCGAAACATCCACGAAAGCTCAAGAACAAACACTGTTTGCATGGTGTTCTAGAACAGCACAGTGACATTTAAAATAATCGGGGTTGAAGAACGGCCCTGCTGCACGTAGTATTTGTATCTGGCGAGTTTGCAGTGTATTTTAAAATCTTGGAAATGAAGTTCGGGGCAATGTTGCCTTGTTTGACCAGAAGATGTTTCAGCTTTCTAATAGTGGAAAGCTGCCTGTTTTTCGTTCGAGGATTTCGAGATTCGAAAAGATTTACACGTTCCGTACAACTAACAGAGGGCATTACATATTATTGAAATGAGAAAATGTTACCAATAGCCTAGTCAACTACAATTTGCGTTTAACATCAGAAAACACGTAAAAGTGAAATAGGTTGCACTATCATATTTTAATTCCACATAAAATGTCCTTCATTAGACGACGAAATCTGGATTATCAATTCTCTAGTTTTTTCCTTAAAGGTTTCCTCTCTAGTTACGTCTTATTTTATAGCGTTTTATTCTATTTTGAAAACTGCATATCGAGTAGTGTTTTTTACGCGATTTTACTAGTTATATTTCATGGAGAGCAGTTTAGAGATACTTCAATTTTTTCAATAAAACTCTTCATAAAACTCGGCATTACTAGATGAAGAAGCGCTTAATAATTTAAAAGTATACTTCCAAATCATACACTTGCTTGTTCATGGCCTTTCTATCTGTCGTGTTTTTTAAAAACCAGATATTTTTAGCCATATTACACCATTTCAAGACAATCAGACTATAGCTTATGGGTTTATTTTACCCATTTTGACCACCTGTATCTACCTACAAAATATCTCCCATACCCCACATATCAGCTACGCATTAACACGTCGGTAAAAGCTTTTAGAATGAGCAATGAAAGGGTTGTGTTTTAAGAAAATTATTGTTACATTTGTTACTGACGTTACATTTTTAAGTGATCAGAAAAATAAATTACTTATGGCCAGTTGCATCGACGTGAATGAATACCACGGATAGAATGTCTTTCTACTTGACTCTTCTAATTGACTGCAATTGTACATTTAGCCTATAGTTTTAATTTAACTCAAAATTATTCTTATTTAGTTACGGTGTAACTGGCTATAAATCTTTAAAATGCAGACATTTTTCGATAATAACAGTAACAAATAAGATAGGGACAATACCTACGTACAAGCTGTTTCAAACTATTACTTTTTATTGTAGATATACCAATGCAACAAAAATTTTGAAATAAAACTCCACCTGGAGAATTATCTAAAATTATTACCATATTCCACAAACATTGCGTTATAAGTATAAAATACTCAATTGAAAATATTCTAATTACAGTTTAGTATCATGAAAAAAATTAACTGACTCTAACAAGTGTAGTTCCAAGATCATAAAATTTTGAAAAATCTCAACGGCAACATTAATAACGACAAATAACCTGTCTTCATACATTTAATCAATTACATTACACACGTGTTCGTTTCATATATAAACTACACGATATCCGTGTATAAATCGTACCTTATCACATTGAAATAATTTCTCAAGTGCAAATGAATTATTCTTATTGGTAATGTTAATTCTTTCTCTTTAATACTACCACATGCCATTGGTATAGCATACATGATTTACGATTTCGCTAATTTGTAACTAAATCAATCAATTTCATTCGATAATGCTTACTAGGCTAATAGTTACAGAAAATTATGCGCGGTGAGTCGCGTTACACGAGGTATGCCTCAATTCTTATCGCTCTAACAGAGCGGATCCGCGCTTATCCAATGCTGCAAAAGGATTTTGTAATACATTCGTTACATACATTTTGTAATACAATTCGTGAACTCACTTGGTTAATTCGTCTGTTACTTATTCTAATTTCGCTATCTGTTGTCAATAAAAGAAAAAGTACATTGATACTTTCTCTCGAAGAGCATCGGCAATAAAAATACGGTAATGAAATGATTAATGTTACCTGCACGGTAATAAAGCTCTTGATAGCGGAAAATATTGACAAACGACGCATAATTGTTCCCCGGAGACATTCCACATTCCTGTATCTCCGCCAGATGGACACACTAACGTCCTTCCAGGTCCTCCTTGAACAGGTTCCGCCAACGCTAGCGGAATATGACCGCTTTCATCATACCCAAGTGGATTACCAGTCGCCAAATAAAGTTGCTGAAAAGTAAAAGCAATCGAAACAGCAATGAACAAGTTTATGCTGTTCGCATCCTACCTTCAGACAGGAAAGCTGTCCGTTTGCTTGTTTAAGATACTGTGCCAAAATACTAGTTGGTAGCGTGCAGACGCCATCCTTTATGTGCACAACATTAATCAAAGCCACCTTAAATAATCTTCGTTTGATTTTTGACGTTACGGAGGTAAAATATTCAGTTTCTGAAATTGGAAGGCACTTACTGTTTCGTCTGGGTGGATCTCCTGATCGTCGTTGCGTAATAGGAATATCACTAAAGGATAGAAAAGTCTAGGGGGAGTTCCGAGATCAATTGATCTTTCGGGTAGGGAGAGTGATAATGCTTCGTCCGTGTGTGGATTGCGGCTAAAACAAAATAAGGAAAATATCATTTAGGTTCGTTCGTAAGAGCAGTAAGAAGTTTTACACACGTCAATAGATAGATTGGTGTTATGTATTTATGTAACCAATGGAGGCAACTGTATAACAGCTGTCATGTACTATATGGCCGATAGAGGTCAAGAAAAGAAAGGGTGAAAAGAGTAGAGCAAGGACAAGATGGTATAAAGAGCCATTGTAGGTGAAGCACTACCGACAAGCAAAGATTTTATGGTTTTCGTTGTAATATCAATTCACAGTATTTGACTTTGACAAGATGATGTTCCTACGTGTTTTGTTCCATACACGCATAAATACATATTAAATTGTTTGTTTGTGAAATTCTTAAATGATGCTTGCTTGTTAACCTGTTATGCGTCGGAATTAACTATATCCATGCCAAAATCTCTTGCAGATGATAATTTACCGTAGTAACGTATACAGAAATAAATATCATCAACCTCCTAAGAGGAAGGCTGCTGACCGCAGTACTTCTGCTTTATTCTAGTAAAATTGTCTTTTTTTCATTTTTTAATAACAATTCACATTGAATTATTCTAACTAACGTAAACCTGTATAAAATTATTACAAATCATTACTACTGTGACAAACAATTAGAATAGAGTTTAACGTGAATTAGACTGTAATTCTATTTGAATTAAACAGTACTAGTGGAGGCAGTCTGTGGAGGCAGTCGGCTGATACGTAATTAAAGTAGTAGTTACAGAGTAAAGTAGTACAGATTCTAAAAGTAGGAGCTAGGTGCGCAATATTTGTTCTTGTCATTAGGAGATAGAAACTAAACAGTTGCAGTCGATGTCATTATATACAGTATTCTCTTCGCCGAAAGCATATCAAAATCTTCTAGTCTTTTTCAGGAATCGGCTATCCGTCCAGCGCACTTTCCGGTTCTGGGTTAACCAGGTACTCGGTTATAGAACTGTGAATCGAGTACCCGGAACTGGATATTCAATTATTCGGTTTTAGAACCGTTTTCGAGTACCGATGCTAAAAATGTCGAGTACCCGAGTACCTGAAACCGGTTATTCGGTTTCGAGCAAAAGGCTTAGTTGTAATCATAGTAACGGAGTGAAAATGTACCTTCACTTTTGAATCCAAGTATTTAAGAAACTTGCTAAACTCGCTCTAGTATGATCTTATGTATATCATATACATGATACCAAATTAAGGAAGCATACTGCAATTTTGACCGTAGAGCAATCCAGCATCTTGACAGCATATACGTTTCTAAGCGATAGTGTATTTCGCACCAGAAGACCCACCCTTAATGTAGACAAAATAGTTAATTTAAAAGTATTACAACTTACACTATTTTCGACCCAAATATTTGATAATGTCCTTTTAGCAAATTTTCACTTTCGAAACCCATTTTCAATGTAGACCATGGCTTCCAAAGGCAAACATGCAGCTCTCTGATATTGACGCCCCAATAGGCATAAATTGTGTAGTTCACTTGGCTTGATACATTGCATTGTACATCTGAAATAAATATTAATATCAATACACGTGAAGATATGGTAACTGTAAAAACTTATTAGACATAAATACTAATTTAGATTTAGGATTTTCCAAGTTATATGCTGTAACTCATAAATGCTGCAGCATCTTTGTCTTTCGACAAAAACAATAGCAAGTGTAATAGCTAAATAATTTAAAATTCATTAGCTGGGAAAATTTATAAATCTTTTTTTAAATAAAACCTTTGTTGAAGAAACGATATATGAAGAAATTCTAATTTTTGAAGTAAAATTTTAATCAACATTCAAGTAAGTACCTGAAAAGTATACAATATGTCAGGACTATAGGTCAAAACATTATTTTTGTTGGGAGATTGTTCAGCGTCATACACTTTATCTTTACCTACTTCACGAAAGTTTTACGGGACCGAGATATGTTTCCATCTTAAAGGCATTTTTTTTGCATCAAACGTTGAATTGGTACAATCTCTGCCATTTTACTTCCTAGCAAGATATTCTTTAGTTTTTATACTCAAAATAAATCCCTTAGACCAGAAATAGAACACATACATCACACATACGCATTTGAAGGAAATTCCATAAAAACGTTTAATCAGGTTAATAAATCTGGTAATAATTCTACTGACTGTGTTCAAGATAGTCCATAAGCAATGACTTACGAGAAAGAAACAGCGTAAGAGCACATTTTTTAATTTATTCAACACAACGCTGGTGCTGAACTATTGAGAGATGTTTGGGCACCCACCTTGCACTAACTCTATTTATATCTAAATGGTTCTGAAGGATTCGGCAACTACTTGTACTACTTTTGTCCTTTTCCAAGGTTAATAAAAAAGGCTTACCAAAGCGATAGCAAAATTTTGACCCGTTGCAATACCTGGATGAACGTCATGCTAGGAAATCTTGAAAAGAAAAACAGGGTAACTACTCGTAAATAATATATGCTTCAAGTTAAGCTATGTAAGTTGTGATTTAATTTAGATGCGCTAGTATTATTATTTCTGGCTTCTACCTCAGCGCCTATAATTACTGCGAACCAAAAAACCTAAAGAAGTTAATGAATCTTGAAACTAGTTTAGGGTTATCTTTCTTCGCTTCAAATTTCTTTCCACGGAATGTTCAAAGATCGTTTTAACAAAATATAAAAATGACAATATTTTTATAACAATTTATATAAATAATCAAAGTTGACCGCCTCGCCTAAACTAGCGCGCTGTCGTAAATTTTATTTTGACAACGTTTGTCACTTTTTAATAAAAATTTTTCTTCATTCAGTCGTGTTAAAGCATGTACGTAGATCTTCATAACGACTAGTTGATCACCACAACCTTCATGGAAAGTAGCTCTGCTCATCATTAACTTTTATAGAAGTCAATATAGCAACCGAATTCGATATATTCCGAATAGGGTATTTTTAATCTCTAATACTATTGTCCATGCATGTTGCTACTAACTTTCTATAAATATAACAGTATCAGTTATAACTACCACCTTCCACAAAGGTACACTGACGAGCCTTAAACGGCGAAACATGCGCCTGTGCATGACTTCTGCGGAAAGAAATTTGGATCAAAATATCGCGAACGTTGTCAAAACAAATAAGGTTTACGGCACAGCGCTCATTTAGTTGAAACGGTCAACTTTGATTGATTATAAAAATTGTTATAGAAATATTGTTATTTTTATATTTCGCTAAAACGATCTCCGAACAACACGACTGTGGAAAGAAATTTGGATTAAAATATCGCGAACGTTGTAAAAACAACGCCAGAGCAACCACACCGCGCTTAATTACTAGGAAGGGTTAGGAGCTTCGATTGTTTATAACAATATCGTCGCATACTGATTTCGTTTACGTAGCGTAATTGTATTACATTTGAAATCGATTTTATCGAAAAAAAATCTATCTAACTTCACACTGGTAAATTAACAATCTAGGGTCAAATAAAAAAAACAAAGTACATTTCAATAGGTGTTACAACTGTCTTGGTGAGAAATTAGTTTGTGGCTAATGGCAAAAAATTTGCATAGTATACATTGCGTCATCTCCGGATATACTTGACGATCTTCAGCTGTGCTTAAGTTGTATATAACGATATTTTCGAATTACATCCCTTGCCAACACCTACAAAATTGTTGAAACACTCGACTTTTTCATGATGAGTCTTTCGAATAGAAGGTCGTGTTTTTCTTTCCTTTTTTAATTTCGCTTTATAGGTAATAATTCTAAATACTACAACAGGGTCCGGTTTTATGATAGGCATACTCACTTCCGTCTGTATATCCTTTAAAATTCAAATTTTTCATTAACCAAAGTAGTCCTATTATATGCTAGTGAATTGCTAGGCTATAGATATTGATTACGAAAAGCAATTTCCCCGTTTTCCATATTTTATGTCGTTCCTTTTATAAGCAATTGCAAAAGTCCGCAATTGCGCAAGGAGTTTAGTTATACAAATCCGCATCAAACTTAAGCTAACCAGTTCATGAAACTAACCAAGATAAATGTTTATGAATGTTTTTTCAAGGATGTATTCATTTCGTAATTTCGTGTATTTGCAAAAGTTGATAATTTGTGTTACTTCCCAAAATATTCATTTAAAATTAAATAATAAAATTTGGTTGTGTAAATATACAATATTCAATAGAAAATCTTATAAATACACAGATATAGCACTGATTATTTTCATTGGCATTGCCAGCCCACGTAGCTATAAGGCCACACATAATTCGTATTAGCATGCAGAATATCAATACAGAAATAAAATCAGGAAAAGTATAATGCAAATAAAATTGCGAAATATATGTGAATTTAAAAAAAAAGATTACACACCGCGTCTCCACCTAGAATGTTAGTAGCAAATAATTTCTTTCCCAAGCAACTGTGGGAAGGTTTTCAAATAAAAATAATTTAGTATAATAAGGAAGTCCTTTTTAATATAAAATTTAATCGCAAGTTTGCGATGGATGAACAAGAAAACGTGTGCCGGACATTTTTGTACGCCCTAATGCTCCGACAATGAATTATTATATACTGTATACAATTTAATGCCCATTTAATGCGTGGGTGGAAGATTCACGCCTTAAGTAATTTAGAGGAAAAATGTTTAAACAAAAAATATTCGGAGACTGGCGCTGCACAAGGTAAAATTATATTCAAACTTTCAGGGTGTTTACAGACACTCCCGTCTCATCAGAATTATAAATCAAGCCACCAGTTTGGTAATGAGTATCGACTACTGTTACCGAAAGGTCATGAGACTGTTGAACGGTAACTTCAATAAAGCCCATGGCACGAGCAGCCGATGTTGCCTCAGTTTTCTTACACTTGAAACTGGATGACAAGTTAAATAACCTCGCTGGATGACGAAGGTTGTTACGTTTAGTTAATTGGAAAGCCAGTGTACGAAACTCCTTGATTGTTAGACCAAAAAGCTGAGCCTCTATTTTATGTAAATAAACTACTGGTTCTTCTTTCTGAATTTTACTAAAAACACTTGTAAATCTTCCAAAGAATTTACCACTGCATAATTAAGTTCTGCACTTTTTCAAATTTTATTTACTGTAAAATTTAATTTATGCAAGCAAGTGTGTCATAAGTTCACATTATATGATTTTTTTGTTATGAACTTTTATAACGTTATAATAATGCAGAAAGATTTTTACCTTTTAAAACCAACTTGACACCCATTAAACGCAATTTATAATCTACCAATCTATGGGCTGAGCATTTAAAATTCAAAGAGGGTCGTCCTTAATTTTCAAAATAGATGAAATAACATTTTTTGTGTTACTCATCTACCCCGTATTTTTTTAATACACGTTGTATAAACTGTACTGCGATTCGTTGTATTTTGTTACAGTTACTAACATATCATATATTAGGGGTAATATTTGATGCAATGTTCACGTTAGGCATTACCTGAAGAAATTTATTCAGTTTTTTCATAAACAAATCTATTCAGCTAAATTGAAACTTTTAAACGTCTTTTCAATTTGTTCTAATTATTATTTTAATGCTGGAATGGAGTATGAGACGCCCTAAATAAACATATTCACTTTATATTGAATTTGTAATCAACATTTTTGGCTACTTATGTATGCATGCAGCTAATATTGAACACTGCATATTTGAACTTCATTTTATGTCATACAGGATTGGCATAGAGAAAACATTTTCTCTAAATTGCTGAAGGATGGAATTGTAAACAACTGTGTTTATTAAAATTTTCTGACATTACCACGCATATAAATCAAATTGCTAAAATGTAAAGTACGAAGTAGCTTTTACTTTCAGAGATTACATATTTTTCACATATTTCAAAATATTGTGTCACTCATGCAAACATGTTTGTTTGCACATAGAATATGACTTTCATACATAATAAATACTGTTGTTTCACGAAAATTGCTGTACTTCTGATGAGAAACTTTCGCACATTTAACACGACTGGCAAAGTTGTTATTCATTATGAAAATGGGTTCGTACGTGTTTTCTCATTGCGTGTATATTACATTAGTACATTGTAACCGCTGAGATTAGACTTCTCATTCTCTACTATTTTTGTTTTTATACTGTAATAACTGACAAATACGACATTTTATTGAAGTGAAATCTTAATCACGTAATATCATACACATCAACACATAATTCCATTTCATAAAATAAGTGAAATACAGTATTGGCCATTTGCTTTAGGCACCCGTGGAAAATTTCAAAATTGTTGAAACAAGTCGAATCGTCGAGCGCGGACCTCCACTACATCATTCACCACCGTCGTTAGAGCGTTGGAGAGAGTCCAGGGTCGTTCATACAGCGTCCTCCAAAAAGTCACTACATGGAGACTGTTTTTATTTCTTTAGTTATAAAGTAACTGTGTTTGCATTTTCATTACAAACCAAAAAATGTTCCAAAATAGTCCAAAAGCGTCCTTTTTTTTACGCAAAATGATTTAATTTGGTAAAACAAACTTTCTTAATAAAAATAGTTAACATTTTTTTCTATTTTAAGACGAACTCTCGATTTCCGATCGGTATTGATGAAGAAAACTTATGGAACATCTAGGTTTTTTTCTTATATCGTTTGTTCATATTTGGCCAAATAATGACTTTTTGGACAGCTGAAATTTTTAAGTGACATTCTTGAATTTAGATCGCAGCAAATCGATTGCCTAGCAGTACCGTCAATGCGTTGGGTTAACCGAAATAAACGTGCGCGTTATTTAGAACAAAAAACAAGAGAATTTATGACAACGCAAACAATATAACTGAATATGCTTAGATGGCAGAAAATAAATCCGGAAGGGAGCCCTTCAACACCTGTGTCATAGCGTACGTTTCTCCAGTGGTCTCTTTGAGATCCGTCCGTTACGGCGTATATATCTGCTTATACGCAGAAAAAGATCGTTCTACATCTAGCCATGTAATAATCGCGTACTTAAAGTGCTCTTTGAATTTGTATAACGGATTTTCCGCACCACTATTGTTAAAAAGATGGCGTAATCTAGAAAAATCGACGTTTTTACGTAATATAGTACTAATTTTTTCTCTGACTGAAACACTTTTTTCGTCATCTAAAATACGTAGCATTGTTTGTACGTGGTCAACAATTTCACACGAATCCCGTAAGGACAACAAAGTGTTTTGCAATTTTTTTTATTGCGTTGGCTACTACGTAATCGTCGTTAATAGTTTTTATTTTATTGCATTTGAGCTTTATTAGCTTTATTGCAGCTGCTTCTTTAGCGTCCAATTGCAAAATCGCTAATTTGATCTTTTCAAAATGTTTAAAATAATAGAATGATGATCGTGTAAGAATTGGCTGCGGCGGTTCCGGTATGTCAGGAAGTATGAAGCAGACATGTTATGTGCAGCAAAATCCGGTTGAACAGTTTTGAATAATTGACCTGTGCGAAACAACCGTGGCAGCATCGGTAACCATTATCAACACTTGCTTTGGTGAAATTTCAAAGTTGTTTAGTGTTCTAAGTAACACATTATGAACAGCTTCGACAGTACATCTTTGCTGTCTTGTACAGACTAGCAAACAAGGGTGAGACGGTCCTTGTTATTGTCTGTGCTACAATCTATACTACGGAATTTCTTTTAATGTCTGTAGTTTCATCTATAGCTAGCCACAATCGTTCATTTTTTACTGCGGTGAAGTACCTACGCAGCGTCTGCGGATTTAGTAGTTCCCATGGTAGATTGTATTTCTTCCAAAACTGGCGAAACTTTGTTTGTCCGATTTTTGCAAACGGTATATTGTACGCACTTAACATCATCGTTAAATCAAATAGAAATTCTTTATACGGTCTCCTTCCGATTTTTTTAAATTTGTGAGTTGCGCTATTTGCATGGTTCCTACATATACATGGTTTCCAACATAATAAACTTTTATAGCAAGCCAAACACCTGATTTCTTTACCATTATATATTAGGTCTGGAAATTGCCATAAATACGTGTTTACCCTGTTAGCAAACAGATAAGTTGATGCACTTCTACGCATTTTCAACATTTTAATGCTTTCCGTTCAATTCCGACACTTATCAACTTCGTACTGCGATATGTATTACACATAGCACACAGCATGGAAGGTCGGGAAGTGCCGACATGTAACGAAGCGGCTCTGTTCCCCCCAACCTCTCGCGGTTAAACACCACTGGAAGGCAAGCGAGAATGTTGCGCTCTACTAATGATGCACAAACATCAAACATAGTTACATTAGAACTAAAGAAATAAAGTTCCCATATGGTGCAGACTTTTTGGCGGACACTATATTATTTGAATGAGGACATCGATTTCTACACCGTTCCGAGGTAATACTGCGTTGATTTTGCGAAAATTAGATACGACTTTTACAATGGCCTGCCCAGTTCCTAAGACTGTCTTCCACTCAGCATCTGTGGTGTATTTTGAAGCGCAGTATAGCTAAACGCAAATGCCAGTCACGGTTTGTTAAAAATGGAAATTGTGGGAGAATTCAAGCTCTTACGGGCGTATTGGTTGAAGTTTTGACAACCGACCACTAGATGGCGCCATTGGGTTTTGACATTACTATTTTCGTAAATGTTGACAATTGTTATTATTGAATTGATTTGATAGAATAACTCATAACATTTTAATTCAGAAGTTACGTTTCTTTGGTTTTAGCAATCATCTTACAATCCTCCCTTAATCTTCTCTTCATCGACGAATACAATATGTCTTCTAGAATGGATTTCCATCTGTTTCATACATTGCAACATTTGGTGTACTGCTCTTTATTTTATTTATTAACGACTTGCTTGACTGTATCGACTATATTTTTGCAGAATATTATGTGAAATTAGTGGAGTAAATGATTATTAGTATTCACATAATCAGGCTAATAAAATTTATGTATTTGTCCCTTCTCCTACTTTTAAGCCGCATCGGAACTTGTTCCATCAGCTCTAAAATTAGGAGGCTTTGTTATACGGAATTCCTACTTGTTTCAAATTAACACCGTCAAATTTTTGGGTTTTTATTTTTGGTTGGTTAGATTATTAAAATTATTTGCATATTCGTTGTACTGAATTTATTATTTGTACCTTTGGGATAATTAATTTTCATTCAGATTTTCTTTATATTTCTATTTGGGGATAATTTTATATTTAGTCCTCATCAAATTGCTTATTCTGTGTAATTGTTTCCCTTTATTCTCCACTCTTCCTTCAGTTTCGTTTCATTCTTCATATGGAAATTTTTATATTTTTAAGATTTTTCTGTCAACTTTTGTCAAGTTTAGACGGTTTTCCCTGTGTTGTGTGACTATTAAGTTATGTAACTAAACTCCAAATTTGAATTTTAGTTATGGTATGTGGCTATCGCTTATGGAATGAGTAAATATAAGTACTCAACTTGTGTCCCAAGCAAGATCGTATCGGATCCTTCGGAGGTTGGTTTTTGCTTGAACTGTGTTGGGATTTTGGAAATGGTCATCAACCACGACCCTGTAAATCAACATATTCTGTGTTTAGAACACCTCATCTGAATATGGTGTTGCAATTGCAGATTTTTGATTTTATAAGCATTGTTGCTAATTCTTTCGTGTCTTTCAGGGTTCTTGTGCTAATTCTGATACAAACTCATTTATTTCTATCTATTTCTGTTGCAAATGAAAGATTTCAGTAAATTCAATAAATTTCGTACAGGTTTATTTGATCTTCGTTTGCAGTTCCCTCATTTGCGATAGTAATTTAATGTATTTAACAATTTCAGAAGCGCTTGTTGTAAACGTACTACGATTTGGCCAATACGAAGTGCGGATAATTCTTTTCCAACATTAATTATTGCTGTACTTATGTATTTTGCTTTGTGTGTTGACGCTTTTAAGTGAATTTGGTATTTTAACAGTAAACTTTGCCGTTATATGTTCTGGTTCGCAAATTTAATCTGATAACCGTTCAGTAACCAGTAGTCAAGTTGAACTTTAGCATACCTAATTTTGATCTAGTAAATGGTTAATAACCAGAAGACAAGATTAACTTCAGCTTACCTAGTTTTTTCTGCATCCCTTAATATAAAAGTTTAGTGGTTAGGTACTTCACTGTTTTAGAGTTTGGTGTACGGATGGATCCGTAAAGTACTTGAATCATTTTCTTTAAATATATTTTTTTGAGATTAAACGATTTTAGTGTTTTGGTCTTCTTTTTATTATTATCAACTGATTTCACCATATCTTGAATCACTCTTGTTGTTACCGCCTGGTCGCCTGATAAGATGGTAAGTGACGAGAATCTAGTTCTGATCTTTGTCTTATTACGAATCCTCAGTTGAAGATTAAGTTGTTTACGAATGTCAAATAAAAAATGCATGGATAGAGACCTTTATCACCACTAGAAGTCGTTGAAGCCTTCGAAAACTATATTTTGGAGATAGCACCTTCAGAGTGATTTTTCGAGAATTAGTTCGAACGCATGCATGCAAAAGTGTATAATCATAATGGCAAATATTAAAAAAAAAACAACGATTTATACCAAGATTTTGCTTCTTTCATTGTTTTTGTAAAGATGTATCCCTCGCATTAAAGCATATGATGGCGTAAGAAAATATTAAAATATATTAATAACTTGTTGTTTGGACTGCCCGCATCCAAGTAGTTTTGCTTTTACACATAATAAATAACATGTAGGAGGGAATTAGTGAAATTCTTAATACACCGTTCATTGTCGATGATATTAAGAGTATTCAGTGGTGCCCAAGTAATAACTAAAATGACCCGAATCAAATAATAATAATAGAAGCGTAGCATCTAAACTTACAATTCTTATATAAAAATTATTAAGAAATAGTAAATATAACTGTAAACTCCTTGCAAAATATTGTGAACCACGACGTACAAATACATGTATTTACATGGTTACATAATTAGAGCCGATTATTCAAGATCATACTTGAACAATGAGTTACCACAAATAGCAACTTCTTAGCGCATATTGATAAATCCACAATCAATATAATGAATAGTAAATAATTTCGACAAATAAAGCAAGATTATTGCATACTTATAAAACAACAGGTTAAAAATCAAATGGAGAAATGTAGGTCACGCTGTAAACCCACATTGCGGGCAACCGACATAAGCAACGTCTGAATTGATGTTATATAATGTTCCCAGTACTTTCGCCTTTCTTAGTGACCGGTATCGCGAAAAAAACCACTATAAAGCTAAACTAAAAGTTGTTATAGCGACAGTAATTCCAATGTTTCATATTACTTTTGTTTTCGGAGTAAATTTAACGTTATATCATTTCCTGGTTATGCAAATTGATGAAAACTGCTTGTAATCATACGAAAGAAGAAATCATTATTCAAGCTGGACTGATTCGGCCTACACTCGGTGAAGATTCGTCCTCGTTATGATAAGTAGTAAATAAATAAAATAATGGATCTTCCTAATTTTCACATTCATTGTACAGACTTATACGTAACAACTGTTTCACTATAGAGTAATTTTTTTTTTAAGATGTATGTCTTAAATCTATGAGGACAACGCAATTGTCTTGCATCCCTTAAATTTATTCCTCGACATTATCTCCTGCATCCAAATAATAGGATTTGTCGAACTCTGCAAAATAGGTCTCTGTTTCGACAATGACCTCTTCATTTGACGTGAACTGCTTTGTACCAAGCCCGTTTTTCTAGTCTGGAAAAGGAAAAGTCACAAGAGACCAATGTGGTGGATGGCGCACCAATCCTTACAGTAGCCGGACTAGTTTTGCTATCGAAATTGTTGATAAGTGGGCCGGAGCGTTATCATGACGGTAGCGATTTTTCCTGTCTAGATACTTTTCTCTTCAGTTCAATATTGAACATATCATTGTCTCAAGTAACTCAAATAAAATCTATTATCAACTCGAGTCCAACTTGAATGTGTTGAGTAAAGTTGAACGCGATCAATTTTGTTTTGAATTAGTTTCGAGTTAACCGACAAATGCAGGGTGTAGAAATATAATACAACGATAGTCTTCCCGTACCTTTTTTATTGAGTTCATCTTATAAAAGTTGAGGTCCGTAGATTGTACTGTTGCCTTACGGTCGTTCTCGTGGTTGAAAATAATGTTCTCGCCAGTCAAACCAACCCCAGACGGCATTCTTGTCTTATAATTTCTTCGGTTCTTATCAAACCTCCTGTACCTGTATAGCAGAAGCTTCTCCAAATAGATACAGAACTCTTTCCTTGTTTTACGATGAGTACTACGCACTTATTTAACTCTTAATTCTTTCGACAAAATCCCAGGTCACTTGTTCAAATGCTTAAAATTATTATCTATCAGTCCAAGGTATTCGTTTTCAATTTTCCATCGTCCAATTTTTACACTTTGCTCCATTAAAATCGTTTCAACTTATTACCCCACCTCAACAACGACTTTCTCACAGCAATGCGACCACGAAAGCTTACTGCCTTCAACGGTTGTTTCACTTCACAAAAATCTACTGTCGGTCGTAATTCGTTTCTGTCATAATTTGGGATACTACTATATTTCTGTTTAGTTTAATAGTTTAATGTGCAGATTATCCACTTATGATGTTATCCGTTATGCACCCGCATCGCGTTTCGGAAACCTGTGCCAAACACTGATATTCAACTAAATAAATATATATTTTTAATAGCAATTTCTATTTTTTGATAATTTTTATATTTCTGCGCCAAAAAATTAAGGTAAAAAATATGGAATTCCTAAGATGCGGTGCTCTATTTAAAATAAGTAAGCTGATATCATCTTCCTACGTAATCGAGGCATTTGGGGCCTCTTTGAGGTGCCACAGCAATCCTCAAATATTTTGATAACCTTCTAGATAATATAAATGGCGATGACTTTGTAACGAGCAAATCATTTCAACCTGAAATTCAGATTTCAGTAGCACGTTTGTGGCTCTTATAATGATATGAAAAAGGTCGTTTTCCGTTTCCATCAGAAAACGTATAATCGGTGTTCTGTTTTTCACTATACTTCAAAATTCTTGAAGGAAGTTACATATATAGAACCTGTTCACCTAGTGCATTGGTGAATGATAATTCATTTCTCGAGAACAAAATTTAAATGAAAGATGTTCGGGGAAGGATGTTCAGTTTCCGCTACATACTAGGCAGGTCTAATCTTTTTAATAGAGCATAGGTACCGCCCTTCTGGATGCTTCTCTTCAATTTATACTAACTTCGGTAAACATTCTTTATATCTGTGTAGCTTCTTTTTTGCGAAAATACAAGATATGATAGACTAGTGATTCACATTCAATTCCAACGAGTATTTCTCGAAATTTTCATTAGTACATTGAGAACATTTTTATATCAATGAGATTCTACAGGATGACCCCCGAAGTCGTTGCCAAGTTTGATTCAAGTTAATTGATCGACGCTATAATAAAACACATCAGAAAATGCCTAGAAACAATAACAAAAAAAAAAGCTAAAATAATGTACCGCAAAAGCAAGGTAAGGAGAGAAAAAACACACTGCCTACGGACACGTTTCTATCTACCCGGCGTCATTAGCGTGTTTTCACTCCACCTTGCATCGCAGTTTACTTCACAGTTAAGTTAAAGTTAACCTCAACATTTGAAACGACAAGCCAGACATCTCTTGGCGCGCTTGATGCTAAGAAATACATGCCTGCCGTTTAGAAAGCAGCGACATAAACCGGGTACTGTTCCCCAAGCCACCCTCGAACAGTTTTTGGACTGGTTACCACGAGATGGTGTGCGCAGGAGCGCTTTGGAAAACTGCACATGCATAACGAAACACATCAAAAAATGCCTAGAAACAATAAAAAAAAAAACATTTGAGGCAAAAGCAATGCAAGGAGAGAAAAAACATAGTACCCACGGATTCTGGAAACTACGCTGATGACGCCAGGTAGACAGAAACATGTTCGTCGGTAGTGTCTTTCTCTCGTTGCAGTGCTTTTGCCGTAAATTATTCCACCAATACCATGAGGATGCTAGAAGTTAACAGCATATTCTTGAAAAAAAAACACGCAACTTAATAGAATTAAATAGAAATGCTTAAGAAACTCTTGATGAATTATTTAAAGTAACGCGTAAATCTGACATTGTTTTTATTAATTTCTGTCACACATTAAATATACTCCCGAAATACTCGTAAATGTTCAACATCTGTCTCCGAAACCTTAATTTTAGGTTGGAACAATTTAGTCGATGTTAAATCATGGTCAGATACCCAGTATTTTTTTTGTATGGTGACGGCCCGACAGGGTGTATAACCTTTTTTATTATTGTGATAACTTCATGAGCTTTTGTGTGTGTAAAGTGTTTCATGGCTTTGTTACTATCACCTCCTTGCCGTAAAGGGTGAAGCGCAGTTAATTGTTCGCCAGCTGCGAATGGTGATTGGGTCTATCGGACCCATTAAGGAAATTTGATTCTGATGAAACTCGAACACACAGCGTCTAACTTTATACAGGCAGGCGCAGTCCCACTTATCACTGGACCACTACGCAGTGGAACGAATTAAAAGATCAGTAGGCATCTATATTATGTTGTTAATTTCCTAAGACTTCGTCAAACAAAATAATATTTTAGACCTATTAGCATTAGCTGGTGCCGATATTTTCCATTTTCTAATAGTCAATTATTTTTTGCCCGAGCCAGAATACCGTTTCATACCTGAAAGTTGTTTTATTTTCGTTCGAAGCTGGCTTACTTATTGTTCTTGATTAAGATTACGATTTTTATAACGTTGTCTTCTTTGCACTGGCAAAGAATTGACTGGTAACTACTGAGTCACCAGTCAATTTCGGGTTGGCAAACAACTTCCTAGCAGTGTTGCCGTCATTTGAGGTTCCATATCATTATTTCACTACATATCCTCGTTTAAAGTCGTTCTAAATGTGCTTTTTGATCTCGGGCAATAGTTTTTTTCTTTCCTCCGACGACGCATTCCGTTTTGTCACAGCCTGTATGTTATATGGAGGAGGTATTCCATGCATGGAATCTACGAATGAATTGAGCTCAATCCAAAGGAGAGCATGTCATCTTTGATAGAGTTTTCTCAACTAAAGTAAGGTTGTTCAAATCTAACTGTCGGATGTGAATTATGCATAGTTGTAAACTAAAATAGTTAGACAGATTAACGGCGAATATTCGAATTCAAAACCAAATACGAACATGTTTGTAACAGTAGTGCGCAGAAAAATTGCAAAATATACAAGTTATCAGAAAAAGAACGCAATAACACCATTGCCTAATATTGTAGGCAAGAAAGGTTTTATATGTGTATTCGAACCAATTTTTATAAAATCTAATTACAAGGATCAAAGTAAGTTTATGGTTAAATGTTTACTTTTTTATCAAACCGACCCACTGTGCACCGAGCCATTGACAGTTGTAAGGCAGATACTGACAAATATGAGGCAAACTCCTCAGAATGCCGAATCGAAGCTATCGCAATGTGCTATTACTTCTTGTAGCATCCGCTAGCATTGTAATTTGAATGAAAACGCTTTGTACAACAATGCATATATGCAAAATAGTAGTTAATAATTGTTAACACCGGTGTAAGTAAATAATTACACATCACGTTATAGCAATAACAAATAACAAGCTTGGAGTATTGCAAATGATTTGATATTTACTCTTTTACTGAGTGAGTAAATATAACATTGTGTTTACAGCATTTCAAGCTTGGCTGTTAAAAACCCTGTTTTATATGCACAGAATGTAAAAGAACGCATAACGTAATTGAAAAATAAAAAAAAATTTAAGACATTAAGTTGAACTTATTACAACATCCTCTGTGTTTACATCAGACACAAACTAAAAAGGTAACTGGGGTTATTTACATAATAGCTACAAGTATGAAGTAAACACATTTTTCAAAATAGCTATTTACTTCTAATTTTTGCTATAGCCATCTTGATTATTTCAGTACCCAACTGAATTATGATTTTAATTTGCATCTTCTACAACTTTGGGAGAATTCGCACATTATCATAGCATCTTTTTATGCACAATGTGTTATTATTCATTCTAACGTTTTGGAAAAACCCTTGCATGATTATTGTTTTAAATAGGTTCCCATCTGCCTATTTCTTGAATTAATTAAGACGATAGAAGCTTGTGAAATGAAGTATACAGCACGCAAACAATATTCTTAGCAAGTTATTTAAAATATACAAATGCGCATTTCGTGCGGCCTTTCCACAATTGCGCACATCATCAGTGCAGCGAAGCATTTCAAGATAAGTAAGTTATACATACGTACAGAGTGCCGTAAATTCGGACAGATTGTACAGGGTCCTACTGAAAGGACGAAATGTACGGTTAAATCAGTTTCGCGCTTAATATTAAAGCATTTCAAGAACTGTTAACAGTTTCAATTAAACATGAAACTGCTGGTTGTAGGGCAAATTTTGCGACGTTACACCGTAGATATAGTGCTGCTGCCGTAAGGAGAGTAAGTCCTTTATGCAGGGTCAAACTGTATGTTCAATCGCATCTATAGCAGGACCAAATCATAGGGTCTGGTAGGGTTTTCCGAAGGCATTGTATAATCTCATTAATCATTAAAATTGTTAGTGTACGTATTGGATTATGATGTTTACAATGAATTTCTGCAGTAGCTGTAATTATAATATTAATTAAAGATATACAAAACCTGATGATTTACAACTTTATGTAGTTACACTAGGAACAATTTTACATAAGTACGCTGCTAGTCTGCTTTAAAGTATAGCTTTTCAAAAACTCATAGAATTCCTAATAAATAGTAGTAATGAAAAAACTGAGCAGGTTTTATTTCTACGTTAACATCTTTCAAAATGTACGAGGTGCGGTCCGCATATTCTAAGCCTAACTTAGAAAGAGGCCGTATAACATAAACATTTTTATATTATTCCCAATATAATCTCCTACTACTTCAATACACATGTTAGATAGTATAACTAACACTTCAATTAGGTCTGGAAGAATTGGCGATTACCTCGAGAAATAATTACCTTATTTGTACTTGCTGCGAATTGCAAAAATAAAAGATAATGAATTTTCTGATATTTCTGTTGCAATTAACAAAATTCAAAAGCACTTAACTGCATCACGGTAAACGCCGTGATAAAACCATTTAATTAAGTAGAACGAAAATAAATCCATTACTTGCACCTTATATAGCCTACAAGGCGGTTAGATTGACATTGAGCCTGGGATCATTGTGCATATTAATGTCAAAGTCACAAGTTCCGATCACGAACTGTATTGCCAAACAGTTACTCTGGTATGCCGGACACGTAAAGGATGAGTAGACAATAATAACCAACGCATTGCATCTAGGGCAAGGACCTGCATTATAAGAAGAAAAATATTAAACGGTAAATGTAATTAAGTTAATTAAACACCGGTATCGCCGTATGGATTGTGTATTTACGTGAATTTATTTGGACAACTTAAACAAATTTTTTATGCATAAAATCAGTTGTAATATACTGTTTAGAACAATCAAATCATAGAAATCCTGAAATATTTTTAATACAAAGCAGTAGGATGTACTTACTCTATTTTCCTTTCTTTTGGGATTTCAGAACTAAGTGCACTAGCCGCCAAAGACTATTCCGTTTAGTTACTTCTTAGAAAGTTTTGAGACGTTTTGAAAGTTTTATTTTTTAAAATTGAAATTTAGTAGGTCGGTAGGTTTTATCGCATACACGAGGTATGGTCCACGTATTCTAAGCCTAGCATAGAAACATCATGTAGAAAAAAGAATCTATTATTTTTCAATTTAATTTCCTATTATTTCAATACACTTCTAGGTAACACATAATATAGTGGTGTTGTGTTCTTAATATCGATTTACAAGGTGCCCTTGCCATTTTAAGAAACTGTAGCCATCACTATTTTTTTACTTTTTGTCACCTTAGCTTTCTGAAGAATGGGTTCGCCTCTTCGATGTCACTACATCGTTTCTCTTTTAAATAGAAGAACGTGATTTAGTTACCGATTTGTAGATAATGGGTTTGAAGAAACTTGTAGCTACATTAGACAAGTTATTCGCAAAACGCGCTGAGCTATTTTGGCACTCATCTTGCACTAATTTTTGTCATACCCAAATGCCTATACACAATCTTCAAAGCACTAGTTTTTGAAATCCTTGTTTGCTAGCCTTCAATCGTCGATTATTCAGTACCCAGTTTCATGTTTCTTGGCGTCACTACAGTAATTGGGCCTCCTTCGCGTAGGTTTTCAAGACATTCTCTGCCCCAACAATTTTGATCAATGTTGTGGCATACATTGGTGCAGAATCTTTATAAACCGTGCCCATTCGCTCTCCGGACGGTGCCCTTCCTTCCAAGGTAATTTTTATGCTGTTTTCAAAGTTTTGTAAATTTACCATGCGTCGCTGATTGTCTTAGTTAATAGAGCTACAGCTATAAACTGCCAAATTATTGTTTGAATATTAATGTTGTCTTTGACTACCCCCATACTAGACACTGAAGGCTTAGAATACGTGAATCACACCTCGTATCAAACTATCTAACCCTAGTGTTTTGACAGAGACAACATTCATATTTCGGGGCCCATTAAAGCAACTTTATTACGAGGAATATCAATTTTTTCTGCCTATTGTATCACAGGAGGAATCTATAAACGTTGACATTGCCCATTCTCTGAAGATATGTAGATCTATGAATTCCTGCAACAGTTTTCTCTTTTCTCGCTATACGTACTGCACCCTACGATCACAATTACCATTTCCACACTGACATTCCGGAAACTCCACCATTTACAGTCTATACAAATGGGCCATGCCTAAATTTTAACCTGCTAATGTTAAGTAAAATTACCTGGAAGCTGCGTGATTTGTATCCCAAGCTCTATGGTCTATATTATGAGGGATAAAGGGATTGTAATGCTACCAACGACTTCTCCACTTTGTATTTCTTTCTTTGTTAGAATATCGCGTCAAAATACCTTATTCTCAGTTAAATATCCTTTCAATTTCGGGTTGATTTGGAACATCTTATTAGATAGTTGTTTACAAATATGATACAATCTCGTTCATTGTCAGTCTTCGATGCATCTATACACATACACGTTTAATGAATTACTAAACGTGCAGTAGCAAAAATTGTCCAATTAATATGCTGCTAATACTAACTTGCTAACTATAATTATACAATAACTTCTAGTTATTAAACCCGTGATGCTGTATTAAGTAAAATAATTTATCATTATTTTCTTTCTATGCATCACGTGGAAATGTCTTCTGACTCATTCGTACAAATTAGTGGTAAATTCGTTCGCAGAATATCCATAAGCGAATATACGTTCGGAACTGTTCCCACTTCCTACTATCCGTGCTTCTGGATTGTTTTGTTTAAAATGATATAAGAGCTGCAAAAATTAAAGGTGGGCATTTCAAGATTCAAGTAGGCCTAGTTTACACGTTTGTCAGCGCGTCTGGACAGCTTTGCTGGTTGTCAACTCATGAAGACCGTTCGGTCCCATAAGAAAATGGTCCAATCCCCTCGATTCTACTTCAAAGAATGCATCTAAATTTCATTTATATTGAATTATTCTCAGTACCAAAAAAGTAGTAATAATTTCAATCACGATTTACTTATTACTTATTTAATACGAACAAATAACATAGACATACTAAACACAATGTTTTTCTTTCTTTATGTTAGTTTTGCGTATTACGTTTCTTTGCATGAATTTATCCATAATGAATTTATTATGCTTTTCAAAGCAGTGTTTTTGTTGTAACATTCGAAAACATATTATTCAACAAACTTTTACGACTGGTATCAGTACTTATAGAGTCATCTTTTGTAAGAGCTAATACTAGCGATGTTGACTTAGTAATAAACGATAATAAAACAGAAGAAATAAGATATCTGCTGCCGCTTTAACTGTGAAATATTTGTTCTTCTAAGTGAGCATATGAATTAAAATTTTTAAATATTGTTCGGTACTAAATTATTGTTACACATTATTAATTTTAAAAGTATACTTACTATGTTTCTTCGAAACAGAAGTTCAAAAAGAATAAGTTTGAATTTATAAAAAAAGTGTTCAAAATTAGTAGCGTACGCGCTTGGCGGGCTGAATTCTAAAAAAGCACGGGGCGACTCCCATCTGGAATATTTCGGCCCGGCTTGGCCTGACCAGTTTGCACCTGTATTTGGAATAGTGAGGTTTGGAAGACTACTGACGGTAAAAATGTAGGCTGGTCTTGATTTGGGATTTTATTTTTCGTGCTATTAATGGATTCTTTTGTATTATTTTTGTAGCTAGCAGATTTCAATGCACAGCGGTCTCAAGCTATTTAAAACACAGCCGAAAGTATTGTAAGCAATATTGGAGCCGGAGCAGCCATAACATCAGTTTAACGTTGTTAATGATTTATTGTCTTTCTCTTTCTATATGCTGAAATTTGTTCACCCCAAATATACAGGATGTACAGTTTGAACTTCACCGTGTAGGTAACTTTTTTTTTGTTTCTAATGATACAAGGACGATTAAATTACAAAACAATTGAATTCGTTGCAGTAGATTCAGAATCTCGTATTAGAAAAACAGTTGACCGTATAAGTTCACTGAAAATGGCTTCAAATTTGGTTTTTTAAATGGAATACTTTGTATATTCTTTCATTTTCGGAATCTGCGAATCACTCTGCATCCGAATGCATCATTTTAGTAACCAAATACTTCTACTTGTTTTTATTGTATTAAGAAGCACACATTATAACAACGCAACAATAGAAACTATAATGGATAGGTATAAGATCGTAATCTAAAGGTACTGTTCAAAATTTGCACAATTTTTAAAATTGTTGTTTCTTACTTTTCGTAAAATTCGACCATCTATATTTAATAGAAGAGTTTACACGTGACTTGTAAGTCTTCACCATTCTCATACGGAGATCATACGCTATTTTCCCGGTTGTGCATTCTATTATAAAAATACATTCATTCGTCTATTATGTTCTATCCACAATGTTTTGCGGTTGATAGCCAGTTGCAAAAGTTTAAACGCCTCTGGTAATCGCCTGAGTGTAATGTGCTGATTTAATTTCATAAGCTTTAAATTTGCTTTTCTTAAGATAGTAACTTGGCCGCAGCTAGTCTGATTGAAGCCCTTTGAAGAACCTTGAAGCAAGCCGATACATTAATTTTACTTTCCTCCTTATCTTAGCAACTTCCGCGTCTTTTAAATGCATTTTCATTGGCTCTCAGCCTCTGTTTCAACAGTCAAAGCACGTTCTTTCTGGAACTTCTCTCTCTAGAAAACGTTGGCTATACAAATTTTGGGCTTCTTCTACATTTTTACTACATTTTTATCCACCTTGTCATTATGGGGCAGTTGATTGATGCCGTTTTAATGTGGAAATGAATCTACCAACATCATAATCGCCTAGTATAAAAATTCACAGCATGCGTTACTTGTTAAATTGTGTTTGACTCATTCGACTCTGTTTTTCAGTCTTGGCGCACTTCAAACGAAAACAATGACATCATTGTCACTCGACTGAATTTTTCAACCAGCTCTTTAAAAAAAGAAGGTGGAAGCTTTTGTTATCCAAAATGATACACTCAGATGCAGAATGACTCGTAGATTACGAAAATGTTAAATTATATAAGGTGTTCACAAACTTGGAGTCATTTCTGGTGAACTGATACAGTTAATTGTTTTTCTGTACGCACTGCAGAAAATTCAATTGTTTTGTAATTTAACCGTCCTTGTATCATCAGAAACATAGTGTCAAACATCGACAAACATCTGAGAATGGAATACTCCTCCACAATCAAAAGTATTAATTCATTAATTTTATAACATATTTAGGTATTATTGTAAAGACATGATAAACATTTTTATTATATACTTATTACACTTTATTCGCCCTTATCACCATCATTCGTGTCACTTTCTTCGAATTGTATAATTATTAGGGATGGCTACAAACATTTCAGAAAATATTTTTTTAATTTTTTATGCGTTGTAACTTTAATCACCATCAATATTTGTATACACTGAGACACCTTTATAAAAAAAAGAAAACTGTAGTTATAGTGAGTAAAAAGGAGGAAAGGGAGTGCGGGATATAGGTTAAGAGTGGTTCGTTGCAATATAGTCACGTTATTACACACAACTAGTTTTATTATCGAAATACAGCCCATACATAACAGACAAAAAGTAAACAGTAAAGGTCGACAACAAACAATGGGAATTGAAGTATTTTGCAACGAGATATAGAAGAAGCCAATGATGTATCAAAACGGCCGCATTGAACCTTGTTCTATGCATACAAAAGAAAAGTGTCCGTTATTAAGAGACTTGTGGGTCATTTGATGTCAAGTAGTTGAAATTAAAAAAAAAAATATCTCACCAATACAGATTTTGCAAGTTTAATTAAATGAAGCTGGTTGCGGATTTATTTTCTAAAGTAGTCAAGCAAAAAAATTAGGACGATAATAAAACTCATGATTATAGATGAAATAAGTAGGTATATAGCCATGTATATAAATATTTTAACATAAGAATCCACCGCACGCGTTGTAGAGGTGGTACTCTGCGTAATGCACTTAACCTCGAAAAATGTTCCTTTAAATATGAGATATTAGAGCTAAATGATTAGCACAATGTAGTAAATAAGGTAAAAGTTGTTTTTCAAATAGTAGTTATTTAATAAATCTTTGCGCAAAGCACAATAAATACAGAAATAATTATCTACTATTATAGGAATTGAAGGTCATATCATTGCAGTTTGGTATTTATTTTTATAATTAGAACTGTAAGCAACGCAACAATGTTTTATAAACTAGGGAAAATGCGTTTCTGATACCGTTTCCTTACATTTTTTAATGTTTAATTTGTTACAACTTTCTACAAATTTTAAAATACTGAAAATCATGCCGTTGTGTATATTAATACATTTTCCATTCTAGAGGAGCGTTATGTAGAATAGCTTTAGCATTGGGCGGAATTAATTACTGAGAATATTAGTGCTTGTCTATAACTAATTTGAACGCAGTAGAGATCATATTTTCGCGTAAATAGCATTAATGACAAATTCGTGGCTTCCGCCAATACACTACTATTACTTTAAGTTTGCAGTTGATACCGTTTCCATGGTTGTCAGTATTTAAAAAAAATGAAAAAATACAGCCAAGTAAACGGGAAATTGTTAAACCCCGAATAATTTTTACAAAATATGCAAGTACTACAAGCTTTACATCTTACAGCAAATTTGACAAATACAAATAGTTTATTAACTTACAGGTCACTATAATAATTCATCAATCGTTTCTTTTATTTTTTTTTTTAAGTACATACATAACCACAATTATAGAAAAACCAATCGAATTACAATGAAGCAAAATGTAACTGGAAAAACATTCTTAATAAGGAATCTTTATTCATAGATAAAATAAATTCTTTCAGTATGTTATCTAGCTGCTGCATTCCATCCTATTCTGTAATAGTATGTTTTATCCAACAACTGACAACTGACAACATTACTCTTAGTTTGTGCAAATTAATTTCGAGCGATAGCCATAGTGAACCTAAAAATTAATTCCCCAACTATCGCTGTATAATTAATTAATGAATCTATGATAATCCTTTTTCTTCATAACAAAGTAGAATTTTCAATCGGTAGTGTAAAACATGGCTCAAACCAGGATATGAATGATTCAAGTATTCGTTTGCAGTATTTATTTGTTCCACAAAAACCTATTGCATATAGCAATTGAGGGAGTTATGTATAACACAAAGGCTACAAGAACTTAAGTAAAGTAACTGGTACAAGACTCAATGAACTATTTGTTTACAGCAATGCAAATCAGTCTGATGCTACGTGGGACTGTATTCCCCCATACTTCACTATGGTTGGGCAATTCTCCAGCTAAATTTTTTCTCTTTCCTTTCAGTTTCGCTGGCTGGTGTATCCTATTACATTGCTGGTCATACCCATTTTCGTATTATATCCCTGATCCGGTTGATCTTGTTTTTGGGTTAGAGTCGATCCTGGGACTCTACTTTCTCCCGAACAAGTGGGCATCCTTTCATTTTTGTAGACTGAATAAATCGTCTATATTGATGGCTAATTCTGTTGCCGAGTGTTTGGTGAGATTTCAACAAAGAGCTCGGCTGAAATTAGTCTGGTTATCAATCAATCCGGTTTTAATGGAGAACCTTCAGTGAGAAAAGTAGCTATGAATCAGACCTACCACGTTCAAGTTGATTCTAATGTCCATCATTTTGAATATTAGTCCGTTATGCCATACTGTGTTGAAAGCTTTTATCGGGTCATGAATGCCGATTACAGAGTTGCTCGATATTCCAACGTGTCTCTGATCGATTTTGAGCGGTCGTCCAAATTGTTCCGCGGGTATGATGTCTTTACCTTTACCGTCTCACGCTGGAGCTCAGAATCACGGACGCCACAACTTTCGACAAACAGGCCAGCAAAACTGATGATTGACCGTTGTAAAAATTGAATACTTAGCTCTAATTAGGTTCGACATATTCAATCGACAGACTTTAATAAGATCTTTAATGCCAGTAGGTTCTTTTTACTGTCATGGTAACTATACTATATTAACACCAGAAACCATTTGGATGTAATTTGTAAATGCAAAATTCGCCTTCGACTGCAAACAGCTAGCGTTCCAATCAAAATCACAAAGTAGGTGCATGGTTCTCCATTTATCGATCACTCTGTATCGATGAAAATATTTTTGAAGGGTATTTTATGTTACCAGAAAATTTACGCAATAAGCGCAATATTTCATGTAGTACTAGTTATAGTTTTATGCAGTAATTCTTTTATACAGTACGTCAAGTGTACTTTGTAATTATGAAAATATGTTTCAGGTAAAAGTTACTTGATTTAATTAGGTACATTTTCACCTGACAACAAAATGAAAATTAAGATAGCGGCTTTTGCGATATTAGTAACTTCTTCATTTTAAACGGGCGCAATATTAGATTTTTACGTACCTAATGACATTTTACTTACTCTTTTCAAGGATGCTGTGTCACACGCTGTGTCTGATTTAAAAAATATTAAAAACTCGAAGCAATTCAATTTTGAATCGAACAAGTAGGACCTATGTTGGTACATTACATTTATTTTAGAAACAAACGAAACAGAAACAAAATTTCATAGAGACTAAATATTCAGCCGACACCGTTTCGTAAAACAGGGACTTAAATATTTACTTTTCTATCCTCAAAGCATGGCGATTAATACTGTTAAATGTCTGAATTACATCTTCACGTAGCTGTTCTACATTATTATTGTTGTATTGTTGGGTACACTTTATTTTTCGCGTGCTTCACAAACGAACATCCACAAGCGATAAATTTGCCGAATTGGCTGGCCATTGTTTAAGTGACTTAATTGGTATTACTCATTAAAGCAATCAATTAAATAATTAATTGTATTTATAGTATTAGGTGCAGGAAAACCATCATCTTGTTGGTACCGTACTTGCTGCTATATTTAAGAGATCAAAAGTAGACTAAAATTTCTTCTAGTGATGTTTGCAGAATTTCCAAATAGCATTGTGAATCAAATGTAATAGGACCACCTAAACGGGTTTTCAATATGCCATAATGAATATTAAAACCGCAACGAATTCGGTCATTATGGAACTGTTATGTGTTTGTTATGTCGATTAAATAATTCACAGCTAGAAAAGTAGGTTTCGTCAGACTGCAAGACACGCGAAATTTCAGTAGTAACTGATAACATGAAACACTGTTCTGGATTTGATTTTGTTATCATCTGCAATTATTACCTAATTAAACCTTTCTTATCTTTTACAATTGAGTGTATTACTTTAAATAAAAGAGGGATTGTCAATTTTTTCCTAATAATTTCTAAACTATTCAAAATGTTAACTTTTTCTCAACGGAATCCTGGTTGGGACTAAGAAATATACCTACTTAATTTAGGACAATGCATAGTTTATACTGAGATGAACATTGACACGATAACATGCTTACGAAACTCGATGTAAAACAATTTTTATTGTTTATATACGATATTAGGTAACTAAGCATCCCGTTCTCAATTCACAGATACCGAACGTACTCGTACGCCTAATATTCAACAGATCAACTTTCTCCGCGAGCAAACGTAACACAGAATAATCCAACTTCTTGCGACGTCGGGTCTATTGCGCAATAAATGACCGCAATTCTCCGTAATCGAACGTAGAGTATGCATATAGCAGCAGCACACATACCGTTCTTCATCTGATCTCCACTGTTAGACACGTTTCTTCGAATGGAACTTTTGCCCGATTTTTAGCGTAACATTCTCATCAAATTATTCGCGTCATCGGTATTGCGGGTGAAATACGAATATACAGGGCGGATCAACGTTTCGGCAAAATCCACTTATAGTTCGCGACCTCTCTCTCTAGTGCAATATCTACAACTTACACAAATTCACATTTTCCCTATATATTCGAATATAAGAACCTACATGAATAGGAAGGAGCAAAATGATCGTTTTATTGTTAACATTACTTAATGTAGCTTAAAAGTTAAATGAATTTATATTGTTTATTGTTTGTAGAATTATATATAAGTTAATGTACTAAATGAAGATGTACCTAAATAAACACTAGTTATTTGTTTTATTATCATTTATGGCGTGTCGCAAAAATACTGTGAATGGTTTAGGTATGCCAAGGTTGGCAAGAGGCTGGTTGCGAAGCACTGCTCCAACACAAAAACGAAATAAAAATTTAACACATATGCACGTATGTAGCAATTATTAGTATGTATCAATGCCCGTCTACATATGGCTTATCGAACTCAAGATCTTATCCCATCATTTCACTAGGAACAACTTGATCACCTTTCACGAATTAAATTTGTACCTTTGAATATTTTGTCCATTATATCCTTCAGTTGCACCCAAATATCACACGATGCCTCTTGATGGATTTTATAGTGCAACATTATACAATTTATTCCTTCTTTTTATAGCAATCTTGCAAGCCCAATATTGCCGCCTGTCATAGCTCCCTTTGTTATTATTATGCTCGTTACGCGAGCATCATTTTAAAAGTTCTTCTGAATACTCCGAACTCTCATTTTTAGTTTTTTTTTTTTTTTTATAAAAATAAGCTTTTGACTTGTGTTAGAAATGTCCGTACTTTCACCTAAAGCAACAATTATTGATCATGTTCTCTACTTTTATAGCAATCTATATACTGATTTCTTGTACACGTCGCACAGTTTGATGAGAAAATGAAACATCGTTTAATCAATTCTCCATTTTAAAATGGCTCTTTTCCTTTTGCAATTTACACACTTTAAGCGGTACATCTACTGATGCTCCTTGAGATGTTGTTACACTGTTCAAATAATTAGTGTGATAATTCTGTTGTTTCTTTAACTTGTTTACTTGTGCTATTCTCATAATACTCATGTATGAAAAGTATTTCCAGACGATATAATTAATAAATTTCATGCACGCACACCAAAGAAGGCGAAGACGATTCCATCAACCGGAAAAGCTGCGGTGACGACTTTTTGGAATTCGTCAGGCACAATCTTTATTGATTATTTGGGGAAAGCAAGCACAATCACGCAACAGTACTATGCTGATTTATTGGATCCCTGAACGAAGCCCTACCCAGCGAAGAAAAAATTCTCTACCATGATGATAATACTTCGGCGCACTCTTCGGCAGTTGCTACAACAAAACTGGTACGAACAGATGCCCTACCCACTATATTCACCTTGACGCTTGGCACCCTGTAACTCTTTTCTTTTTCCAAATCTGAAAAATTGGACGAAAAGCGGTTCACATCAAATGAAAAGGTCATTCCCGAAACAAAGGCCTGTTTTGTAGAGTTCGACAAATTGTATTATTTGGATAGCTTAAAAAACTAGAACATCTCTGAACTAAGTGTAACTAACTACAAAAAGATTATTCTTTTACTGAACTATTAGGAACTAGACCACCTTTCGAGAATTTTCGCTAATTTCAAAGCATATTCGCACAATAACATTACAATCAGCGCACATTTCAAATTTGAGAAGCTCTTTTTCTTGACGATAATTTGTTAAGTCAATGTACAGTCAAATCCGTTGCCACTAAAGTTGCAGCATCATAATAATAATAACTAATTCTTGTTTATTCACCCAGCAGCAGACCCCAGTTACAGGACGAAATAATAGCTAACATAAAATACTTGTATGCATCTTATAAGATATGAATTTAAATAGATGTATAGAAAAATAAAAAACAATTTTTAATAGAAGAGAAAGCATAGTTAATAAAAAAATACTCTAAGAATCAATGTACCACGTCTGCATAACCAGCAATGGGTGATGACTAAAGTTCATCACTTTCCGTGCGCTTCATAGGCGTATGGGCGTATGGTCGTTCGGAGGTGCGATTCGTAATATATGTGCAAATTTATGCTTCGTATATTAGAATATGCGATGGAATGGAGACGCGAGACGACCTTGTTACCAATGTAAGTATAGAAGGAGAGAGATTTATTCTATCTGGAAGAATGAAATGTATATTTGGTTTTCCGCTATTAAATCAATATGCATAAACATACGGAAAATAAGAGCAGTACATATTATGGTAGCGTTGTATGTATAAATAAAATCGATAGTGATAGTGATAGCAAAGTTGAAGATGATGGTTGATGTGGTTCCATTTTTCGTGCCACTACATTAAGTACAGAATTTTTTTACAATCAGTTGTTTCGTCCACACATAAGCACGGTTTTTTATTTTTCAGTTCGGCTTTAATGTTATTTTCTAAATGTTTACGCCCAGATGGTACACAACTTTGTAATGTTATCTGGCCTGGTAATATAGGATTGGCGTATTTCTTCCAAAATGAAATAAATGAATCATTGCTTAGGGAAAAGACGTCAGATTACACACAATTATAGTTACGAATAAATCTGTTTTGTTATTATTGTGCTTTGCACTTTCCACGTAGTCTTGGCAGTGTGTTTTTGACTAACACATTAGAGATTATCCCAAACTAAACATTTTATTTTTGCGCCATTGTATATTAAATCCGGAAAATCTTTAATAAACTCATTTACTTTATCTGACAATGGTCGTTCGGAAGTTGAAGTGGTCTGCACAGTATTCATTTGCATTTAGACACATATATTGAACCGGCGGTTTTAGCAGAACATTAGATTTGCAGGTAAATGCCGAAATATTTAAACGCTGCACGATTTGGTTGTCAATCAAATTGTACACGCACCGTGCACTGTGATTATGCTTTCTTTCCGAAATACTTCGGCCCGCATGTTGCTCCAATACTGAATCATAATAACGAACAAATACTCTATACAGCGTTTTCAGAAGATGTTGATTCGTGAAGTACTTCTAAGATCGAATGATAAATCCTAGGATGGCTGCAGCCTAGGGACACATGTTTAACGGATAGCTCGACTATCGAAGAGAACTCTGAGGTCTTTTATGGTATGGCACCTATGCAGCTGGTGACCGCTTAGACTATACGTGGTAGGTAAACCGCTCATTTTGCGAGTATACAATACATACGTACGTTTTGTTTGATTCAACGTAACACTAATCTCTCATTTTCACCATCCTCCTTTTATTTTTATTTTTCAATCAAGACACTATCAGTTTTCAAGAATTTCATTGCAATTCTTTTCACTCCGTTATACATGTGAGAAACCTTAAACCAGGCGCATATCTCATGAGTTTGTATAATAATTGCCATTTACATTGTACGTTTCGTGTCTTAAACCATAACATTGGACGATATAAATTCTCTGTTCTAACGTAAGCATTTTCTAATTTCACTATTACGCAAATTTATGACAAAACTTTCTCGCATAATTCGTATAATGAAATTTTCATCAATTTGAAAAAAAGCGAAGTTGAACTAATTAAAAATATTTTTTATGTACCCTGCAAGTCTGATATTCGAAGTTGCAGTCTCAAGGCAAACTGACGTTTCTATAAAGAATGATTTTTTCTTCGTCAGTCTTGATTTGTCGTAATACAACGAACGACGCGATTCAGCGGAACGGAACGGTTATGGATCACCAAAGCGGAACGGGTATGGATTAGCAAAGCGGAATAGAAATGGGATATATTGGTTTTGTATTTTTTTGTAATTCTACCTAAACATTTCGCGTTTATTCCTGTTTCCATTTACCTCCTGTAGTATTTGGATATAATGTAAACATGTTGTTTTCATTTGCATATTTGCAACATGTATATAACAAAGAACCGATTGTAAATTTGGCGCAAGCGATCGTGCAGCCAAATTGTTAAATCAGTTAGGAATCAGCTAAGTTCAGGCATGCGTAGATTAACCCAATTAAGCTATAATCAAACAAACAAACTTAATAACGCAAAGTCTCTATACTGCGCAAATATTAGCAACTAGATGTTAACTTTGAAACTAAATGAATTTCAAAACTGTATAAATGCAAAAATCTATTTATTTCTTTAATTTGCGGTGCTTTTTGTGATCAAAATTCCATTCAACCGAGTTTTGCATTGAGTTTACCTAAACGTAAAGCACATATTAAAATGTCCAAAAATATTTACTTATTTTATCTAAGTACCAGATTTCTAATATTTTCTACACACGGATAGCTATTCTATTATGTTGTTAAACATTGTACTATGATAATACTAATAACTAATATTTCCTTGAAATTTAAAAAGAAATCAAAACACCCCATAATACGTGTGTCAATAGTTACCGTCCTTCTATTTTCGTTAAATATTTAACAGTAGGTATGAACAAAGCACATAAAAAAGAAATCATTACAAAAATATTACAGATGCACTAAGCTATTTGTAGATGTACATAAATAGGAAATTAACTCATCTATAAAAATAGAATCTGATATGTTCGCTTTATTTTAAACAGCATGCACTTTGACGTATGATCTTTACTTTAAATAAACTAAACCCTTCATTTTTTAAGTTTCCGCACTTTCCTTGTGGAAAACGATGTGGAAAAAAATTTTTGAGAAACCTAGAGTTTGATTTCTCGAGAAACTCATTAAACACTTTTATTTACTTAAATGCATACGTCACACTTTTTACAAATAAAAGAATAATCAATGTTGACTCTGTATGAATAATTCATAATGAGCTGAACGGAAAATGCTTGAAATCTTACAAAAGTCTTTAATAAGTAGCTACCGATTTTGAGCCATGTACAGCTCATCCTCAGGCCATCTGAAACCCATCCAAAAATTACAATTGTTAAATAAGGTATTAATGTAGGACTAAGTTATTGTTTTTCTTCGTATAAGATGGCAAATATAAATAATGACACTCCCTAATGAGTTGAAGTTGTTAAGTTTTAGGTTAAACCATAACACTTCTTCAAAAAACTTACAATGTTAAGAAGACCCAGAGATAATAGCAGATAGTTTTGAATCATACAATATAATGACCTTTTCTCAAAATCTTCTCCGTGAAACGATGCTATTCGGGCTAATAAAGTAAAAAAAATAACTCAGTCTTGCCATTACTTGTTGGATGACAAACGAAAGAAACAATTGTCACCTGACCACATCTTACCACTAAGATTTTACTGATTCTACTGATACTAATTTTATCGAAATACCGATTAGACCAGTAGTGTCTTCAAATTTGGCCGTATATTCATTCTCTAAACGGCTAAATGTTATTTTGAAAGATATGTTAAACGATCGCTTTCCATTTACTATTAAGAACTCTTTGGGCTTAACCAATAAATTTAGTAAAATAGAAATTGAGAATTTAGATAATATTTTTTTTCTTTAGACGTGTGCAATCTATTCACGAATGTTTCTCAACGAGAAGTTAGCCAACTCCATACTGAGAGGCTTCAATTAATCAAATACTCATTTGATAATCACAACGAACTAATTAACTTACTAAACGCTTATCTTGAACAAAACAGTTTTCAGTTTAACTTATACCATACATCATAATCCCTTTTCCAAATATATAAAATTTTACATCAGATACATAGATGATATTTTTATCGTTTGGACTGGCAACCATCTCGAAACAAACGACTTCTTATTTTATATCAATATTTTACACAGCTCAAAAAAGTTTAATCTGGAAACATTGTATTAACTTCTTAGATACAACTATTTTAAATCCTATAATTTGGAATATACAGAAAACCTATTCACAATGACGTTCCCATTGATGAGTGCTCTAACCATCCCCATAACCAAAAGCTTTCATCATTCTGTAACTTTTTATATAGACTTGTCAATTTACCTCTCTACTGAAGCATTTAATAAAGAGTGAAGAGTGAAGAGTTAAGAGTTATCACTTCCGAAATGTGCTTGGAACATTACACCCTCTCCGAAATGTGTTGTTGAACAATAGAGATAGGGTGGTTAGTTAAAAAAAAGAGTATACAAATTCACCTGCGATACATGCCAATGTAATGTGACACGCGCATTAAGAAACATCTAAGATGCTTACAACCCATCCATCTGGTACACACATTAGCATCTAAAAGATATTAACCACCACTTTGATGCCAAAGATAATTTTGTTATTTTACGTACAACGATTAAAGGTGTTTTCCTCGATAATTTTGAAACTTTTAGGGATCTTATGTCAGCAGTTTGTAACACGGGGGCCATGAAAACCACACCAACAGCTGCTCTGAAAGTCGTCCTAAACCTGGAACCGCCACAAATATACATCTACATCTAAGGGGAAGCTAGGCTAACAAACTATAGACTAATGAATGGCCAAGCTCCTATAATTAAATCGCATGGTGCAAACTATCAGAAACTGTTAAAGGAACTCAAAGCGGAGTCGATAACTAGCAGGCCCATTGACGCCATCAGCCCCAAATACAGCTGCGACAAGTATTATAAAACGTCAACACCAGATAAAGAAGAATGGAAGAAAGGCCCGCTTATAAAAGCCGAATCCATCTGGTACATAGACCGCTCAAAGACAGAGAATGGAGTCGGAGTCGGGATTTGGGGAAGGAGACTTAAAATATCTAAGTCACTAAGCCTAATTCAAAGCGCCACAGTATTTCAAGCGGAGATAGTAGCAGTACTGAGGTGTATCGAAGAATTAATCCGGCAAGCTGATAACTATCGATCTATTGCTATCTATTCAGACAGTCAAGCGGTAATAAAAGCGCTAGACTCCACACAGGCGAATTCGAAAATGGCGTGGGACTACATGAATGCGCTCAATAAGCTGGGAAGCCGAACTAAGGTGACCCTAGCCTGGGTATCAGGACACGAAGGCCACCGAGGGAACATAAACGAATTAGCCCGAGCAGGCTCGTCAACTGCTGAAAATCGTTCAATGGACTCTGTGGAAATAGCATATACGGTAGTAAAAGCAACCACTAAACAATGAAAAGATAAGAAATCTCAAGACTGGTGGAAGATTATTCCAGGTCAGAAACAGGCCAAATAATTTTTGATGGGACACGGGCCTACATTTACAGCGAACCGACTAAACAGAGACAGGAAGTCTGTTAGAACAATAGTGGGCCTGCTAACAGGGCACTGTATGCTCAAGAAGCATATGAGCAATCTAATAAAGAACTATCTCGTAACACCCAACTGAATTTTGATTCAACTTCTACTTTTGAAATCTTGTTTTAATCATTAATCTCAGTCTTGATCAACCCTTTTGAAAAGAATTCTAATTTATTCCAACCTCAAATATATTCAATGACATTAAACACTACATATTAGATTTTTGACGTCGCTTTTGATAAATAAGAAAATACACTTTGATGATCATAATTGACATAAATAATTTTTGATCGCGTAGTATTACTGATAGTTGCTCTAACATATTTAAGATGTATTGTCTGCTTTATAACTGCAAGTATGTTTTATAGACAATATCACATGGAAAACATTTTTCCCATCTTATATTGTGTTATATTTTATAAATTTCCATAATTACTCCTAATTTCTTTACAATTACTTCTTAATTCATTATTTATATTTGCCATCTCATTAATTAATTAATTATACCCAGAAAAAAAATAACTTACAACGCGTGATCCCGAACCCGAAACCCGAAGATATAAAGTAATCTCAAATATTTGGGAGAAATAATTTTTTGTTTGATCTATCATTTCGTCCACGCTTTTTTCGTTATCTTTGCCCACAAATGGTACCTGCATAGCGTTGTCCGAGGTGGTAGCTCCCAGTTGTATTTATTCCAGAAGTCGTGAAGAGGTCTTTAGCTAGTAGACGAAGTTGTAACCGACATTCGAGAAACATTGACAGTAAATCCAACATGAATTGCTCTCTCGATAGCACACCGCTTTTTCGATTTGTGTGCTGTATACTATTGACATGCTTTGTACAGTCGTATTTGCGCCAATAGTATAAAGGTTTATCGCAAGCTTTACACACTATTTTAGGGCCACCATACAGACACGCTGGCCCACTCAATAAATTATCAACACTCATTGTGTAACCCCCGAATTGACCGGTAGTAATAAGACGTTGTTAAGGTTAGGAATTAGTAGTAAATTGGCCATTTTCGTGTAATTTGATTATTTTTGATAACGGTTTTCAAATTCTGTATTCTTACCCCATAATTGCATTTGTACATTTGTTAAAGGGGATTATATTACATCTATGTAAAAAAATGTCCTCCATAAAAAACAACAACTAATCTATCTTGGCATTTTGCCATGAGAACATTATTCCAAATGTTAATTTGTAAATGGAACACGGTATACAGTATTACTGTTTAGAACACCTACAGGAATTTTTTACGTCAGCTTAGACTGAATTATTTTCCGTAAACGCACTTCCTTTAACCTTTTAATTCTGTACATTCACTTAATTAAAGATTCTTAGATGGAATTCAAATATATATATACATACATACATATATAATAGTATTACTGCAGAAAATTACACATATCCAGAAATAATCAATTTATACCACGTAACAATAATGTTATGATTAATATTAATTACATGGTTGCAAATTGTTATTGTGCAACTATAATTTATTGTGTAACTATTTTGCTACATTGTACTAATCAAAAAGTAATACAGGCGTGTAATGTAAAACAGAAAATATTCTGCGAACTATAAGATCACTTTAACGTCGAATAATGTTCATGCGTAATGGATAACTGAACACGTAGTAGAAACCGAAAATGCACGTAAGGATGCATGCGAAGGGAGTTAGTATGCAGCGATATATTATCGCGAACGGTGCCGTTCCGGTATTAGACAAAAAAGTTTTTAAGATGGTTTTTGTAGATTATGAACCGATCTTGATAAATTATCTCTATGTTACTGAATGAACACGGAAATTACCATCTCTAGTCATATGTATAAAAAATAAAATCCAGAGTCTATGTAATTCGATGATTAAAAAAAAAACTAGAGAAGCGAGATTAAATATTTTTAACATAAGGTGCGTTTCCAAAGTTATTTATGCAAAACGCGTCCGCCGTAAGGAAAATATGTTCTTGTATAAAGAAAACGATCGCTCTACATTTAGTGATGTTACATTTGCATAATTAAAAAAATCTTTGAAACAACTTAACGCATCTGTAGACGAACCTTCCCAAATTATTCCAAGTGTGGCAAAATCTGAATCTTTGTCTAAAACACTTTCAACCTTAATTAGAACACACTCATTTTTTGCGTCTTCTACCGAACAAAGCTGTGCGTGTACACCTTTCACGATTTGCAGTGATTCCTCTAACGACAGTGAAGAATTTTGTAATTTTTCTATTGCTTGCACTACTCCGATGTAATTGCCGTGAATAGTTTGTAAATCACTTTTAACCTGACTATCTTCAATTTTTTTCTAACTTGTTTTGATAGCTGCACATTCTTTCGGATTGAATAAAAGGACCACCTTCTTTATACTCTCAAAATATTTATGATAATAAAATGCCGCTTGTAACCATGTTCCTCAACGTGTAAGGATCGGTTGTGGTTGTTCAGGGGTATGAGAAGATAGTCTGTAAAATTCGCAAATACGTTTTGGGGATTTCAGAAACAATGCTTTTGTTTGCTCGGAATTAGCGCATCCACCTGTGGACAACATCTACGAATTGTCTCCGCCACATCACTATTGAAATTACTTGGGCAGTACATTTTTCTATTCGTCTAGAAGCTAATAAAATTGAAGATGGCGATTGACGAGGTTTGTTTTGTACACGCACTGATGGTAAATAATTTCGTAACGTGGTCTTGCTCGGTAATGTCATATTGGCGTATTTGTTCTAAAATGAAATAAATGAATCGTTGTTTAACAAAATAACTGCTCCCGCTCGGGAACAAAATACATATACGGATATTTTATGGAAAAAAATATCGATACTGATCAACTCAGAAAAACATGGTATCGCGCTAGAGAAGAGGAAATAATAAACAAGGCATAAACAAAGAGCACCGAGACTTCTAAATTCTACGAACTTATCAATTCCATTTTTATGAAATATTTAATATTTATAATAATGCTATATGCATAGTAATACTAAACTGCGAGTTTGTTAAAATTTTGTTATATATATGTGCAATACCCCCCAACAAAAATGAATGCAACCAATTGTAATCTCTAAATACCTTTTTCGCTCTAATTTACTATTGGGATATTTGGACGCTACCACTTATTTAGAAACAAGAATATTGAAAAAATATAAAATTGTGGCAAGTTTTATGCCAAAACTTGTCACATCTTGTCGTGCACGTCTCGATACAAACGTTGTTGGAAAATATGTTACATCTATGTGAAACAATTCAACAGAAACTCGACCACAACTTTGAAATATTATCTGGGAAAACAACATGTAATAATGAACAAAAATCTGCGATCAATATTGTCGTACATTCTTTCGTACAATAAACGATTACAAGGACTATACGTACGCCAAGCGAAGGTGAGATGAAATTCCCATTCCGTATACGTGAGTAATTTAGAAACAGTAGGAAAGAATAAAATGCCCATTTTTGATTCGGTTCAAAGAAGTATAGCATGATTAACAAGAGGTCGCTTAAAATGGAATGTCAAACAACTGGTTCCTAGAAAAAGGCACTAGCAGGCTACGCGTTTGAGATCACGTACTACCGATATTAAAATACAGCTTTCATCAGAAACAAAAAGAAAATCCGCTGATATTTTTTGCATACACATATAAAGGTTGCCGTTTTTTGAGTTGTTAATTGATGTGGTCCTGGAAGAGGTTTATAGCAGCAATAAACTGTCTAATGATGATGGTCTTAAAGGATTTATAATTTAACAGCAATTGGCAATAAAAACAATTTACATCAATAAATTGAAACGAATTTGTATATGTGGAATTATTAGAATTTTAAATGAACTAACATTAATTGAAATTTAGAATGTCAAGACTAAAAGTTTTTATTTCTGTTCGCGAGTTTAAGTATTAACAATTAAATATTTATTAGTTTCAAGAAGAAAAGAAACTTTAATAAAGAACTCATTCTTAAGATATAATATAGTGTTTTAACTTCAGCTGTCTGAAGAGATCCTGTTAAGTTGTTAAGGATTTCCTAAATAGTCTAAGGTACAATCTTGCGATATTATTATTAAAAGATGTCGGTGTAGTGTTTAATACCAAAATTAACAACCACATCAGTAGCGTATCACCCTCTGCATTAATGTGGCGCTATATTTTCCATTTGTGTGCTCTAAGCTTGAGTATGCTTTCATAGGTTGGTCACCTTTATATGTATCATCTGCAAGTCTACTTGTAAACGTACAGAGAAGGCTCCTCAAATACTCGTATTTATTCAAAACGAAGTACATCCAATACAGTGCTTTGATTTTTGTGTATATCTTTTTGGCCCGCCGCTATGCAAATAGTTTTATGCCACGCTCGGTGATTGGGCATCGTGTTGTTTATAACTAAAGTTCGCCACTTTCCGTGCGCTTCAAAAAATTAGCAGAGACTAGACAGACTCGTGTTTATTCGTCTCATGAGAGTGGGTTCGTGTTGCCTGCTGGTTTCCCCGAGAGTCGACAAAATACGAGTCCGCCTAGTTTCTGCTAATTGCGTAAAGCGCGCGGAAAGTGGAGAACTTTATTTATAACCATATTTCTTCCAGTTGCCATATACCCTAATCTTTCGTCGTTGTTATTTGCCTAGTGAATTGTGCGTGTAAGTAATCTTCCTTTCTTATTTGTGCGTTACGGTGTCCTAACATAATAATCTTCCTTTGGTATATCCTCATATTCTTCTTCAAGCTTATCACAAAAATGATTTAAATTTTTATTTTCTTCGGTATTTTCTGTAGGGACATATACATTTAAAAGCGATAAGTGCAGTGTTTTTCATATACGCTAAATGTATTTGTTACCATGTCATTTTCCTTACATGGTGTTCGTTTTTTAATGGACCTTCCTTTTTCTTTTTCTAATTTTCTTCCAGCTGTTCTAGTGGATAATTTATCATGATGTCTATCCCTTTAAGGATTTTGGCTTTTTAAAAGTATTTCTATCTTTTCACAATCTCTTGAGACTTCTAACTATAATGATCTGCTGTTTTTCTTGTTGTTTCCATAACTTATTCTTCTCACTTGTACAATTTATTTTTCAGTGTCTATTGAAATCTTTTGAAATCTTTATTTTTTCAAGGATTGGTTGTTTCGTTTTCTACTTCATCTACATTTATCTCATGTATAACTAAATTCCTCCTCTTGGCCTCTCTTTCTAGTTGTCGAGTTCCTGGGTTTCAATATTCTTATCTATTTGGTTGACTTTAGTCTTTAAATCCCTATTTTCTTTTCGTATCTCTTTCGTTTCCTCCCAGCAATTGTTAATTTTTTTTATATAAATATAAAAAAAATAATAATGCTACGATAGCTTCCTCATGGTATTGATGGAATAATTCGCGACAAACGCGACAAAAGGAGAGAAAAAGTACACTAACTCACGGATATGTTTCTGCCTACCCGGCGTCATCAGCGTAGTTTCGAAAGTATTTTTTATCTCTACTTGTATCGCTGTTGCCTCATTCGCTGTTGCTCTTAGCATTATTTTTTTGGTTATTGTTTCTAGGCATTTTTTGATGTGTTCTGTTATAAATCATCATGGTAACCCTGTCGGAATATTCACATGTGCGGTTTTCGAAAGCGCTCATCTCGTGTTAAGCAGTCAGAGACTTGCTTGAGGGTTGGTTTCAGGAACAGTACCCGGTTTATGTCGCTGCTTTCTGAACGGTAGGCATGCGTTTCTTTGGCACTAGAGGGCGCCAAGAAATGTCAAGTTTGTCGTTTTGAAAGTTGTGGCATTAACTGTGAGGCAACAGCGATAGAGGGTAGAAATAAAACCACGCTGATGACGCCGGGTAGGCATAATCATGTCCGTGGGTTAGTATATTTTTTTTCTCTCCTTTTGTTGCGTTTGCCGTGAATTATTCCATCAATATCGTGAGGAAGCTATCTTAGGATTTTTTTTATTGTTTCTAGGCAGTTTCTGATGTGTTCTGTTATAATGGTTAGATTCATTTAATATTTGATGATAATAAATCAGTTGAAAATTGTGACTGGTGAAACATTTGTTTATTTAATCGAAAAATTGAGTTCATACTTTATAACAATCTGGAATTAGACATTTTACGAGAATTAAAAAAAAATCCAATAATTATTTAATAATAATTCATGCCATGGTATCCCCCAATAGCTTTTTATAATTCTGGGGAGCATTGACCGACTATGAGTTTAATATGCGCATTACGATGTTCGTTTCAAACATTCATCAAATTAGTAGTAAGAAAAACCACAGGAAGTTTTACTTTAAGAGTTGCGAGCCCGAAGTTCGAACTCAGTATTTTGAAACTGATAGCCGAGAACGCTATAAGTAGTTTCATTAAAATTTAGCTCACCTTACCGGGTGTAATGTTGGAATAATATTTCCTATACAAAATTCTCATTTTCACCACTATAAAAACAACATTTATGGAAGAAAATTCAACGAATTCTTAGTTCATTGTATTACAATAATATAGTTGATATGTTATTTATGTTCTAATTAGTGGAAAAAATTAATACTTAGGATTAATGTTATACAGAAAAATATGTTGAAACAGCAACCCCTGTATTTTTTTAATAAAAACGGTTAATACTAAAAGTTACATATTTAGTTAAACTAACAAAATATGCAGTTGCTTTAACAAAAATAAAGTGCTGCTGTTACAATTTTTACAGTAAAATATATGACAATACTAATAATAATAATAATATCGTTTATTTATTCAAAATGCTAAAGTCCAGTAACGGGGTAATTACATGTATGCAGTTAAGTATTGCAATAATTAAAATTATATATAGATTTCTATTATTATATTTACACCATTTGGGATAAATACCATAATCCACATAATCAATAAATGGTTCAGTAAAAGCTCATGTGATGATATCCTCCAATTGTCTGTTGCCTACTATGGATAGCGTATTTATAGGCGCACATTTCATAAAACTGCTTTCAAAAAAGAGCATACGGTCAAGTATGAACGAACAATCTATTTTATTCCGAAGAAGTTTATTTAAGAACTTGGCCCAGATGGAATTTGTTCAACAAAAAGTAACATATTATGATGTGCCGATAAATTTTCTTGTAATGTATCCCTCTCCACAAAGATTTCATCAATTTTTAAAGAAAAAAAACCTCAAAAACTTTCGATGAACACGATCCAAGGGAATAGAGTCGCATACAAATATAGGATATTAAACTAACAATATTATTTAAGACCAAAGTACACGGAACCTTAGCAAGGCAATACTTAGCGATCCGTACAATAAAAACCAGGAAGAAGCACCAGAACCTATACATATATGTATATGAGATATGCGCCTTAAAAGTAAGACTCGAGTCAAATAAACACCTAAATCATTAACTTCTCATATTAGTTTTAGGTTAATGCCATTAACAAAATCAGTGGTACGGTCCGAGGGAACACGTGTATAAATAACCACACTATATTTGTCGACATTTATAATAAGCCTAAAGAAATCACACATAGACAAGTAAATTCTCATTATGCATTCTAAATGGCAGCTGAAATGTCGCCGTAGCGAAACGTTTAAATAATACATCTAAGTTCTGCTGGAATTTACTTATCTGCTCAATAGATGAAACTTCAGAGTAAAGTTTAGAATCATATACGTACCGAAGAACAAGGCACTCTACATGGAGGAATAAGCTATAAATAACTTATTAAATAAATTAACCAGTGAAGGATGAAGATTTGAACCCTGAGAAACACCGGGTAGATGTGTAGCTGTTGTAGGTTACACAGCTTTTCCTTTGGCGTAGGTATGATTACAAAAGAAAAATGTAAGAGAGAATGAGAATAAAAGAGCGTAACTTACATAATAGAATCTTGTGATCTACCAAATTGAATGTCTTTGAAAGGTCGGCATGAACTCCTGGTTTGTCAAATATTTCGCATATATACTACCCCTATGTAGCTAAGATGGTGATTGTGGAGCGACCAACAAGAAATAACGATGATTGGGTGAAATAAAAGAGTGGGTCTTGTTGTAAATACTATAGTATAAATTGTTCTTATTTTAAAAACACAAGAGTTGCTGTTCAAACATGTTTCTCTGTATAATACAGCGTTCAGAGTCAATACAGGAAATTTCTTTAATTAATTGTTCTTACCATTTATCAATATTGTAGTAAGTTGTGATTTTTGTGCAAATAACTTGCTGCCAACAGTTTGAAATTGTATTTCGCTTTTCCAGATTTCATAGGTTATGTCATTTTGTGTTGCCCATCAGATTTTCATAATCGTGTTGTACATGTATTAGTTAAATTTCATTTTCTGTTAATTTTTGTTAAGTGTTCAATACTTCCTGATTCGTAATTCGTTTGCGGTAAATTAATAATTGGTTTGTTTTGAGTTTGCAAACTTTTGCTACTAATCACAATTTACAATTTATTTGTCATGATTCACAGCAAACTAACAAGCAGTCGTAACTGAAAGCATACACGCTTGTTAATTTCTCAGAAGCAACCGTTAAGTAACGCTACTAAGTGCAATTATTAATCTGGTTATTGTCCATGCCTATTTAGTGCTAAATACGCCTCGGCTTAAAAACTTTAAAAGCTGTTTTACACGAGGTATAATTCTGCGCAGAATTATAAACCATAAAATTATGCATCATCTAAATGAGCAATGTCAATTAAACCAACACCGGGTAAAGTGATATAGGAGACATACAGGCACTTACACAGGACATCTGCATGACACATCATTTAATTAATGCGATCACTTGAGAGATAGAGAATTCAAAAATATAAATTAGGCATGCACTATACATAATTATGTACACAATTATGCTCCTTTGGATATAGAATATGTACAGTAAGCAAAATAGCTTATGACTCCCCGCGTCCGTCACCAATTACGCTGAGCAACAGTGATGTTGTTTCAAGTTTCGGGGTATTAGTTAGTGTTGTTGATTCCATATTTGCTAAACAATTTTATCATATTGGCTCTAGTTTTTATTTTAATGCTTTTTTTGAAAAAGCATTAAGAAAGAAAGACTAAAATTAAAAATTTATTGGCGGGCAAACGGAAAATACCATAAATTATAATCATACAAAATAAAATGAATATAAAACTAAAAAGTATGTTCCTAGTAGAGAAAAGACATACAAATGCTAGGTGAAATGCCGTCTGTATAATTTTCTATTGTGTTGGACTCCATCCAACAACAATCTGCCATCATGTATGTATCCCACCTTCCTTGATACCTTTGCTCCATTGACTTTACGTCTTTTTCAGTAAATTCACCGAGGTTTTCCGGAAATCTGTTCAAATGATTATCCAGAATGTGTAATTTGATGCTCATACTAGCATCCATTCTCTTAAACTTAACCAAGAAGTTCTTAAGCACAGTCACAAAAGAGCACCAAGCAGAAGCTTCAACACCAGTCAGACAAAACAGGGATACTTGGTGTATCCACTTTGCTGCCCAAGCAAAACGGTCAACTTCTTTAAATCAACGCAAACGCGATACAACTGCATAATCTTAAAAAAAAATTGCGCAACTGTAAATTAACGCAACTATGCATTGATTTCTTAAATGAATTTTAGATGAATCATATACATAATATACTTAGGAAGATGTTACATAAAAGTTTGTGTAGGATTTTTAGAAAGCATTTAAATCGAAGGCTGTTGTTTTTTTGTTTTGTTATGAATTATGACGCAATGACGCTGTTCTTCCTTTGTTTACTTTCGACGGTTTTGACATTATACATTTTTGAATGTATAGAAAAATGATACCTCACCACTTATGTTAGTGGAACAAAAAGCTCCTGTTACAATCTGTTACAGCGACAATAAAAATTAATTAAGGAAAACATAATTTAGTACACTTTAGAAGACGTTATAATTGTAGATCCTGGTTTCTTTTGTTAGGAAGAACTTCAAAAGTTAATTTCGCTGGAAACATTGGTAATGATATACCTTAACGGCAAGATCTTCATGAAATTTAACTCCGTTCCAATACGAAATGCAATATTCACCACAGCAATTGCTGAAATTTGCAGGAGCGCTTACCGTGTAAACGGTAGAAGAGGTAAAGGGTGATACGTAGGTAGCGAACCAAGGACCTACTTTATTTTTATAAGTAAAACATCCAGTATTTTATTACGCTTTTAGTTTCTTCATCAAATAAGAAAACGCAACATGGATTTCATATCTATCACTGGCAGATTTGTTGTTTTTGTGCCCAATCACATAACAAAATTATACCTAAAGTTATCTACACTTGATCAACATTATATACCGGACAATAGTTCTTTTTCCTTTTCTTAAATCGCATTATTGCTGACATAGTCATAGGGAAGTATTCATTAATTGATAATTTTTTTTTTGCAATAAATCGAAAGGAATTTGATATCTAGTCAGTTCTTAAAAAGCATAAAAAACATGACGAACGAACAAAGGCATGTGTTAAATCATCTAAATGTATCGGCCTACAATTCTGATCAAAATATTAGGAATTTTTTGGGACGTGATTGACATGAACTTGTAGTAGGCAGATAGGTTTTATTGTGTTGACGAGCAGTAACAAAACAATGAAATTAGTGCAGTTGAATGTATATAGGTTGTCAGAAAATAAATTATGAATTCAATGACCATAACAGACGAAAATAAAAACAAGAATAACATTTCCGCGTGTATTTCTTCACTAACATCCATTCGAAGGTCAAAATCATTACAATAAAGTTTTTCAAGAGGAAGTAGGTATGTGCTTAAATTAACGTTAAGTTAATTATACAGTCAGCGCACACACAGTCATAAAACACCTGAAAGTGTAATAACATTAATTCATGGTGGAGTGACAGAAGTATTTTGGGTTTGTGTTACAATTCACTATTGTAAAAACTGCAAACAATTAAGAATGTAATGTACACTTACTACTTGTTAATTTTAAATTCAGCAGTTAATTCATGTATGAAATATTATGGACACCTAGATAGATATATCCTTATTTTGTTTTGCCAAGGTTGCCGCATAGACAAATTAAACTTGGGAATACGTTAAGTGTGTATAGCAAACAATGTATCACTTTACAAAAACAAAAGCATATACGTGATGTAGGCTAAAATAATAAAGTTCGTTGTACATAATGAGAAATAAAAATAAAATTCTTTTAAAATAAACTAAACTGCTAGCAACATTCTCAATATTTTATATTGTTACATCAAAAGATTCTTGCACTGACATACATATACCGGTAAATAATTAACAATTAATATAACTCGATGATGTTAAGTCTCTTAAAATAGAAAAAAACATTAAACAAAAATTGTTTATAAAAGTACCTTGAGAATTCTCTGTCAAGGTAGATACTAATTGTATATTCCTTTCATTTTATATCAAATGTTAATCTTCTGAATGACGTCTTCAACGCTCAGACTATTACAACACTATTTAAACAATACCATGTAATCATTTTTAGTTTTGTAAACGATGCCGATGGGTGTAAAATACAATGGCGAAAAAAACAGGGTAACTGAGCGCTCAATTGTAACTGATTTTGCCAAATACACATTGTACAAAAGTCAAACAGATAGCCTCACTAATATTTAAAATTATGCTTTTTTTATTTTTTTAATTTTCTTTTAATATCTTGAAAGCCTTGATCCTTTTTTCGTCGTAAGCCAAAATGTATATAGATTTTTTTTGCAAAGTATATTTGCGTTTAGGCACCATTCACCAACTTTACCCATGACGATTATAAAGGTTGATTGATTTTCGACCCTCAGCATGGAGATCTCGCTTATTATTGAAGATTGAGAGTAGATTTAAATTTGGCAAAGTTGCTAAATTCTGTGTTTGTTATGAACGCGATAAATTAAACGATTGGGAAGCAATATAGGAAAGGATATTTAAAGTAAACTTGAAATTCGAAACGATTGCACTTGTAGTGTGGGCCGTACGAAGAAGAAAAAGTAAAAAAAAAGATATATTTTGGGAAGAACTATCTGCGGCAACAGAAATAATAAGAGATATAATTGTAGTAGTAGATGATTTTAATGGAAGAGTGGGAAAACGGGACATATATAAGTTGTCCTTTTACAGTCATTGGAAAATATGGGGAAATAATCAGGAATAACAATGGCAAAAGGCTTCTAAAGTACAGTCATAGCCACAATATGATAATAACAAACACATTCTATCAATATAAAGAAATACACAGGACAGGCGCCAAGCAGAAGTGAAAAATCAATTATTGATTATATATTGGTGGAAAGGAATAACAGAAACGCAGTACTAGACGTAAGAGTTAAAAGGCGGTATGAAATTAATAGCCATCATTTCCTTCTAATAGCAAGAATGAATGGTATTGGAAAACAAGAAGAAGAAAACTTTTGTCAACATGGTTAAAATTAGCAAAGAAAAACCTTTTCTGATAGTGTCAAAATTCAATGTGATGCCGAATAGAAATATGAAAGTTGATGCCAGACAGAAGGAACCGAAAAATCATACAAAAATTTTAAGTACCATCAGACAGAGGATCAAAAGTACAAAGTCAAATAAAGATGCTAGAGGTAAATGAGAAAAATGAGCATTTTTTTTTAAATCTGGAACGTTATTTGTACATTTTCAACAATTCCCTATGGTGAAGGTCGAAAACGAATAGTCTGAAGAAATTATGTGTTAATGAGAGTATGTAATGGACTAAAAAAACACAAATATTAAAATACATACCTCAAAAACTGTTGCTTTTTGTGTTATTTAAATTTTTATTATTTTAATTTACATAAAATAATACGTCGAAGCTTACCTGAGTACGAAGATTTTGACGTTTCCAACAGCTTAAACGTAAACGGAATGTGGACTTTCATCATGTTCATTTGCGGTATCCTGGGTGTAACGTGGTGTAAAGATGTCGGGAACACCAACTCGTCGCCATGCACACGTAGAACCATCATGTTCCTAAAAGAAAATAAATTAGAAAATATGAATGCACCAACAAAACCAAACACTAGTGCCAGTAAAAATTTCTGAGAGGTTGCGTAGCTTACTTCGTAGTTAAATACTACATCGAAGAGGGTCCTACTTGACTGCTGCAGCAATCAACCTGGTAGAAAACGTGGATGTCATCACGAAATCTGCTATAAGTTCGCTAGGTTTCATCATCCGCAATTGTAAGAGCACAAAAGAGTTCAATAATAGAAGTATTTTAACATGTCTTTACTTTGCTTTAGTTCGCTCTCGTCTAGAATATGCATCTTTAAAGAAGTGGATTAAAGAAAATTCGCTAAATTCTTGTTATTATTGTCCCGATTTAATGTAACTTCTTTACAATTCAGAAGAACAAATTTCTGTATCGTATACTTGTAGTTACTTAGAAAAGAAATAAGCCAAATCTATAGAGGGGTCGATGCAGTAGCTTATCCAGCTATAGCCTTTATTAATAGATTTAACTTCGGTTTGATATTAGGTATATAGGTATGAGTGTATATCAGAACCGTAAGGAACAATTCTAATAAGATGGTCTTAGGCTCGTTCCAGGCAGTTCATGGTTTAATGTCGGAAAGGCAGTGTTTTCTTCCTCGATAGAAAGCAAAACTGTCAGCGTCATATTAATGCGATGTCTAAGACATCACAAATCCTAACTCCTATTTTGTTTCATTTTCGGAATGTTCAATTATGTCCGACAATAAATCGATGAACATACAGATTTCAGCAATTAATTTCATTTCTGCGAGTTATAAAAGCTAATCTCTGCAAACTGAAATAATATGTTCCTTCAATGGTGAAAATTCTGGATTTTAATTTCTTAACGCCATGATAATTGGTGACGGAAAGTAGCATTTTCTAACGAGCTTTTTGAGAAGCTGAAAATATAATTGCAATTAGGCAAATTAAAGTTTATTACAGTAGACGCATTTCCAATCAAATTAGAAATGTCAGAAGTATAGAAAATAGTAGAAAGCCTCTTTGTATCTTCACACGTGATGATCAGATGTACGAGTGGGGCCCATCAATCCTTCGCAAGATACGAAAGTGCTTACCTGCCTTTAATATTCACAGAATGAACAATTGTCAGAATTTCGAGTCAATATCCTCAATTTGCTGCAACAGCTGTTAAATGTCTGTTGCCCTTTGGGTCATCTTGTCTTTGGAAATTAAGTTTCTTGGGACTTACGGAAATTAAATCGAAAAATGAATACGATTACGATGAGGGAATCTCATAGTTTTGAGCACCTTGACTTACCGATGAAATCTTGACGAAAGTCAACAAAAACGTTTACATAACTGGTAGCAATGAAGTGCATAATGATGTTTGCTCTAACATTCTTGAATCTCTCGAACACCACCTTTCTTCACAGGAATAACCCCGAGATGATTACGGAGAATTGATGAAATTAACGATGGTCTTACTGACGACATTCAGAAGAATAGGATATCGTTTCGTATTCTAGGAACTGTAAGATATACTAGACCTTTAAGATATGCCTGCTTCAAGATTAACTTTAGTTATCTCATAGGTTGAAGAACCCTTTAAGGCGAATATATATTTTTCTTGCCCGAACGTATGTTCACATCTGCAGCAAGCAATTAAAGCACTTGGCTCTATCCTTGTTTTATGACAATGTTCCGACAGCTTCCGATACTTTTATAGATTTCTCGTAAATACCAAAAGGAGAATATATGGATCAAAAAAATTACAATAGCAAATTCCCAACTACCAAATTCCAAAATGACAGACTTTATCCTATCTATCCATTTTGCATCAAAGTATTTTTATAAAACAGCAATTATTAAACCTAACTTCAAAGTTATTGTTTTCATATGAACTAGTTGTTGACTAACAAATTGATTTTTTTTATAGACCATCAAAAAGAATGAAGATCAGTCCCGAACCAGGACCATTTTCAGCAATCTTAGGTGATACTCCAAAAAGGAAAAACCTTAAACAATAGTTGATACGATTGAAAGCAAGAAGTGGTGTTAAGTAACGACAATTCAAATATGGTCAAGCAATCAAAAGATATAAGAAAAGAGTTGTGAACTTAAAACTGTTATTGCAAGAAATCAACTCGAGAAACTTAACAGCTGAAAATGGACTCAGAAAACTGGTGGTCCGACCTATTCAGATGCAGTAAAAATATATCAGAAATGTGAAGCTTATTTACATATAGAGCACCATAAATTATACTTTAAAAATTTTTTGTTATACATTATATCTAATTAAATTGTAGGTCATTTTATTGGAAGGAATGTTATTCAAAATGTAAGTACTTATGAAAATGATTGCAACAATATTAATTTCTTAATAAAAAGTATGTTTTATAGGTGTTTAAGTATAAGGTATCATATTATTGGAAAACAGAAATCCAAAAAACAAGACTCAATTAGAAGCCACCTCACCACAAGAAAAAACCATAAGCGCTTATATGTATGTACGTATTTTATTTATTTAAACAATTGTTTATATTTATACTTTTGTAATAATGTACTGAACAGTTACTAAGAATTTAATCAAATACATAACAGTTTCGCAAGTTGTACTCGTTTTATTTGTTTTTGTATTTTATTTGCACTATCTTTGTTTCACTCGTTTACATTACTTAAAAATTTACGTAAATATGTACCTACTAGTGTAGTAACATGTACTTATGTAAATGTTTTACCCGAATTAAACCAGCCATTAATTAGTGTTAATTGTTGACCAACATTGACGAAAAAAAATTATATTAGGCTGCTGGTAAATAGGTGACGAGTAGTCACATTTGCGTAACCTTTGCTGCAGATCCTTTCTTGTACCTGATCTCAGATAAAGACCTTTCAAGGTTAATTCTGGTTACGAAAGTGGAATAAAAAATCTTGGAAAGAGTTATTGTGAATGACAAAGAAAGATGCGTCATCCAGGATTGCAATAACATTCTCGCAATAGATGAAACTTGGAAACAATTTGTTTTACAGATCATTGCCGAACATCAACATAAATGCACTGTTAGGAACAAATAATGTTTAATGTTGGTTCGTTCACATGATGATCTGATTCTATAGAAATTATGGTTATAAATAAACATCTGTTTCTCTCATAGAAGTTGTGACCTAATATTTCTTCAGACATTTTTCCAATTATCTTTTTAGGAATTGGATTCAGAATACTCTTAAACGAATGCTGGCATTGCCTTAATGTATCCACATTAATTTCTCTAAGAAAAAAGAAAGTGGTTTATAATTCATTTTTTATTCTCTTAAAATTTGGAATAATACGTTTGCACATATTTTTTATCAAGCAATGAAAGGAAGTCTCACCGTACGAAGCGGTACGAGTTATTACTGTTACTACTTTCCAAATTCAAGGCATTTGGGAGTTACTTAACAGTTGTCCGATTAAACTGAGTTTTGCACAGCCGGGTTTTTTTTTGTTTATTGCAACACGATTAGAGGGCGGGAGTAGCAAAATATTAACTTTTAGAAAATTACATGTAGCTAAAGGCCACCCTAATATGCACATATATTTCATGTTAATAAAACAATGTTATTTTATTGTGACTGTAATAAATATTTATTTTTATTCATATACTTGACTTTGTTGGTAGTTTTATTTGCGACGCGCTAAAATAAATTCTCTTCGCTCAGTGTGTCATGTCATAAGGTAAAATAGTTTGACGAACACTGTACAAGAACATAAAAATTTTGCCATCAAAGATTATCTTTCAAAAGCACGATTTAATATATTAATACTACTAGGGGTGGAAAGACAACAAAAACCAACAACCAACAATAAATTTAATCGAGAACATTATTGCTTTAACTATTCACAGTAGTTATGAATTCTTCTCTTCCAAAAACAAAATACGCTAATAATACTACGAGTGGAAACAACAAAAAACATTGAATATATACAATACACTTAATCGTTATCACTATTGGAATTATTATCGCTAAAAGTATTTACGGTACTTGAGAATTTGAGAACTTTTCTTTGCAAAGCATGATTTAAATACATTTATAATACTAGAAGTGAAAAAAAAACACAAAAAACAGAATGTGTGTACAACACACTTAATCGTAATCATTGTCGCTTAAGGTATTTGCAGTAATTATTAATTACTGCAAATACTTCAAGAACTTCTTCTCTGTCGAAACCAATTTCTCTGTCCCACCACTTTTGAATTTCATTTTTAGTGTGTTTTATACTGTTACACCAAATTTCCGAACCAATTTGGTTCAATGCTTCTTTCCATAGTTGTAAGCATCCTTCCTCCGACCTACCATATTTATCAATATCATTAGCGTAGTATGTTTTCGTTGTGACCCATATTAGTTCAATCGGGTTAAATATGCAATGATTGATGACTGTATGCCCATACATTTCAGCTAGTTCGTCAGCCTCATATACTGGCTGCGGTTTGTGTATTTTCAATGCAGTGCTGTCATAATCAATATTATTTTTGGTAAGCCAGTGCTGAATTTTAAGTTTCGTCGCTGTCGGTACTTTATTCCGGATTGTACTGTGGTAACTAGCGTTATCCATTACAATGACAGAAAGGTTTTCTAAATTTTGAAGCAGTTGTGTCTTGAACCACTTTAAGAAATTTTCACAATTCATATCACCATGGTAATCTAAGTTTTTACTTTTGGATGAAAATACTAGTTCTATTCCTTGTATAAGTCCATCAGTATTCCCAGCATGTAAAACTCTATATCTATTTCCACCAACTTTTGTTGTTTTAACGGTTTTTTTAATTTCGTCTTGCCATGATTTTTGTATGGTACCATCTTGAAAGATCCAGGTTTCGCCAAGAAAAACTGCCGTAGATTATCATTTTCGATACGCATATATTGTTGTATGAATGTGATCCGTTTCATTGCAATATGTGGAACCTACATTAAGGCCCCTACATTATTTAATACGTTGTGGAAGATATGTACTGCAACCACAAAAAATGTATCTTTCTTTAACAACACTGTTAAGAGTGTTTAATGTGATATGTTGCTCTAAAAAATATCTTATATGTGAAAACTACACCTGCAAATGATATTTGTATATACTCACTGTTTTTATATATGTCATAAATTGTATATCTGATAGCATATTGGGTAAAATCACCAATTCTCACGAAAGCTTTATCTCGTACGCGTTTTAGAGCACTCGCTACTCTCTAAACATGAAGTACTGTTAATATAAAACATGGAAATATTTGGCACATATACTATCCGTACAGAAGATAACGGCAATAATGGTTCGTTGTCGCGTTCGGCTTCAAAATGTCCTTTGACTGTATTTCTGAAATACACAAAGGGTTTCGGCATGTTTTAGTTGTAATAACAACTGATTTTAAACAGATATATACCAAGTATAAATACAAATTTTAACACACGACTGAAAACGCAAATATAACCTTTTGACAGTTGACTGAGTTGCCAATATGAGAGATAGCGCAAGCATGCAATTTTGACAGTGAGTACCAACATTATATATTTAATCGAATTAGAAACGTTATATAGTTCGTTGGTTATTTTAATTGCTAGCTATTACATGGCCCGAAATTGTTAGTAATGACATACCTCGTCTGCTATGAAAATACTATATTATATACATAGGAAAGTTTTTAATGGTCAGGATAACGTATGTTTCAGTTCGCGTAATACACTTAAAAACCTCCTTGGCAATCTAAAAGATAAACCGAACATGGAGAAAAGCCCAGGAATTTATAAAACTGGATGCAGTGACTGTGACAAAGCCTATGTTGGTCAAAGAGAGGTACTTGATTCAAGGAACACATCAGGTCTTATCGATTTGGTAGATTAGAATCGTCAAGCATTGTACAACACATAAACGAAATCGGGCATAATATTAAATTATAAAATTTGAAATTGATTAAGAACGTAATTTCGCCGCGGGAATTAGACGCTTACGAAACTATTTACATAAGAAGTAACACAAATTTGATGAATAGAGAGAACGGACTGTTGTCGTACTCAGTTCTATTTGATTTATGGGGGCAACGCTGCACATGCTTTATGTTTCGTATTACAGTGACAAGAGACCTTTCCTCGGTATTTTTTCGCGTTTTTTAATTTTAGGGTATGTAGGCCGTGAAACTAGGTATTTGTAAATAATATTTTTCTCGAAAGTAGGGACGGAACAGGCATGTTAGAGTTAGAGGTTTCTAACATCATCCGGTCACTAGTTGAGAATGAGGATTTCATGCATCCTCGAAACTGCCGTCCTGGATGAATTAATTTATTACACTTGTGTGGTGCGTGTGCCGATACTTTTGTGTTGTTTATTATACTGCGCCTAGTCCTTGCTGTTGTTATTGATCATTGCTGTACAAGAGCAATAAAAACTAAGCTTAATTTGATTACTTCAAGTTGGCATCCGAGATATCGTAAGTTTCCTAATGTTTTTCGTCACTGTAGAATTTTCTGAAAAAGCGCACTCTATGGATCTGTTAGCCGACCAAGAATCACAACTCAATAATTACTATTCAGTTATAATGTTTTTTCTTGCATTTACAAAAATTATTTTGTCTAATTTAAATTTAATTTTCTTTGTATGACTTAACCATAAGTTATAATTTATAACAGTCTATTCTGCTAGTTACTATTTAAGGCAACTGTATGATTTTCAGTTTTATTTTGATATGAATGTCTCGTTATTAACGTTACTTTGCAACACCAAAATTGGGACACCTACAAATTGAACATAAATTACAATTACGTAGGACATTTAAAATAACATCTGTCGTGAAAGTAATCTCGTTTCCAATCGTAAACGATAATTGCGTAGGTAATCGGAAATAATGTATTTTTTACTGGATCAATCGCCAGTGAAAAGAACAGCAGATGTAATATAACATGCTTGTTAGCATATTTAGTTAAGAGGTCAGTGTCTCTTAGCAGTTCATTACCTGGACACACATATTCTATGGTATTGTTTGTAAATCGTGGTCTTAAAATCAACAAATAATTAAGAAAAGTAGGTCATTCTTAGATTATGGGCACAAACTTAGGTATGTCAATTCCTTTCATAACACCAGATAAGCTTATTTTTCTTACATTGAATTTTTGAATGCATTTAGATTTTCTTGATTCCATATTTCTAGTTTCGTAATAAATTATGTCGATCTCATATTTTCACTGGAAACCTTAGTTTATAATAATGTTAATTAATTTAAAATATTATCCCTAAAAGAATCCCTTCTTTCGGTTTTACATTTTTAGAGAATCCATACTTAAATTCATCTGGAAGTGCTGAATCCTAATTGGGATCTCCTCACAAAATTTTATTTAAGTCTGGAGTTAATTATGTCAATTGCGTACTTTTATGTAATCCATATTCTACTTTTTTTTTACTTTCTTAATATTATGCGCACATTCTAATTTATTACAAAACAGAAAGATTACATGCGGATGTCTACAACATATTCCATTACCTGTAAAAATCAACCTACTAGCGAATTTTTTTGCATTTTGCATAAATGAAAAACCGGTGATTTAAATTTCTTTTAAATGAATTAACTAAAAAGAAACGGTTTTTTTTCTTGGATTCTAAGTTTCATCCGTACAAGCAGCTTAAACATGCATCCTAATAATAGTAGAAATAATAATTATCATATGACTAACCTGGTTATGAATAATATCATAACACAAAAACATAACAATACAGCCAAAACGGAAACTATATTGGTAAGTTCTGCGACGGACACCAACATTGCTGTTATAGTCATTGTAACTAATTATAAAAGAGCACAGCACGAATTTAACGCACATGTATTCACATCTTAAGAATATCGCAAACTGGTCACATAATTATCAATAAACGGATAAGCACCTTTCTTCTACTCTTATGATTGCCCTACTACGTCATTTGACAGAATGACAATATGCAAACATGTGTTGTGTATGCGTTCAGCCGAGTGCCTAAGGAAATGTTCAATGCAGCTGTGTAGTTGTTTTCTTACTACTAATAATAACATGTTTTTACACCTTTGTTAAATTACTTATACAGTAAAGAATTTGCTTTAACTTATAATATTCTATTAAAATCAATCAATTTTAATTGAATATTTAAATTGTTTTAATGTAGAGGCGACATCTTAATTTCAACGCCCTAAACGAACGCAATTAGGACAGCAGATATCTAACCACATTCCAGTGTCTTTCTTAAGGAAACGTTCAATACAGTTATGTACTTGTTTTCTTACTAATAATAACGTGTTTTTGTTTTTTTTTTAATTACTCATCTAATAGAGAGTTAACTTAAACATTTAATGTTCCATTAAAATCAAACTCTTTTAATTGAAGATTTAAATTGTTTCAATGTAGAAGCGACAACTTAATTTCAACGGCTTCAACGATCACAATTAGGAAGGTAGATATCTAACCACATTCCAGTGTCCTGCCTAAGGAAACGTTCAATACAGTAATGCAGTTGTTTCCTTATTAATAATAATGTGTCTTTGTTCCTTTTTTGAAATTACTCATCCAATAGAGAGTTTGCTTTAACATATAGTATTCCATTAATATCAATCAATTTTAATTGAATATTCAAACTGTTTTAATGTAGAGCTGACATCTTAATTTCAACGACCTAAACGAACTCAATTTGGAAGGTAGATATCTAACCACATTCCGGTGTCTTCCCTAAGGAAACGTTCAATATAGTTATGTACTCATTTTCTTACTAATAACAAAGTGTTTTTGTTAATTTTTCAAATTACTCATCTAATAGAGAGTTAAACAGAGTTAAAGAGAGTTTAACATTTAATATTCCATTAAAATCAATCACTATTAATTGAATATTTAAATTGTTTCAACGTAGTGGCGACATCTTAATTTAAATTATCTAAACCAGCACACTTGGGAGGCTAGATATCTAACCATATTCCAGTGTCTTGTTACAGTCAAAATATTATGGATCAATCAGATGCTTATTTATTTATTGGTTCAGTTGTTATTTATTTTACTGTCAAGGGTTGGGAACGAAGTGGATGAAACGAAAATGACTTCAAAGAAATTAGTCTCTGTAGATTTTGAGGTGTATGGGCGAGTACAAGGTAATTTCATTTCTTTCTAACAGGCGATGCCTTAATTAAAACTTATTAAAATGTTATTACTTTATAGGTGTATTCTTTCGTAAGGTTTGTACAAACTACTCGTACTTAAACGACACGAAATCTTGCCTTAAAATTTGTGAATATTTTTTCTCACATAATGTTAATATTGATCTGAGCGTGTATAATGTGTTGCATACTTCCAGTACACCCAGCAAGAAGCCAAAAAGTTGAGCCTCAAGGGCTGGTGTATGAACACAGAAAAAGGTACCGTGCAGGGTGTTATGCAAGGGGAATTAAATAATGTCGAAATGATGTAAGTATTGTATTGATTTTAATTTGCTATGTAATATTACATATGCGTATAAATGTTGTATGAGTGCTTTTAATTACTGCATCTTGAATTTTAGGAAACAGTGGCTTAAAAATACGGGAAGTCCGTCTTCTCGTATCGAAAAAGCAGAGTTTAAAAACCAAATGGATATTAAAAATGTCACATTTGGGTCGTTTGATATCAAACGATAGAAAGTGTTACACTGGGATATGCACAACATACTATATATTACTTAATTTATATTAGTTAATTTATTTTAATTGTATTGAATTCAGTATTAAGAAATAAAATTGCTGGTATCCGTTTGCTTATTTTTGTTGTAGTAGTTGAATATTATACATGTGAACTAATCAACTGCTTACACTTATGAAATAAATATGGTCCCTTAATAATTTGTTAATAACTTTTAAATGAATTGTCGAAATTAATTTTTAGGCGAAGCATCCATTTCGCCTAACGAGGTAATAATTATAATAATCTTCTGGACAGTATTATTATAATGATCCAATCGTAATTCTATACGCGTAAGGTGTTTCTATTTATGTATTTTGTTGATACCTAATATTTATTTAAAATAATTTTGAAAAGCTGCATGTTCTATAAAACATTGTTAATAAAAAAAAATTTGGGATATAACTTTTTAATTATGAAAATAATTAAAATTAAAAACACATGTACCTAAAATGTTTTGTGTATTAAAGATAATTAGTATTAAAACTAAACGTGTTCCGGGTTCGGACCGCGTCATGCTTAAACGAAAGCTCGACGTTTCGCATAATCATATGGGGCTCCTTCAGGAGAAGGAAAAGGTTGTAGGCAACAGCTAGCACGGTAACTCAACGTGTAAACCATAACTAATTGAGTGGAAAGTTTTTGATCACGGTAACCCTGAATATGAACCATGCCAGGCCGAAAATTAACTGCGGTGATACGAGGCGAGCAGCACGCTTTTATGCAGGCGGTGGGCGGGTTCTCTGGCTGATTGGTTGATTGTCACGGTCATGGTCACGGTCACTCTATTGACATTCTTGGGATGTTTAAGGATCTCTATGGACTCTAATGTTTCGATTGTAATAGTGGGAAGAATTACAAAATAATGAAGTCGCACTGAATAATATCAGCTGTTCAGATGATTTTCAGCAATAGCCGAATTCGAGGGAAGACCTGTTTCACCGATATACTTCAAACCACACGAACAAGGGATTCTATAAACAAGTTTACTCGCTATGGGGGGAAATTTGTCTTTGGGAGATGGAAGAATTTCTGGGGTTTGAAGATCGCTTTGGTGTTTTGGTTTTTCAAAATTTTGTCGATTCTATTCTATTCTTCCTTTTGGATACAGGAAAGATAAACGATAGCAAGATTAGTGATAGTGTATTCGTTCGTTAGTTTACTGGTTGGATGAAAATGTTTGTTGATGCTTCTGTTGATATCCTTAGTATGAAAACCATTGTTGAGGAGAGTCTTCCGTATATGATTCAGCTCGGTGGGAAGATTGTCACCGCTTGGTGAATCAAGCAGTTGACAATAGTGAACTTTTGTACTGGGTAACCATGACACGGTCCGAACCCGGAACACTAACTAACTCTGGCCGTAGAAGCCTACGTTATTATAATCAGTGTTGTATAAAAATGTCTAATATTTTGGGAATGTGATACATTCTTTAGAACGCAATGCATCCGTATATTTAATTAACAAGTAATTACAGTTTTCATCAACAATAAATAATAATTTGGAATGGGATTCGTGTCATATAAATGGTGTCTAATATAAGTTTTTATTACAAACTGCGTTTAACATATACGTATTATTTTTATTATAGTTAATTAACTTTTATTGAAATACACAATGCTACATCAGTGCAAGAAGTAGACACTAGACCGAAAAGATATTTTGAGGCAGAGGATCCTTCAATTGTTAAATACTAAAAGGTAACTGTTGTGATTGCTTTTAAATTTGTAATATTTACTTTAATAAAACAGGATGTTCTGAGAAACTGATATAATATCTTTATTTCTATTTACTCGTGCTGACACATCTCTTGTCAGCGACAACTGTCACTCTCCCTCGCGCCATCTCTGACATCTTTTATAAACACAGTATAGATTTCTATAATACAAATAATATAAAATATTTACAACATGTATTTACTATAACATCCTCCTCCCTTTAAGTCACATTATATAGTCTTTAAACTTTTCTGGGATTTTGTGTGTCCTCTTCGGTCTGGTTATCTTCTCCTTTCCTTTTGCTTCTTGCTCTTCTTTTTCTTCTCCAGGGTTGAGCTCTTCACATTCTATTTCTGTCGGTCCGATTTCTTCATAATCTTTACTCTGTTCTTTCCTAATTTCTTTGTCTTCTCTTTGTTCCATATGCTCCTTTGCTTCTGTCGCTTTTGTTTCATCTCTTCTTATGTTGATTATATTTCTTCTGTAGGTGTTCCCTTGACTGTTAATCACGTATGAATTTTCATTTAATCTCTCTTCGACTATACCTTTCCTCCAAGTTTTGTCGTGTTCGGGATTTATTTGTACAACAACGGGTTGTCCAATTTTTAAATCTGGCAATTTTCTTGTCCTCTTGTCATAATTAAGTTTAGTTGTCCTCTTCCTTTCTTCTATTTTTTCTTCCACATTTGTCACTATCTTATGCTTGTAACTTTGTACAGCTGCTGGTATGCCAGTTCTTGTTTTTCTACCAAAAATACGTTGTGCCGGGCTTGATCCAATTGCATTTGGAGTATTCCTGAGGTGCAGAAGACTGTACCAAAGGTCCTCTTTGCTTTCATTACATTTCTTGATTAATTTTTTAGCTATCTTCACCGCGGATTCCGCTTTACCGTTACCTTGAGGATGATGTGGAGATGAGGTCACATGTTGAATATCCCATTTTTGGCAGAAGTTTTCAAATTCTTGAGATAAAAAGTTTGTACCATTATCCGTACATATTCTAGCTGGAATGCCGTGTTTACTAAAATTTAGTTTACAACAATTAACAACAGCTGTAGGCCGCATATCTTTTAGTATATCCAGCTCAAAATAATCCGAATAATGATCCACTGTTACTAGGATTTTTCTTGATTTTCCCTCCAGGTCAACTGTAAGAACATCCATCGAGATATATTGAAAAGGATAGATCGGGATTGTATGGCTATTCATTGGTACTCTTTGTTGATTTTGTGAGTATTTTAAACAAATGCTGCATTCTTTTACTTTATTTTTGATATCCGATGTCATGCCTGGCCAAAATAGATTGGCTTTAGCTAGCTTCAGTGTTGCTTCGATACCATTATGACTCACATGTACTTTGTCTACCATTGTCTTTCTCAACTTATAAGGAATTAATACTCTATCCTCCTTATAAATTATGCCATCTTGAATTGATAGTTCATGTTTATATTGAATGTATATCTTAATTGGGAAGGGTACATCTGTTTTATTGTTGGGCCATCCTGTGTTTATGTAATTCATTACCATCTGTAAATTTGGATCCTTGTTTGTTTCTTTTTTTATTTCTTTCATTCTCCTACTGGTCACGTTTAGATATTTTATAGATTTGACTTCCTCAAATATTTTGAAAATATATGATTCTTTGTTTTCTTGTACTTGGTTTTCCCTCAGAGGAGCTCTAGACAACGCATCGGCCACTATATTGTCTTTGCCTGAAACGTATGTTATTTCAATGTTATATCTCTGTAATATCATAAGCATTTTTTGCAATCGTTTTGGTGATTTTAGTAATGGTTTCTTGAAAATATTTACAAGAGGCTTATGATCTGTCTTTACTGTGATTTGATTTCCTACTACCATCTGGTCAAATCTAACACAACCAAAAACAATGGCTAGAAGCTCCTTTTCAATCTGAGCATAATTTTTCTCTGACTTTGTGAGAGTTCTGCTTGCAAAACCAATTACTCCATGTTGCTGGTATACTGCTACTCCCAAACCATAGCTGCTTGAGTCACATTCTAACACAATTGGTTCGTTGATATTGTAATAGGCTAGGGTTTTTAAATCCGAAATAATTTCCTTTAATTTACAGAATTCCTTCTCTGTAGTTTCAGTCCAATTCCATTCTTGTTTATTATGTGTCAATAGTCTTAAATTGTTTGTTTCTTGACTTAAATTCTTTATGTACCTCCCTAAATAATTGATCATACCCAAGAATCGTAGTAAATCCTTCTTATCCTCGGGCCTTGGATAGTTTCTAATAGCCTGTATTTTAGTTTCGTCGGGTTTCAGACCATTTGATGTTAAATAATGTCCATAAAATTTTATTTCCTTCTGGCAAAGCTTTAATTTCTCCTTATTCAGTTTGCAATTGTTTTCTTTTAATCTTTTCAATAGATTCTCAAGGTTTTCGTTGTGATTTTTTATTGCCTCTACTTCATTAGCACCACTACCATATATAACAATGTCGTCTGCAATTATCTCAATGCCTGTAAGTCCTATCAGAAGATTTTGCATTTTTATTTGAAAAATTTCAGGTGCGGATTTTATTCCAAAAGGTAGCCTGTTCCATTTATACTTGCCGTAAGGTGTCCAAAATGTTGTCAATTTACTGCTTTCCTCATTGAGTTTTATTTGCCAAAATCCTTTTTTAGTGTCTACAGTTGAGAATACTTTAGCCTTGCCTAATTCTGGTAGAATTTCATCAATACTTGTAAATTGGATGTTTGGTCTTTTTAGAGCTTTATTCAATGGTATTGGGTCCAAACAAATCCTAAAACTATTTTTCTTTCTCACAATTAATATATTACTCACCCAGTCCGAATGATTTTCTTCCTTTGCTATGATTTCTTCTTTTTCTAATTTATCTAGTTCCTCTTTCAATTGCTTGCGTAGAGTCATTGGTATTCTTCTAGCTGTTTGAATACTAGGGTTTACTGCGGTGTCAATTTCAAGGTTAATTTCACCTGGTAATTCTCCATAACCTTCGAAAACAGATTTATACTTCTTAACTAAATTTTGTGTCTCTTCTTCATAAAATTCAACATTTTTGTCAGTTGATATTACATTACAAAATTTAATTATATCCATAATATTGCAACATTTTGCTGATAGTAATGGTTCATGTTCCACTTCAACAACAACAAATTTAATGTCGTATTTCCTATTCTTAAATTTACAGGTTATGTAAACTTCACCGATCAGTGGTATTACAGATCCACCAAAGCTTTGTAACTTGTGCTCTGTTTTATTAATACTAATATTCTTACCAAAATAGTGTATAAGGTTTCTGTATCCAATTACACAAACTGTGGCACCGGTATCTACTTCGCACTTGATATTTTTCCATTCCTTATTTATTAGAAATGTCAAATCAACTAATACATTACCACCTTCCTTTGAGTTGTCATAGATCTTATCTATTTTATAGTTTTGTTCACTATCAGAATCTTCAGTTTCTAGTTCACTATCATCCTTTTCCCTACTTATCTTGTTTATCCTTGGTTTATATTTTTTTAGTCTCTACTTGGTTCTTCTTTTCACTTTTATTTCTATATTTTTCTTCTTTGTACAAATGCTTCTTTTTGCACACTTTGGAAAAATGATTTCTACCCTTGCAAATTGAACAAATTTTTCCATAAGCCGGACATGCACCTTTTCTAAATTCATGCACCTTACCACAGAATAAACAATTTTGACTTTCTACTGATCTCATCTCTACTTTCTTCCGAATCTTGTTGATTTTGTCATCCGTCTGATTTATTTCTTGCAATCTTCTATTTGTTACCTCATCGATTCTGCACATGTCTATAGCTCTTTCCAAAGTCAAGTCAGATATTGCCATTAGTCTCTTCCTTAAATCTTTATTGTTTATTCCAAGAACAATTCTATCTCTTAATAAATCAGTCTCAAAATCCTTAAATTCACATTTTGCAATCAGTTTTTGTAATTTTAACAAGTATTCATCAAAGCTGTTGTTTTCTTGATTGCAACTGTTAAACATTGCTCTATCATATATCACATTTTTCTGGCTACTTAACCTGTTACGGATAGCTTTAATGACTTTATTAACACTTTGTTCTTCTTCCTCTGACAGTTTAAATCGATTATATTTAGTGAGTGCCTTGCTACCAAGAGCAGTAAAGAACGTTTTGACTTTCTTATGTTCGTCACTTGCTTCCCATTTATCCATGCCACTTGCTACCATATAATCATTCCAATTCTCCACAAAAGTCTCAAAATTTTGTGAAATATCACCAGTTTCTACATCCAGGGGCATCGGCCAAGGAATGTGCACAGCATTTACTTTAGCATTTTGCAACTATTCATTTAATAATCTAATTGCAGTAGCTTGTTGTTCAATTAAAGTTGCTAAAGCTTCGTTTGGGATTGCCATATTCTTCTTTAGAATATCTTTCGAGTTCTTTCCTGATTTTATATGGTCACACCTGACACCATGTTGTGATTGCTTTTAAATTTGTAATATTTACTTCAATAAAACAGGATGTTCTGAGAAACTGATATAATATCTTTATTTCTATTTACTCGTGCTGACACATCTCTTGTCAGCGACAACTGTCACTCTCCCTCGCGCCATCTCTGACATCTTTTATAAACACAGTATAGATTTCTATAATACAAATAATATAAAATATTTACAACATGTATTTACTATAACAGTAACTATTCTACAAAGTAAAATATAAGATAGTTTTATCTAATATTATTTTAAATAGAGCTTAATATGAAGTTATGAATACTACTTATATGATGGAGTCTGTTTTGTAGTTATTGTTGAGAACTTGAGGTCACAGCAACTTTCCTGAAAATGCTATGAGCATTAGATTTCCAGTTAGATTTGCTGACTAAATAGTTTCATGCTTCACTGCTAATCGAATTTACAAGAGATTTATAAAAAGAACTTCTATTAAACTAATCGACAATTAATAATTGTAATGTTTCGAATGAAAATAAAAATAAATTCTTTATATTAAAAGAAATGCAGTTTTCAATCTTTTCTGTTTTTTTTTAAGAATTGAGTACCTAAATTTGGAATTTGAAACATGCTGCATTTGATTGCTAAAATACTTGTTCTGAATTTGAAAATGATATAATTTTAAACAGAGGTGTCATATTTCATGACAAAAAGAGAAATTAATTCTAATGTTAAATTTGTTCTGTCGGAAATGACAGAAGTGCTAACAATACGGCTATGAACCTTCGAAGCAGAGATAAAGTTAAAAAACCAATAAGGTTTAGTAATTTTGCAATATACGAAGAACCCACAACGTTTTCTGAAGCAATAGCATCTCCAGAGGAAGACAAATGAGAAACAACAATGCCAGAGGAGTTAAATGCCCTATCCGTTAATAAAAGCCGGAAACTTGTAGATTTACTTAAAGAAAAGAAACCTATTGACAATCGTTGGGTATTCAGAATCGAAGTTAAATCTGAGGAAGATAATTTCTGTTATAGAACACGCTAGTTGCTCAAGGATATTCTCAAATACTCGGTGTCAATTAAGAAGAGATGTTTAGCCCAGTTGCTCGTTAGGATATAATAAAATCCGTTTTAAGTATTACAGCTAAAGAAAACCTACACATAGCGTAATTTGACATTCAAACTGCATTTTTATATGCCAATATTGAATATAAGCTATATATGTCGCAACCTGAAGGTTTTGATGATGACTCTGGTACAGTATGTAAGTTACTTAAAAGTATTTATAGTTTGTTTCACCAAGATGCTTAAACCAAGATTTTCTTCGCAACTGTAACTCTAAAGAAAACAGCGCCGTCTTTGTTTAAAGTTTTCGAAAAGACACTCTAGTCGTATCTAAAGAAAATAGAGATCTACAGAAATTTTTGAATGATATCAAAAAGGAATTTGAAGTTGTCATCGAAGCCGTGAATTATTTTCTATGTTAGGAAATTCATAAGTTTTATGATGAATTCATAGTTATTAATCAAAAAATTATGTATACTTGAGAAATTCAACATGAATAATACCCACCGTCAACTCTACTATGGAGTGAGGTGAATTCTTAGATCAAACATTTTCTAACAAGCTAGACGGAAATATACCTGATCGTGAAACTGTTGGTAGTCCACATTTAGCAATTGTTTCAAGATCCGACTTAACATTTATTTTCACAAGCATTAGAAGAACCAACAATAAAGTACTGGAATATGGTTAAAAGAGTGCTGAAGTACCTAAGAGGAGCTACCGAGTTGGGAATCCTTTATGACTCCAAGTCTGATGGCGAACTTTGAGTGATGCTGACTACGTGGCAGACGTAACAACGAGACATTTCATTTCGGGAATGATTTTCAAGTACAGCGTTAGGACAATAGCTTGGTTCAGCTCAAAACAGCGGTACGGTGCCTTATTCACTTCGGAAGAGGAATTTGTTGCAGCATGTGAAGCCAGCAAAGAACTCATTTGGACATTTTGGAATAAAGAGACTATACAGTGAACTTAACAACTTTGAAAATAGCCCGGTGTTGCTAGTGGATAATCAACGTGCTATAAAACTGATTATGAATCTTGAGTTTATAACAAGTCGAAACACATTTATGCACGTTGTGTAAGTTTGTACGCAAATTAGAAGTAAGTTACATAAACTTAAAACACAAAGCGGACGTGCTTATAAAAGCGCTGGCAAAAGCGCGAAATCTTAAGAAGCCTTATTGGTATTCATTCACTTATCATAAACCGTTTCAATTTAAGTATTGAATATGCTAATAATTGAAATTGAAATACTGTTATTATATGTAGGGTTTTATGTATTATACAATATATAAGTATAGTTTAGTTTGGTCTCAAAAATATATATTGAATATATTGAAAATATACTTACCTGTTTTCGCGGTAGTACTTGTCTATTCTTTTAAATGCTAAAACAAAAATAACTGTAACAATAACACTACCAACGCCTCTCCAATCAGGGCAGTAATGATTGACTTACGTAGCCGGTAATAGGAAAAGTAATATTACGTTAAGATGGAAATAGGTACCAATACACAGCAAAAATTTATTTTGACACTATGTAAGTATATACACAAATAATCCTTTTGCGGTCTCGGATGTATTGCAGATCTCGGCTTAGCTTCAGTCAAACAACATCCTCGACAGCAAAACTGCACTGACATCCCTTGTGACATAAATCGAAGGTTCCATTAGTAATTTGCAATCTGGGGTAAAAATGCATTTTCCTAGCATCGGCTGCGTTAGTGAATAATTGCTCCTGTGATAGGAGAGACGTAAGTACGATTTATACAGCTTGGTTGCCTTTAACAACGAAATATAATGGAATTTTACGTTCTTAAGGACGTAAAGTAATAATTAGCATGGGCCAGGTGTCTGTAAATCGAGAACGTATGCAGTACGCAACATCACGCGCAACGAAGAAAGCGAAACAGTCACGTTTTACGTTCGTTCATCATGGGTCTCCACACGAGTTAGTCGAACGTCGTTTGTTTAATTCATAGTGTCGGGCGTACAGAAGCGCAAAAGGCGACCATCGTTTGAAAATATAAAAAAGTATATCGGTGAATTTCCGGATTTATATCATGATGGTGCTAATGTATAAAGATTGCGATAAAATGTTACGATTGGATAAAGCATGTCAATAGTATACAGCGCACAAATCGAAAAAGTGGTGTGCCATCGAGAGAGCAATTTATGTTGGATTTACTGTTCATATTTGTCGAGTGTGTGTTGCAACTTCGCCTACTTGATAATAAATCGTTTCATGATTTCTAGAATAAATACTATTCCAACTGGCAGCTACCATCTCGGACAACGTTACGTAGGTATCTATCATCTATGCACGAAATTTCCTATGTACATGTTATGGTGCGTGTACTGAAACTGCGATCACAAGGGTAGTGCTGGATACGTGATAAGTATCACCTAATCAACTGGTGATGTTTGCATTGCGTCTCTAAAACAAGAGTGTGAACAACTTTTACATGTGATGTGTAAGCTCATGTTTTATATCTTGTGCCACAAACGATTCACAAATGTTATCCAGAGGTGGATGCATTAATTTAAAATACTAGAGAAGTGTGTTTGAAATCTTCCAAACAAATTCGAGAACTTCACAGATTGTGGCTCGATATTCCCGAACCACCAGAGCCGATTCTCACACTGGGATCATGTTGAAGGCAGCTTTTTATTATTCAAAATATTTCGAATAAGTAATTAAGGAAAGGCAAATAAGACTTCAAGATACTTCCGTTAAAATAGATTTAATAACTATTTACCAGTTTATTTGCCGCGATGGAAATGTGCTACAAGTGATAAAGAATATGTGTGTTGTGGAAAAATGCGAGAACATTATAAACAAAAATACTAATTTTACCAGATTAATATAAACTGGTGATGGTGCTGATCCATTATCTATTTATAATGATTGTCTTAATTATGCGCGTCTTACATCCGTAGATGTCTCAAAATATTAGAACATTTTTTCATTACGACGAACGCAGTTCAGCGGGACGAACCTACCTCATGCCGCAAGGTTATTCTTATTCTATTTGTGCTACGTAGATAAGATAGGTCGGTTATATATAATATTTATGATTAAATAAATAAGTTAACGTTACTGTTTCCAGACATATACTTGCGTAAACCTTAATGAGTAATATAGTAATGTAATATGTACGCATAAATGAAACTTAGTACCGTCCTGGCATCCAGGCAGTCTATTAATGTATTATTAGAGGCAACTTTTGTCTGCACGCTAGGAGAGTACTAACTCTCATATATGCATACATATTACATTACTGTATTACTCATTAAGGTTTAACGCAAGTATATATCGGGAATAGTAATGTTAATTTATTAGTAAACAACACATAAGTATCGGCACCCTCCGCACCACACAAGTTTAATTTATTATATAGTAATATAATAATTAGTTCGGGACGGCCGTTTCGAGGACACGAATGGTCCTCATCATAAACTAAACTTGTGTGGTGCGGAGGGTGCCCATACTTATGTGTTGTTTACCATACTACGCCACAGTCCTTGCTATCATTATTAATTTATTAGCACAAATAGAATAAGATTGCTGAAAAGTTTGCGCCATTGGGTATGTTTTCAGATTTATCTCGCTGAGCTGCGTTTGTCGTGGTGAAAAAATGTTCTTATATTTCGAGAATGACCGTTCGATATCTACGGATGTAAGACACGCATAATTAAAATAATCTTTATAAATAAATAATGGATTAGATGCACCATAACCGATTTGGATTAATCTGGTAAAATTAGAATCTTCGTTTATAACTTCGCCGAATTTTTCCATAACACACGTACTCTTTACTTGTAGCACCTAGCAATGCATGTATATCGTTCACAATTTGCACTGACTCCACAAATGACAACGCAGTATCTTGAGATTTTTCTATCACGCCAAATAAACCGGCATATTTGTCGTAAATAGTTATTAAATCTATTTCAACGGAAGTATCTTAAAATCTCATTTGGCTTTCTTTGGTAGCTGCAGTTTCGTCGGGAGTGAATTGTTAAACCAGAAATTTTATTTGTTAGAAATATTTTGAATAATAAAAAGCTGCGTTCAACCGTGTGAGAATCGGCTCTGGTGGTTCGGAAATACCGAGGTGAGGTTTTCGAATTCGTTTGGGAGATTTCGAAAACACTTTTTTAGTATCTAAAATTAATGCTTCCGCCTCTGGATAACATTTGCTAATCGTTTTCACCTTGATGTAAAGCATGAGATTTAAATGTCATATGTAAAAGTTGCTCGCACTCTTGTTTTAGAGAACAGCCTACGCAACGCATTGTTGCCGCGCCATCGCTCATAAACATCAAGAGTTCATTTGATGACACTTATCACGTATCCAGCACTACTCTCGTAACTGCTTCACTAGTATCTTTTGATTGTTAATAAGACTGGAAAAGGCGTCCCAGTACGCGCACCGTAACATCTACATTGGATTTTTTTTTCGATTTGTCGTTTCGTCCACGCTTAACAACAGCCGTTTATCTTTAATTACCGCTTTGATCTTTTCCTTATCTTCGCGCACAAATGGTAGATACCTGCGTAACGTTGTCCGAGATGGTAGGTCCCAGTTGGAATTGTATTTCGACAATTTCGATTGGGTCTACATAAATGGATGCAATTATATACATCGAAAATTCTATCTGTCTTCAGTTGTATATTAGAAAATAATTTATTTATACATATGTGGAATCAAGATTGTCTAACCCGAATCGATTAAGTACACATGCTTTTGATGGCGAAAGTAGGTATGTTACTAGTGCGCTCAAGTTCACATTGCTTTTTATACACCAAAAACATATATTTAACTTTTAAGAGTATATGTTTGCTTTATATTGCACGAACATGATACGCTATACTTAGTTGAGAAGGCAAAACAAATTCCTGCATTTAGCGAATTGTTTTACAGTGATGCACGCAATACCATAAACTGTTGAAGATAAAACAGTTACGTTATACGCCCATCATGTCACATTTTATTGCGTTGTGTGCTTTAAGTACCTATACATCACTTTTTTGCCATTATTTCGAAGCAATACTAGTGGACAATCATACAATACGTAGGTAAGAAGAATTTTAACTTATTTTTAAGCTGTAATGTTTTTATTTCAATAACTTATTCACGTATTCAATCAAGATCACACTCATTTCTGTTTAACTTCTTACTCTTCATTTTTAAGTACCTACTTTTTGTAGTTTTCTTGCAGTAAACGATTATAACAGCAATATTTCAAAACGCTGTCAAAATCATACAGTTGATTGATAGTTCTAATATACATAGTTCTAACCAAGAACATTTTCAACATGTCACAATTCATAGTAGTAAAGTGAAAAAATGTAAGTGCCGGCTGAAAGAAATGAGCTAATATGTTAACTTACTACCTGATGAAGACGATGAAAAAAGTTAGTACGTATTATTTTTTTTTACAAGTATTTTCTGAGTCTGAAATGACTTGCATATATGTAGTGAAAATTTAGTCAATGTCACATTATAAGCTAATGGAAATATAGGGAATATATCACTAGAGAATGCCAAACATGTACTGGGTGTCCCAATAATGGTGATGGCAAGCAATAATTTAGTTACTATAATACCTAAAACAAGAGATAACGAAATTGATAAGTGATCAGCAGAAACGTACTGAATATATTTTTAAATTCCGTAGATATAACTGGGAGGGCGAGAGGTTGACACGCAATAAAATTACAGGTAAGAGTGCTAGGACATAGAATACCTCCCCATCTTTCTGTTAGCGATTCTCATGACCTCATTCTCATGGCCTGAAACCTCACAACAATGAAAGCTCATAAATTGCCGAATAAGTCTAAAAAGATTAACTTTTTATCCAATTTGGGGTAGTTTTCGTAAGCAACATGTCGAACGAACACTTTTGCTTAATATTATCCATCGACTATTAAAACTGTTCTAATAACTACCAGTAACCTATGGCACATACCTGGAATATGGCCGCTCTAATCGATAATTGGCTCAGCTTTCCTTTCTGATTTACGGGGAATTATTCTGTAGCCAGGATTAACTACAAACTTAACGACGACGAACGTTGACGTAACATTGTCCCAGACATTTTTTCTTATTGCCTTTTGGGGGTAGAGGAAGATGCTGAGTTATGTAGCTGTTGCAATAGTTGTTATAGAATATACCCGCATTTCTATGGGTTCCATTACTGTAATCATTAGCCAATCCTATTCCAATTTTGTCAGCTTCTAGTAGGGATTTTTAACGCGTCAAATGTCGCATTGACTACTGAAACTAATCGACCCATACTCGTCTCGGTGTTTCAAATCTATAACTCCTATTATTTTTACTCGAATTAAACGTGGGCTTGTTTAAAAGGGCATTTAAAGCTGATTTATAGGTCGCACATGTTGTCCAATGAATTTATTGAAGGGGGGCACTTCCAACCGTACCAATCGTTTTCAATTTTCAAATCTAAGGTTTTGACGCCTTCATGTTGCTTTTGAAGAATCTTGAAAGACTAAAGTACTATTAAAAATCGCGAACTGATACGTAGATTTTCTCGTTTTTTACCTATAACCGAAAGTGTTTATTATCAATAATAATTTTCCAATTAGTTCCTCATCGTACCAAAACACATTCTCGTTAGTTACTTACAGAAAGGAATCCTCAATTTGATTTTTATATGTAAAACCGTCTTCATATTATTCTATTATCAATACCTATTTGTTTTTGATCAATTATCGAAATTCAAGCAAAGCATGTTAAAAAACTTTGCCTTTTAACATGCTGTGGAAATAATTATTTAGTAGTTAATTGTGACAATAACCCTATTTTCTGCAATAACATGCTTATTACCTACAAAAAATATAAAACTACCTTCCATTATCAAAATTTCCAGAAATTAAGATCGTCCTATAAATCGCTTGCAAATGAACTATATAAACACTATATTGTAAACATCGAAAACTGTGTAATAAAAGATCCAAAACAATTGTGGAGGTTTACAAGCAGCAAACGTGGTCACATTAGAATTCCAGGCATTATGACCTATAATAATATCGAAGTTAACACCCCTATAGCATAATGAATGCATTTGGTGATTATTTTAATAGTGTATATATACAGTTAGATAGGAGTTTTTCTGGTTTACAAAACTTTCCTGACGTTGGTTCATCAATTATTAACGTACCGCCTATTTCTAAAGAACTGTTACTAAGGCACAAAAAATCAAAAGACAGTCTGCTGGCTGGTGTTGACGAAATTCCTAGTTTTTTTTATTCGTGACTGTGCGGAAATATTAGTGGAACGTTTTGTCATTTATTCAATTTGATATTAACATAATTAGAGATGCCAACAATATGGAAAACCGCTAGTGTCCTGTCTTAAAGTTTGGCAGGTCAGATAACATATGCAATTACATATCTATTCTGTGCAATTTTGCTAAAATCTTCGAATGCATACTATGCGACCATATGCAGTTAAAGTCTTGATTTCATCCAATCAACATGGATTTACCAAACGTTACAAACTTAAGCTGTTTTACTCAATTTGTATCAGAAGCCCTTGACAGACAGAGCCAAGTTGATACAGTTTACACTGATTTTCAAAAAGCATTTGACCAAGTAGACCACTATGTACTACTTTGGAAGTTAGAAGCAATTGTTTTTTCACCTTCGTTGCTTGCGCTACTTAGATCATCCTTAATTGGGAGAGAACAGTTTGTGAAATACTGCCAAGTGAGATCAGACACATTTTATCCGTACTCTGGATTACAACAAGGGTCCAATCTTGGTCCAGTTTTTACTATTTATAAATGACATTACTGACGTTATTAATAGTAAGCACTTAATTTTTGCTGATGATTTGAAAATATTTAGAGAAGTGAGAGCTTTTGAAGATTGCATTAAACTACAAAAAGATATATCAGCAGTTAATAATTGGTGTGGCTATAATCATTTGAAACTCAACGTTAATAAGTGTAAAACTGTGTCATATACGAAAAGTAACAACTTTATAGACTTTACGTACAAGTTAAATGGTGAAGATCTCCAACGATTTCAAACTATTAAAGATTTGAGCGTAACCTTCGACAATAAACTTACTTTTGTCAATCATATAAACGCAACAATTGAGAGCGCATACCGGACATTTGGTTTTATCTGTAGAAGTTGCCGTGATTTGAATAACATCAAAGATGCATAACACTGCTTTATTATAGTTATATTAGATCTAAATTGGAATACGCATCGTTGGTTTGGTCTCCAATTTACTAAACTCAGGTAAATAATATTGAATTCGTAAAAAGGCGGTTTTTAAAGTACTTGTTACTCAAAATTTATGGATTTTACCCAGAAAGAGGACTAGACTACGATATTATGTTATCCAGACTAGGTTTTGTCTCATTGTGTAAAAGGCGTAGTGTAAAGTTTTTATTTTATTATTTTTTATTACATAACAATATTGACTGTCCGTGGTTGTTAAGTAGAATTAACTTTAATGTCCCTAGATTAGAAACACGTTAGGAATGTATGTTTAAATGTCCAAGGATTAGAACAAATGTTTTAGTTAGGTCACCAGTGTTTGTAATGTTGTAAAATTTTAAAGCAATAGCTGAAGTCATCATTAATTTATAGGCTGTTTACTTTATTTTTTTCCTTTATTGCATTTGATTTTCATTTAGCGTATTTTATTTTTCTTATACCTATGTGTTCGTAAAGTGTAATGTTTAGTTATACATTTCCTGTACTTGGGTTTTACCTGTAGGAAATAAATTATTATTATCATTATTTTATCTGTTACGGTGTTTTAAGATTGCAGTTTATATTTTCAAGTATAAACTGTTATTTTTCTAACGAGGCAAAGGCTAAAGGCATAGAGTATGCTCGCTAGTTAGAATATTAATTGAAAAATTTCAATCTTTCCTTTATGATAATGCTATTTTCGTTTTAGTTCAGGCACTCTTGCCGTTATAGTTTCATTTTTATAAATTAACAAAGAGCTGTTTTTCTCTCTACCTCTTTTAGGTTTTTAATCAATATAATAAATTTAATTACTATTGATAGTGCACTTTTCGGTTATACTTCGAGTACAAAAAAAGTACATCAATAGGTGATTATCACTATCACTTCTTTAGTCTTTCAAAACTCTTTAAAATCAACAGGTGCCTCTTTCAATTTGAATTTTTTGAGAGAATTAAGGAAGTTGTATAGTTGGAGATAACACCTCCTAGTAAAATTGTTGAACAGGATCATTGCGACCTCTAATTCTGCTAAAAATGCCTTTTTATCAGGTAACCAAATAAGTTGGCGCGGTTTTTGAAATAAGAAATAATAATACGGAAGAGTATAATAAGAAGTTGACGGACTTTTCACAATATAAGTTAGCAGTGATGGCTTGATCCGTTTCCAGAAACTCATAATGGGTAATTCTGGCTGCTGTCCACCAAACACAGAATAAAATCTTATAAAACCACCAACGATACGAACCCTCAAAATATCCACAGTACAATGGTATACAGTAGTATAATATCTGCTTTTCGTCGCAAGTTAACCCATTAAGAAAAGATTCGTTATCGTTACGTGAAATTTCCCAAATAAATAGTTGGCCGAAGGCGGCTGAATTTATCATCTCACAATTCAGTTCAGTTCTGTGAAGATGCAAACGAATGGTTTCGCCGCGGATATTGAACCTTTCTGAAATCTCTAAGTGCACTGCACTGGAATTTGCTTCTATAGCCTGCTGAATAGCCCGTTGTTAAAGATCTTCGGTCTTTCGGAGCGTGCTTCATCGTTTTGCAAGTTGAAATCCCCTGAAGAAACCCCTGAACCACTTCTGTGCTGTTCGGTCACTTACAGCATCATTTCCGAATACGGTACATATTTTTTGCGCCGCCGAATTAAAGTTTTTTTTTACATTTTTGAATGCCCAATTAATTTTTAAGGTTTGTTCGATGTTGCTACTATATATACTTGTATAACTGTGAAAGTGTTTAACTTGGAAAATTGAAATTATGCAGCAAAGTTGACTATTTCCGGTATAACCAGAAGTGGCAGATTATCAAAGATATTTTAGTTTAGTAGCACATGTTGGCTTTAGTGCACTGGCTAGTTTTCAGAATTTTCTAATGTATAGCCTTTCATATATCGATCGATGCAGTTCCCGGTATAAATTAAACAATTGTCACCAAAAGGGTGTGTCCGATAAAAGAAGGATTAATACTAAATTAGGTAACAGGTAAGAAACATGTGCGAAAGATCAACAACTTGAAAAGTATTCATGGCAATCTGATGTATACAAAAGCCGCACAAACTTATTTGCTCATCTGATAGGTAAGCTTTCCCCACCTTTCCTATACGTAATGAGACACCTATGTATTTATAGTTATAAGTAAATCCGCAAGTTTTGATGAAAACTTTATTTTTTATTATCGAGCGAAATAACTAGCCCCCTATAGTCATATTTGGAATTTAAAAATATTTTCGCTGAGTTTCTTGGTCATTTTATCTACCAAGATATTGGCTTCTTGAAACACCGGACGTGCTGCACTTTTATTAAATGAAAATATTGTGCGCCTGTTTGTGGATGCTATTTACTTATATTTTTGCTTGAAATGGTCTATGTAGTAGGGCAATATAATCATTTTTGCCTATCAGTTTGGTCAATATTGCTCCATTTTAAATTGTAAAAGACATATTTTTTTAATATATATCTTTAGAAAGAAAGAAGCATGTCGATGAAATTTACTATTTATTTCTTCTGCCAAGTCAATATAAATGAAATATATTTTGCATTTATCGTATTTCCCATGCATTTCGTATAGTTGTATCATAATTTTCACTCTTTATCTGTTCCGTAGACCGGGTTGCAAGCGAATATCTTTAAAGCGGAAGCGATGATATTGATGAAACCTTATAGGTAGGTGCAATGACGGATAATGCATCTGTTTTCCAATTTCTTTGCCGAGAAAATATGTTTCGACAGTTTGGAACACACAAGAATATCCCTAAGTAGGGTGTTATTTAAACGTAAAAATCGTACGCAATGAGCTTATGTCGCGTTAATAGAGGGCCACACGTTAACGGGGTGCTTCTTAAAAATAAATTTGTGTTTTGTTTCCAAATACTGAATTTTGTGGCTGATTGATTAGCGTTTAATTCTGTTTTTGTTGACTCTTTATCTTTTCAAATAACAGTGGTAATCTCTTGACCAGTTATGGCCTTCTGTGTACACGTTGACACACGTTCACCGTGAAAACCGTTTGCCGACTCACCTCCAGTTTCTGACATGTAGTGATGTATCCATGTCGCATCTACAGTCACATAACGTCAAAGAAACTCATTCATATTGCGCTTAAACATATCCAAACATAATTTTGAAGTTATCTCGTGATTCCTTTTTCCGTCTCGAAGCCGATAGCTTCCTCATACTCATTTATTCGTGAAGATCGTCTTACACACAATTAATTGAGATTGTTGTTATAGATTTACGTGGTCGTTGCTTTCTTTTAAAGAATTTAGGTTTTCGGGTTGAAACCGCGTGCTAATCGCAAGAGTCTGCCGATGTGGCGCACTCAGTTGCATGGAATTTTTTCTAGGCTGGTGCATGTTGTTGCATGTGTGCTGGTCGCTCGGAGTACGGTTTTTATAAGATTTATATATTTAAGAGATTTATATAAGGAGCATTTGGATAGGAAAGATTTCCACTGCAAATATAACACGTAACCATCGTCTCTATTGAGATAATTGGAAAGTTTGTTTTTCTGGAATAATAGTACGGTTCACGGATAAGAAATTTGGTATCGTTAAATAAAATCCGGTTTCCAGCTTGTACTCGGTTAATCAGAATCGGATATCCGCGGCAATCTAGTGCAATGCTCATGTTCCGCTACACGTGTGCTGACCGACCACAAAAAGGGATCCGGTGAACACCCTGGGTGTGTAAGAGAGAGGGTTAGTCTTTGACTGACGATAATAAGTCGAAGAATTTTGGCGGGTGTTTAAAAATTGTTTTGATATTATGTTTCTGGAACAGTTTGCCTAATTTATCGGTAACACCTTGAATGTAGGGTAGAAAAGCGCCGACAGTAGGATCTTGACTAGAACCGATAAGCTGTTTGGAAGTACGATGACGGTGTATCTTGTTCAATGAAATTATTTTCGATGATGGAGTCGGTCACAGGTCTCAATTCGTGGGAGAGAGCGTCGAGCTAAGAAATGAAAAAGGCCCGTTTAACTAATGCGTTTATAACTGTTTGTTTTTGTGCCGGATGATGCTGAGAAGAGCGGTCTGTGTGGGTCGACTTTCGATATACTTCGTATCCTAGTTTGTTGAGTTTAGGAAAGTTAAAAATTCGGGTAGGGGTTCCCGTCCATGTGACCAGATGACGAAGGTTTCATCCACGTATCTAAACCAACATTTCGGTTCTAAATTGTAAGATGATATGATTTGTTGTTCGAATGCTTCCATAAAAATGTTAGCGACCATCGAGGATAAAGAGAAACCCGTACCAGCTCCAGAAACTTGTTCATAGAACTTACCACGGAACTGGAAATAGGTGGAGATTAGACATAGTGTTTACCAATTCGGCTATGTCGGTAGACTTGTCGTGGGGTGATAAAATATTACTGATAATTTGGATGGTGTCGAAGTTGAGGGTGAGATCTTGTATGCCTGCCATCAAATGAGATGAATTTAGACTAAAAGAATCTGTGCCACCGATGTAGGATTTTAGAAAATTGGTCAGATGTTTAGCCAATTTGTCAGCTTCTGGATTTTAGACTAGCCATAAAATTTGGGTGGTTTACAATCTCATGGACTGATGTCTTCTTGGATATCTTTAGGGATAGAAGACCGCTTGATGGTAGCTGTTATTTCCCTCTGGATACGTGAGGTTGGGTCGCGAGGTAAAGGGCGATAGGTGGTGTCTTGTATTAGGGTGAGAATCTTACCGTCGTAATCTTCGGTGTTGAAAACTACCGTGGCATTACCTTTGTTAGCTTTTAATGTGGTAGAAAGTTTGGACTTGGGTAAATTTGGCTTAGGTCATCTGAGAAAGTTTGACAACGGCTCTACTCCAGTGATAATGTCTTGTGTGAGGATATGTTTGAGCGCTGGGGCGAAATTAACACCTTTTGAAAGTATCGAAAGCTCGAGAGATGAGGGGTGAATAGAGAGATTTATTGTGGTCCGTGCAATGAAATTAGGTTAGGATTTGGGGGTTTGTTTGACCTGAAATTCGTTGAACTTTTTGGTATGATTAGTCGTGGCAAATTCAAGAATACGTTCTGCTTGAAGAGTAGTAATGCGATCGATAACATTGAAATCATCGGGGTTCAGAGAATGAGCCAATTCGACATGTAAACGAAAGACTCGGACCAATAAAGGTTTCAAATCACGCCTCGCGTGGCTCTCGCGTAGCTGAATGCGTCTTAATATGGTGTGTGACACGTAAGAAATCAGGAATAACATCACTGTCACGGCACCGAAGGAGAGAAGTTATTTAACGATACCAAACTTCTATCCCTCGAACCCTCCTCTATTATTCTAGAAAAATCCGAGAAGCTATCGAAATCCATAAACATTCCAACAATCTTAATCCCACAATCATTCTTCTCGCAGCAGTGATACAACATGCGGCAGCCCAAAAAAAAGCTCCACGCAACCACGACGCGGTTTCAATCCGAAAACCTAAATTCGTTATAAGAATTGTCAACATGCGGTTGTTTGCTAACAGGAACGATATGGATGATATATTGATCGTAGTCACCACAAAGGGACGACCTAGTCACTCCTCACCAAGGGCAGATTTTGGTCACGCTTAAATTCATTAAACCAGTATCTAATGGTACTCATCGAAAGTGTATAGTTCTTACAAGCTGCATCCAACTTCTCTTTGATTTTTGCCCACGCTTTCCCATCCAAACAAAGGAAATCAATTCTTAATTCAAACAAGTACATAACTTTGTTCAACATTGATCATTGAATTTCTCTGAAATTTTGACAAATATCAATTAAAGAATAGTACATACAATCGGTAATGCAGATTTTGACATAAAACGTATGTCTCCAAACACGGATACTTTTCATACCATCCTCCTAATAAGTGTGTTCCACAAGTTTTGATTCGTTCGCTATATTCCTTGAAAATTTTTTGGAGGAAATATAAAAAGCTTTCTTAGGTTTACCCTATATGACCTACGTTGCCAGTTCCTGTTGTCATCCTGTCCGAACACATTGTTTTTCCTTTTAATCCATTTCGCGTTGAGATTCTTGGTGCATTAAAGTTCTGCATGCAACAGCTACCGGCATATTTCCTTCTCTTATTGCCGTAAATTCAATTAAATAGAAGACGATAGATAACGTTCTAACTTCAAGCAAGGCTCTGTAGTTGAACGAAATCGTTCAGCTTCTAAACCGTTGGTTTATTCGTAGAAAACATTTTTTTCTCTACAGTTGAATAAGACATAATGTTTGACGAGTAAAATTCTGTGGAAGAAATTACAACATGCATGCGTCAATGGATTTTCTAGCGTAACGTCACTAATGATGCAATTGAATGTATGACGCTAGAATAGGCAATTTAGTTACGGAGTTCTTAGTTAAAATTCTGACCGAAGTGACCTCAAAATAATGACAGACTTGTTTACGATCTTAAATCCATTGAATTCTTTTTCTGTTTTTGTACAAAAGATAAATTCTTTCACGTCGTATCTGCAGCTACCTACTCTTAACGATATAAAAACATTAACAACTCCTTTTTGGCGTAAATTTGTAATCCTTATAAGGCGAAACATTATCGCGAACACTTAAAGTAAACCAAAGGAAAACGTTCGTACGTATGTACATATGTGGTACTCGCCACAGTTATGAAAATCGTATACTATTAGGGGACATTAAACAATTGCACGTTTGTTGCCGGTAATAGGCATCGGTGGGGATAATCGTACAATTGCTTTAAGTGAAAAGTGTTGCTGGCATGGTGTGGTGCATTATTATAAAATATGTTTCTACCATATTTTTTCGGGTAGTATATGTTACGCGTCCACCTTCGCTTACGATATCGAGCAAAATATCCCAGAATCTTACAATTAAATGAGATATTGGTGACAGTTCTGTAATTAAGACGGAAATGAAAGAGAGGCGAGTGAAAGTGAGGCAAAATTGTCGGAATTATCTCGACTCGACAGTTACCAATTGACCATGGTCGTGAATTGACTGAGAAAAAAGGTCGTACATTGAGAGAGCCGTTGCATATGAAAGTGGGGTAATAAGTGCGTGCGTAGTGAACATTTCTTATTCACCTAGTAAGTGATTTTTAAGATTATTATACGATGGAATTTCTCCTTAGATGCGCTGTTCGTGCCAATTAATAATTAGCTTTATGATCCTCCGCGATTCAACGTCTAGTGTCTGCGATTGAAAAAAATGACGAATTTGCAAACGTCAAATATTTTTGTTTACAAATACAAATAATTATGTAAACGCTGTCCTAAATCCGCGAACCGTTATGAGGATCTTGCTTGCTTGTTCCATATTAAATTGTTATAAATAATCAGATAAAAGAGTTTTGAGAGAATAGACAGGTGCATAAAATTGGCAGCCGCACTTTCCAATTTTCAAAGTTGACTATATCATCGCTTTTGTATCACAATCGCCGAGTTTTGTGCTCTTCTTGTTTTCGAAATATTCGCGACTGCCAACTTGGAGTTCTGTGCTCCCACCTAGATTACGTAAAAGAATAAACAATATATGCGTATGATATCCAACACATCAGATGTGGCTCCTATGAAATTAGGGGTGTTGTGCCCTCACCCAGATTCCATAAAAAATAAGTCATTTTCTGATATGATATACAATGCATCGGGTGCGGCTGCTATTAGAGGTGTTGGGGTCTTTTTGAAAGGACACTACATCTTATTACCCATAAGTTATGTGTGGTATAGAACGAATTTTAGGCTTCCATCCAGATTCACTAAAAAACTGAACAATATATGCGTCTTTTTCGTATATGATGTGCAATACACTGGGTGCGGCTGCTATTTAATTAGCATATTACACAGTCTTGAAAAAACCTCAAAAACTTCTTTACTGAATCTGAGAGGTAGTACAAAATTCGTCCTATACGGCACAAAACTCTACATAGGTAATAGAAAGTGCTAACAACCCTTCAACACCCCTAATTTCATTACAGCCATCATACTGAACATCATAAGCGAAAAAGTCGTAAGTGTTGCTTATTTTTTTATTGATTCCGGATGGGAGAACGAAATTTGTTCTGTATGACACAAAACTCCTCATGAGTAGCAAGAAGTGATGCCGTATTAACAAGCCCCTAACACTCCTAATCTAATAGTAGCTGTACCTAATATATTGGATATCATACGCAAAGAAGTCGCATATATTGTTTTTTTTTACGTAATCTAAGCGGGAGTACAAACCTCGTTCTATACGGCACATAACTCTCTATAGGTAGTATAATGTGGTGGTCTATCGCAAAAGCTGTCAGCGTCTGTAATAGAGGCTTCACTAAGTATACGTCGTGTGGCAGAATTGTAGATATCCTTTTTTATTATTTACAAGCGTTGAATTGCAGCACAAAACGTTTTCTATACAGCACAAAATGGCTCAAAACTAGCTGATACGATAAAATTTGGAAAATTCCAAAGTGCGGCTGCTTTATGCTGGCACAAAGATCAATTGCAAATATCTCCAAAATTGGAAGAGCACAAAATTTGTTGATTACAGCACTTTATGCACCTAGAATAGACCATTTTTACTACCTTTCTTAAAAGATTTCAATTATTTTCAAAGACCCCTGAAAATGAGTTATATCTAAAAAACGTAAAATTTTGTGATATTATTACTTATTTCTTTTGTAACTTTGGATCAATTATAAAATAAATTGTCGTTATTATGCACAACTGTTTGGGCACAATACTCTCTATATATTTACTCTTCCTTGTAACGTTTTAGCATTATCGGATTCATTTTATAAGCATACCATTTTATTTTGTTTTTTCTACCAAATAGCTGATCTTCCTCCATTAAAATGATACGTACGCAATAAACAGATTTTTTGATACAAAGAATACATTTATTAATATCTAATGAGAAATCCCTAAAGTTTGTTTCGCTTCTCACAAAGTAAGTTAGTAAACAGGCATTTATTATATTGATAAACAGGTTTCAATTTGAAAAATGTAGTTCATTGTTGTAATAAATTTATTAGTTAATAGAATAACTTTTTGTTGCTTTAACGAAACTTTGTCAGCGTATTAATAATTATGTCACTAGATTAAAAAGTCTATACAGGATATTTGAACATTCGAGTCAAAGAAGAACTATTCAGAAAACTCTATCCTTAAGATAATATAAGTTTTGGACTTGATGATATTTAAATGGTCGCCATTTATTAATAAGATCCTATGAATAGTTCTCGACGTGATCCTAATCGCAATTACCGCGTCCTCTATCTAACTTGTAGTGTATTCTGCGGGCTATCCAAGGGCCTTTATTTCTATATTGTCATTAACAGATGATTTTTGTTTTGTAATTCTTGACCAAAATGATTCAAATTTTCTACAGATTTAAAAAAGTCGGTGTGATGTATCTCTTGTAGCTCTTGACCAGTCTGGGCACCTTTTTGCAAAAGTGCGGCATACCCTATCGATCGTTAAGCTATATTTTCCATAAAATAGTATTAAATTAAAAAAATTTTAACCATCACAACAAATAACATTATATCTGACATTTTCCACATTTAATATTATTTTCTGCACCAGTTGAGATTACCATTGCACGACATTTGGAAATGTTAATTATATCACACTAACGACATATTTGGATATAGGATGTCACACAAAGTACATACATATGAACTTTTCCATAGAATGGAAAATTATATCGACTTTTGCTGATTTTGTTTTCAAATTTGATTCGAAAAGGAAACCAGCCTGTATAATATGTTTAATCTATTGACACATATATTAATAATATCTACCTTCTACATTAGTTTAGCGAAAAATCTCATCCCATAACCAGCATAATTTATAATTGAAGTTTTGAAAAAGCCAAGTTTACTTCAAGTGGGTAACATTTAGGTATAAGTAATTGCGCAAGATATTGTTTCAGAATTTGAAAAGGAATCCAAACTTGCGTTAAAATAATGGACATTCTCCGAAAGTCCGAAAGTTGACATCCACTTCCGGCATAACCGGAAGTAATATGTAAAAAAAAATATTTTCTGTGTAATCGAGTATCTATGTTCGTAAAATTTTGATTTTCCGTTTTATTTAACTTTTGAAATACCTTCGCCCTTTGGACCACCTTCTGCACTAATTTCTGCAAAGAAGTTTTCTTCCTATTCTGTAGAGTTTCTTTAATAGACGGTCTTTCGTGGCTATTGTTATTTTGTAATGTCCGCTTCTTGACTTATTTTTACAAGATATAGAAGTCGTTGTTTATGGCTAATTAAACATGGGGTGATCACTTTAAGTTTTGAGCAACATTAATTTGTGAGATACCTGTAGAACTCAATATCACAATTTGTGTTTTCTTAGATTCACTTAACTGTCGCTCTTTTGCCACGATAATTCTAAATATTTACGCTAGTACCTGGTTTAACAGACTCTCTGCAACTGAAACGCGAGTACCACTAAACATTGAAGCAACACGCTTGTATAAATGACTGATTCATAGAATTGTTCGATTTTATTTGGTTTCTTAGGGAAACGCCTGCATGCCATTCTAAAGTAATTAGCAGAATAATATTTCAATATCCGTTCGTTAATATTAAGGGCAGGATCTCACCAATTAACCAATAGAATGCACAATACAATCTCATTTGGCGTGCAAGATGTGTGCTAGGTGTGTTACTGGTGGAGCAAATGCGGCGGTTGCCATTAGTTGTACGACCAACAAAATGCATTAACCTTAGTCTCGCAATCGCTAGTTGCGCTACCACGCGCCCGTCTTACTATTCTGCTTCTATTTTAAGACCCTCATTTTTATGAATACACTCCAATATGGTTTGGCTGTGGTTGCAAAGGCTTAGAGTTTTGATACCGAGAAATTCATAAGTGAAATACAAAATATACTCTCAATTTAGGATACTTCATCCGCGTAATATTCCGGTAAAGGCCTAAAATGAAATGCTGGAAACAAACTGTCGTAGTGCTATTTCTACATCCACTTTGAAACTAAACATCAACAACGAATACAAAATTCTTGACAGTTTTGCTAAGAAATCTCTGCCATCTTTTCTAGCATCTCCACTCTGGTTACGCCGAGGTACACCACTCACGCAATTGGTTGCGTGCTATGGCATGTCAGTGAGATACTGCCCCAAAGCAACGAGTACTTTTTATGTATTTGCGAGGATCTGCATGTGCTCCGTCTTATTGGCCAAGGCACAGAATATATTTTAGTGCTTTAGTTAACAACGTATCTCTACAAAATAGTTTAAATCATCAAAGTGATTTCTTCTGTATCTTTTGAATTTGATACCAAAATAATTGAAGAAGTTTTTGTTATGAGTTTAGTTTTTTAGATGAAATAGGCTAATAATGTCAGTATGACGAACAAAGTTTCAAAAAATATATGAATTTATATTAGATGGTTAAACCTGTAAATATAAAGATTGAGCGATGCACATCGTAGGAGCTTTGACTAGTGAATCTGTGAAATATTAGTAAAATTTAAAAAAGGCTGCAAATTTTTTAGAAACTTCGTCGTAATCCCGATATTATTGGCCCAGTGTTAGGTCCTAACGACCGCCATACTCCTTGGTGTAGAATAGAATTACATGACGATGCTATTTATTGATCCAATTAGCAGATGCAGAATATATAATACAACATTTTTTTATCAAACTATACGTAAATATCTTTTATACAAAATGACAATGGTAAGAATTAAATTCGCTCAAAGCGTTAAACCTGTGTGATGCTTCCACATTGAACTTAATTGTACACTGCCGTTCAGAGAAGTTCGGTCGGTTGGTAAAAAACATGAAAAGGTTACAGAAACAAACGAAACTAAAAACAAAATGCAATTTTATTGTATGTACAGGTAAAAAAGACAAAAATAAATAAATAAAAAGTTATTCTGGCCTAATATAACATACTGAACATTATATTTTTTCTTCATCGAAAAAAACTCCTTTGCTGTTAATCACCGCTCGAAAGATTTTAGGCATTCTTTCGATAAGTTTTGTTAAAACGGATTGTGGAATATTAATCCATTCATGTTGCAGAATATTCCGTAAATGTTCTTGTGAAGTTGGGCATATTTTTCGGATCCTCCTGTCCAGTTCATCCCACAACAACTCTATAGGGTTCAAATCTGGGCTTTGTGGCGGCCATGTCATTACTTGCAGGGTGTGCTGTTCTTCTTGCTCCTTTAGCTACTTCTCACACACTAACGCAGTGTGTTTTGGGTCAATGTCATGCATGAATGTAAAGTTACGGCCTATTATACGCAATCCTGATGGCACTGCATGATTCTGGAGTATTGCAAAATAATTTTCCTTCCTCATTACACTTTGCACCCTGCATAAATCCCCCGTCCCAGCAAAGGAGAAACATCCCCACACTAACACAGAAGTATGCCCTTGCTTCACTGTTAGCACAATGCACTTCGGGATCACTTTTTGGTTTTAGATCTTCGGACATAAACTCGTCAATTTTGCCCAAAAACCTCAAACTTTGACTCGTCACTCCAAAGCACGTGTTTCCAATCATCTAACGACCAATCTAGATGAGAACGGGCTCACTGTAGCCGTTTTGGTCTGTTGCCCCGACGTAATAAGGGTTTTCGAATGGCAATGCGCCCATGAACGTCCGCTTGTTGAAGTCGACGTTTCACCGCACTCGCCGAAACTTGTTCTTCACGGCCGCGATTGACTTCGGCTGCTATTTGTGGCGCTGTTAATTTTCTATTGCGTGAGCTTAATAATACAATTCTTACAATTCTCAAATCTTCAGCTTTTGTTGTTTTCCTAAATGCTCCAAGACGACTACGATTTTCTATAGTTCCACTTGTCCGATATCGCTTTATGATGTCATTTACTGTTGAACTTCTCATATTTATTTTTTCAGCAATTTGTCGCCCCGAATATCCTTCTTCAAACAGCGTAATAATGCGTGAACGTTTTTCTACACTGGTAGGCTTGCCACGTGCCATTTTGAAATAAATTTTCTTAAAACTTTCGCGCAAAAACGACAGACACCAACACACGTTTAACAGTAAAATGAAGCAAATTTATATCTTTACGCCTGTGATACAGACAAGAATGATACTGGGGTGTATTTCCTAAATGTATTATTCGTTAATAATCCCCAAACGACCCGTTTCAAAAGATCGGTACTTCCGAGAAATTCTTGGAATGATAATAAAAGGGACTTTATTGTGGTTGTCGCAATATTTCTACTTTACATAATAATTTATGGCTTTAATCTCTTAGAAAGGAGTGTATGCTTAATATTTTTCTAATTTTATGTATTAATAATTGTATACAGTGTGATATAATAGATTTTTATTGTATGACCGAACGGCAGTGTACATTCAAAATTTTTCATTATTGAAATAAATTACGTAGATACATATTGTGCATATAGGTACATTGCTTACTCTGCACTTTTCAAAATTGTTACTGTTCCATAGATTTCAAGGTTACTGCTGTATGAATAAAGCGACAATCATAATTTTCTCATAATTTGGATTAAATATACTATACGACCGGAAATTATTAGTTCCAATAGTTGAAAATCACGCTTGAAATCTATTTGTATATCGAGGTGCACTAACCATAGGTGTTTCTTTTTATTTAAAATCAGATCTGTCGTTACGAGTAACACTAATATTTTTAATGTGGTTACGGTGATTTACAGCTTAGACGAATGTATCTTAAATTATCGAGTGCTATTAATTTCCCTTTTTATTTTGGTTGCAAATTATGCAAATGTAATATTATCATGCAAATTTTAGTTTTGGAGCGTTAGCACTTCGTTTTCATTTTAAACAAATTGCTTCTTTTGTTTCTATTTTTTTGAAAAAAGAACTCTGGCAATTAAAACACGACCAGCAAGTACTTGAAAATTTTCCATGTATCATGATGTAGCTTTTAATGCATGTATGTTTCGAAGTAGTGCCTTATCACCACGTACTACATTTTCTTTATGTGGCAGAATTTTTGGCTAATTCCGTTCCTTCAATGTGAATTTGGACAACGACAGCGAGTGAGTGCAATGTATACAAACGTACCAAGCTTTATAACAAGCGCAATTAGCGATATCGGCGAGACTCTCTGAGTTACTCAAACTTATTGTATTGTCACTTAGCCAAATTTATTCAAGACATCTGTCATAATTTTGAACAAAATATCTTAATAAACCTATGTATTCCTTTTTAAATTCCACTGTGTTACAACGGGTACAATATGTTTTAATGTACACATCAATTTCAATAATAAAACAATAAAATATAAAACAATAACTAGTAAATAAATAAAATAATGTAAAAAATTACTGACAAACAAACAAGCATTTAAAAAGTTTCATATAGTTGTATTCAAAAATTCGAAACACTGTAGAAAGCGCCTTCTATAAGACAGTACTCTAGAAGTGTGATGAACCTTGTCTGTAGTTAGCCCCACCTTTTTTGAAAATTGAAATTCTGGCGGTTGTTCCAGGTTGTTCTAGGTTCGTTCCACATTGTTCCAAGGTATTAAAGAAAAAAAGTCAAAAATAGCCTAAATAATTGAAAAAGAAAAGAGAGTTGTTCCGGGTTGTTCTAGTTGGTGTAAACATTGTTTCAGAATCTCAGAACCACATCTTTTATATATCAAAAGATTTGGTTAAAAAACGACACAGAAAGTATAAAATTAACTCCTCTCCTAAAAATCGAAATTCTGACAGTTATTCTAGGTTGTTCTAACTATTTTAAACGTTGTTTCGAGAATCGTCTCTTTTACAGATTAAAAATTAGTAAAAGTTGACTCTAGATTTCATAGTTCAAGAATTTCAAACTCATACTAGTACGGATGGAAGATATAGTCAAAAAATGATATTGTTGTTGTTAATGTTAATCTGAATTATTTAAGAATAATTTACATGCGATACATAAGTCTTGATTATAAATAGGAATATTCGATTGGTTAGATTTTCTCTCTCCATTGTTATAAATAACATAATCGGCCCTGTTCCGTATCACTTATACATTAGTTAACGTTATCATAGTGACGAGTTAACTGTCGTCGTTTACAATCTTTTAAACGCTCACACATAACAAGTTGTTTCATGAAGGTGTTAAATAGTTGATAATGTTTTGTTACCAGAGCAATTAGCAAATGCAAATGAAAGTTGCAAGTATTCAGACATTATGTTTATGCTTTATGCTTCGCTTTCTTTTTCGAAACAAAAGCCATCCATTTCAAATATCAGATATAGGCTCTCCACAGTAGGAGTTAACCTCTCGCCATGATAGCTAAATCTCTGTCTGAAAACCATTTTGCACCACGCTAGGTAAAAAAGAAAGTCGACTGATGTGGGGCTAAATGTAAAAATTGCCCATACACCTCTTGTCCTCTTATCCTACAGTGAATTTGGTCAATTGACACTGGGATAGCCTGTATAACTACCGGTAAACTTTTTCTTCGCAATGAAACAACTAATGTTAGTGCTAATTTTAAATTCTTATTTTTCTCCAGTACATGATATGAATTGTTATTAAATGCAAAGTGAAAATCAATTTAAATTAACTGTTAACGTAATTAGTAACGGGGGGAATTCTAAAGATCCTAATATAAAACAGGTTCTGATCTTCTATTCAGTCTTCGCAAATCGAAGAGCTAACGAAAAACACATAACTTTATTTTAAATCTAAAGTTCGCGATGTAACATGTGCAATAAGTAAAAAAACTGCATACACATTCTGCATGCTCATGAAACTGGTTATTGTTTTTTCTACAATAAAACACCTTGCCAAACTAGAAGCAGAGCTCATCGCCAACTTAGTAGGGAAAGGTGATGCACAGTTCACCTATTAAACAATATACGAGGAGTACCCAAGAGCAACCGGAATTTAATTTTTATAAATTGTTTGTTCAATTCTTTTACAAATAATCTTTAATTCTCTTCAAAGTGCTTTCTATTAGAATTAATAGGCTTGTCCAGTTTTTCTTCCAGCGTTCAAAACATTTTCTAAGCTTGTTTGTTATGGTACCAGACAGTATCCCTTTCGTTTTCGTTTTTACCTCATCCTCGTTGGTAAAACGCTTCCCTTTCAGGTCTCTTATTCATGAGAATAATAAAAATCACACGGAGCTAAATCAGATGAATAGGTCAGGTGGAACAAAAGAACCACACCGTTTCTTCTTAAAAATTAACGCGTATGAGGCACAAACTTTGTACTGACCCTTCTCACTTCAAATCCTCAGCTATTCCGAGTACTTTTGGATACCCCCCAGTATGTTTATATTTCTTTATTCATATCGAAAAAAATGAAACCCGATACTCCCCAAAAATGACCGCTAGATTTAGAGCAAATTTTCTAAAAGTACCAATATATTGCTGGACCTATATGTCCCGTAGGCTATATTCATAGCATGAGGCACCCGGCTTACATTATTTTGCAAATAGGTTTAAACTTTTAAGAAATGCAGCTAAATTTCTTTTTTGAATGTAATTTGAATAGAAATTAAAATCATCTTCTTCTACATTTACCATGGAGCTACCAACATTAAACTGTACGATGGATCTGGTAAAAAATGAACACCTGGGCAGAAGTGCCAAGAAAAGAATGTTCTTTGCTTTCATCGTAGCGGACTTGCGGCACTAAGAGGTATTTTTGAAGACCAAAGAATAATTATTATAATAAGTAGTATAGTGTACAGATTTTACTATATCAGCGCTACAGTTGCTCAAACATATGCATGGGAGAACTATTAATGGCATAATGGCTAATCTTATCTTCTTCTTCATGTGCCGTCTCCTTTAAGAAGGTTGGCTATTATCATGGGAATTTTCACTTTTGATGTTGCAGCTCTAAGCAATTCAACCGAACTACTCTTGTACCACTGTCTTAGATTATTCAGCCGGGATATGCACCTTCTTTCTATACTTCTTTTGCCCCATATCTTCCCTTGAATAATAGTTTGTATGGGTGAATATTTCTCCCCCCACAACATGTGGCCAAGATACTGTAATTTTCTGATTTTAACTGTGTTTACAATTTCTCTCGCTTTCTCCAATCTTCATAGTACCTCCGCATTTGTTGTTCTGCTCATCCAGCTTATTCTTAGGATTCTTCTATAGCATCAAATCTCAAGGCTTCCAACTGGTTAATGTAATTCTTCTTAATTGTCCACGCTTCCACACTATACAAAAACACTGGAAACACGTAGCATTTCAGTATTCTATCCTTGAGATGTCGGCTAAAGTCGTTACTGCATAACACGTCCCTCATTTTGTTGAATACAGTTCTAGCCTGCCCAATTCTTGATCTTATTTCCTCCGTATAGTCATTGCTCTCGTTCGCAATTGTTACCAGATACTTATACCTGCCGACCTTCTCCACTGGCTCTCCCTTGATCCACAGTTGTTCTTGTTGATGTTGTAACTTTGAGATAATCATGAATTTGGTCTTCTTACTATTCAGTGTGAGACCCTTGTCTTAACTTTTCTCCACTAATCTTATCAACATAACTTAGTTTTGAAATTAAATGACTCAGTGGTCCAATAGTAAGGGAGCCCGCAGAGCTAGACGTTGCATCATGTGCTAAAATCAAATTTTCTAATCGGGTCCGGTACACTCCCGAGTCACCATTCGTACTTGAAGAATAATTCACCATTTACAGCGAGGGGGTAATACTAAGAAAACCATGGAATACTTTATATATGAAGGCTTCTAAGCTTACGATAAGCTTTAAAGCTTGTACAACCCATAGGACGGTCACCACAAAAAAAATCTAATTATGACATCATTAAAATCCTTGCATATAAGCGTGCGTAAAATTTATTTTTTCAAGTGATACTTAGCGCTTTAATAATTAATATTAATTAGAATTTAAGACATTTGGATGAGACTGGCCATAAATGAAGTTGCACTAGAAATTTCTCGGTGTTTTGAGAAACTTCCGTAAGAATTATATTTATAGTATCTTGAAAGGTAGCTTGAAAAGAACTACTTAAAAAAATTACAAGTATATCTTTTTAAAATACTTTTTAAATTTAAAATTTTTGCGTAACTGCAGATTTTCAGTGTATTTTAAATACAAACAAACAACATATTTTCGATACGCTTCAATATTATTACGTAAAAGAAACATGCAGTACGATAATTGTTCGAAAATTTTCTACATTATGCTCCAATAATTTAGATAATTAATTGGCCAAACATAATAACAGTTTAAATAAACATTAAAAATGTACATGGATATTGCATCGACACTAAATTGTGTATTGGTCACCGCTATTGTACGTAGTTTAATAGTAATAAAGTATTACATAAGCGAAAGTGGATTTTTTTAAATTTCCGTGTTCTCATAATAAGTTTTCGCAAGTAAAAGTATAATCAGTAAGAGACTCGAATTTCAGTTAGCACAATTGATTCTGATCGTTCAGTAACAATAGATGCCTGCGAACTTGGTAAACTTTAAATAATACTATTGTACCTACTCAATCAGTATTACTTAAGATCAGTCCCGGCGTGCGGTCAAATTTCCGAGGTGGTTATATTGGAAAAAAATTAAATGTACCTGCTATAGAATTCAAAATAATCCTAAACCGTTCGAAAATATTATACATACAAAGAATAAAACGTATTACATCGACATCGCAAATCCAATCAGCCAAATCATACATACACCTACTGAAATTACGATGCCCTTCTTTATTTTTGTTTTTATTTATTTGTTTAATGTTAAGTTCCCATTGTAACCCATTTTTTCGGTAAGCATTTCTTAAAGAGTAGTTCATTAACACCGGATTCACAGAAAATGAATTAAATATTTACGCACGGATTGGCATGTCTTTGATTAATTTAATTTTGTGACGCGACATGACAAATCATGGTTAATCAACCTTTATCACTATGACATCTCCCAATATTAACGAGAAAAAAGGAAAGTACAAAAAAAATTGCCGTTATTCGCATAAATTTAATAAGAATTTCTTCGAAATAAAACAGAGGATAATCTAAATATAATCATTAACATTACTCTAACATATTTTTGTGCTATCATTTTAACTCTAATTAGTTAATTACGGATTAAATCAAGTCAAATTGTATATGCAAAAAGTGAATGAGATTAACTTAATTCAGAATTAGAAAGTATTCTGTAAGTCGTAGATTACACTTCTAAGTTCTTTAACAAATACTTCAAATTCAAAACTTAAAAAGAACTCTTTAGTAGTCGATAGAAACCGAAATCCGAACACGAAAAATATATACCAAGCACCGAACTAGGCCCCTGACCCAAGCTACGTAACTGAAATTCATTGTTTGTTTGTGATTGTGCAAGTCCGGAAAATCTTCAGATCTATTCAAAACAACAGGGTCAGCCACGTCTAGCGAACATCACAATATACATACATGTGTTCATATCTTTATAGCGGAATGTTTGTATACGTACCAAGTCTTGTTTTATTAGGAGACACTCCTGGAACTACCGACCGTAAAAATGAATTAATTTATTTAGAAAGCTAATTTCTGGTACTTATAACATTGCAATACATATCTTACATTTTCGTCCACAAATGATCATATTTTAAGGAAGATACACAGTACAACCTGAAAAAATAATTTGTCAGTTGCTTGGAAATATCTTTGGAAGGTTATGGACCAATTGACTTAACTCCAGGAGTGTATTGTACACGCGAAAGTAATGTAAAAAAACTCATATCTTCTTATACAATTTTCGTTTGTTTTCATTTGTTATAGCATAACTATAAATAAACAAAATTTCATACATTAACATCATTTTAATCATTTTTAATAAATGCTTAAAAATACTGCCTAACGTCTAAACATTTTATGCTTTGCCCATAAAGGGCACCTGTTGCTCTGCTGATTGTCTTTCTTTAGTATCGGCTGGAGAATTTCTAATACGTGGAATTAGTGTGTACAAACACGTATCTCCTTTGTATACATAATAGTAAATATTTATTCAAACCGCCAACGCATTTGAAAGAGATTAATTTGCGTTTCTTATTGCTCCACGAGCGTAGAATGCGTTAATATTTATTAATATTAGAGTCGTTTGTTTTCTTCTCATAATCCAACGCCACATAGTCCGGGATTACCAATCCATTCGCTTAATGATTAAAGTGTTTAACCCTCAAGTGCTATCGTGGGGTGTTTCGGAACCCCAGAGGTCATTTTTTTTTAATTTTTTCTAAAACTATTTTTGTCACATTTCTAAGGTTCCAGGTATTCGCCTATGCAAATGAGATATGTAATATAGTGTAATTTATTATTTACCATATTCTACAGTTTTAGCAAAAAATAGCTTTTGGGGTGTCTCAACACCCCACGATAGTAATTACGTTTGTTTTTTTCAAAAATTGCGTAGTGTATTCTAACCAATGATTTAGAATTTTATAGTGATAATAGCCCTCGTCCTCTTTTGGGGAAATCACAGATGTTGTTGTGCATGTAAGTATAGGGGATTCACTTATATACGTTCCAATTCGGCGATTTTTATTATAGTACCTACATGTACAGGGGATTCACTCATTTATGTTCGACTTCGGTGATTTTTTACAAATCAAACAGTGGCATTTCCCCTGATTTCTGTATGGCGTATAAATATTCGACTCAAACAAATTTCTTACTCAGTTCCTCACAAACCAGAGCGTCGTCAACTTGTTCCTTATTTCCCTTCTATAATACGTGTATTGAATAGTAAAAACAATATGATAAAGTTTCTAACTGATGAACAATTAGCAAATCTTGCCGAAAACTTTTACGATGATGTTAGTGAAAGTGAATGCCCTGATGAACGTGATGATGATTTGAGTGATGCAGCAAGCGAACATAGTGATCACGACACATGTTCAGAATTTGAAGTCGAATCTGAAAACGAAAGTGAAGAAGACTTAGGTGATGTCAGTGCAAGAACAAGTTACTTCTATGGACGAAATCGATATAAGTGGTCCAAAAATCCTCCTGCTACTTCACGTACCAGATCTTCTAATATAGTCACTCTTCGACCGGGAGCAAAGGGTCCGGCAGTAAATACTCCTCCAAGAACACCTTCTGAAGCATTTTCTCTTTTCTTTACGGAAGAAATTCTAAATGAAATACTAGAGCATACAAATGCAAAAATAACGGAAACGAGTTCTTCTTATGGACCAACGGCAAGTTATGTTGAACATGTAGACATGATTGAATTGAAAGCATTTCTGGGACTTGTAATTTTGGCAGGAGTGTTTAAATCAAACCACGAAGATACTAGAAGTCTTTTTGCAACGGATGGTACGGGACGAGATATTTTTAGAGGTGTCATGTCTAAACAACGGTTTTTGTTTCTTTTGTCAGTGCTAAGATTTGACGATCAAACAACTAGAAGGAACAGGATTGACAATGGTGATAAACTTGCTGCCATTTCAAAAATTTATGAAATTTTCAACGCAAACTGTACGAATAATTACAGTTGCAGCGAATATGCTGTTGTAGATGAAATGCTTGTTGGATTTCGCGGCCGCTGCTCTTTTCGCCAATATATCAAGAGTAAACCAAAAAAATATGGCATCAAAATTATGTGCTTATGCGATTCGAAAACGCATTATCTGATCAATTCATTTATTTATACAGGAAAGACAACCGAACCCAATCCAAACAAACTTTCAGTTCCAACACGTAGTGTACTCAAATTAATTTCTCCGATCATCAATACAAATCGAAATCTAACAGGAGATAATTGGTTTTCTTCTATAGAGCTGTTGAATGAATTGAAACGGGTTGGTATAACGTATGTTGGAACACTTCGTAAGAATAAGCGCGAAATTCCGCCAGCATTTTTACAAACTAAACAGCAACCAATAAACACCTGTAAATTTGGATTTACGCACGATAATACGTTGGTTTCCTTCATACCAAAAAAGAACAACTGTGTCTTGTTGGTTTCGTCTATGCATCACAATGGAAATGTTGAAGTAAATGCAAAACCTGAAATAATAAATTTCTACAATTGTACCAAAGGGGGAGTTGATGCTTTAGACCAGAAGTGTATGACGTACTCCTGCCAAAGACGAACCAGACGATGGCCAATGGCTATATTAGGAGCAATGGTAGACATTTCACGTGTCAACAGTTACATAATTTTCTTAGCCACTTCAGACCATACAGTTAACATGACACGAAGAGAATTTTATATTCGCCTAGGAAGAGAACTCGTCAATGACCACGTAAAAAGACGATACCAAACAAAAGAATTGTCAACTAAGCTAAACTCAATTATCAAAAATTTACTAGGCTTAGAAACACCACAACAACAGCCACAAGAAGCAGAACCTTCAAGAACCTACAAAAGGTGTCACATCTGCGGGCGAAATAGAGACAAGAAAATAAAAACCACGTGTCATAGATGTCATCAGCATGTCTGCAAGGAACATTCTGAGCAACTTGTAAAATGCGCAGAACGCTTACAAAGGTAAATTGTAAGAAATTTATAAAAATCTGATTACATGAAATAACACATTACATGTTTTTTGTCAAATAAAATGTACGCCTCACAACGTCATTGTCAGAATTTTTATGTGAAATGCTAATGGCATTTTCTTTTACAGGGAGTAAGACCATAGTTTCCAGTAACAGAAAAAACCAAGACATCTTAACAATACAGAACACAATTTTGTAAAAAGAAAAAATTGTACGAAGAAATACTTTTTACATAATTTTTATGAATGTAACATTTCCTCCTAATTTTCTGTTTTGCTTTAAATAAAGTTTTGTTTTTCCTTACAACAATCGCAAGATAAAGGTCTAGTTATTACACTGTGGGTTTAAAAGTGAAAAAAAAAAGATAACTAACAAAAAAAAGCTAAATTTAAAGAGTGGGGTGTAAAACACCCCACGATAGCAGTTGTGTTACCTGAAAACACGATAGTACTTGAGGGTTAAGAATGAAAAAATAATGTTTTCGAAGTTCATGTGTGCGTGGTTTTGGTCATTTATATGTAGTGTAGTTAACCAACCACTTAATACGTGTTAGTGGTTAATGACGTAAAGCTCCCTGGTGTCGTTAGAATATGAAGTTATCTAGTTACATTACCAACTGTTTTGGAAGTATTATAAATTGAAATAATCGCTGGTGACTCTGGGAAAGGTATTTTCATAACGAAGAGTAAAAAATAAAAGGCCCTTTTTTTTCTCGCAAAATTGTTATTATTAAAAACAATGCGACGTAAAAAATAGAAAAATTTTCAATTTTTGATTAACATTTTACCTACTATAAATTCTCGTCTGAGGATGTGCTACTAGGCACGAAACTGGTCGCATCGTTTTTGATCAGTTATAAACATTTTACGAGAGAAAGGGGCCTTTTATTTTTTTAACCTTCAATATTATAAATTATTAATATACACAAAGGGGTAAGATGTTATATTAGTGCTTTTGATCGATGTTATGACTGTTATCACTTATAAATATAATTAACGACTTATTAACTAATGTTGTGCCGTGTGGAATAAAAGCTTGGCAGCAAATGGAAAACCTTGTTCTTGTTGATACTATAGAAAATTGTTATTAGCAATAAGATAAAAGTTCCTGCATCCTTTGAAACTAAATTTAGGACGCCTTTCGAAGGATTATACTTCTTTCTCGTTTGGCGAAAATAGGCAGAAAAATTTAAAAAGTTCGTACCCTTATTTCTAAAAATATGGATTAACGTGTAACTCAAAATTGTTTACAATGTAATTTGGTACATAAGTATTCATTTTCAAAGACAATGGAATATAACTAACACGACGACAATTTTGAAACTAAATTTCGTCAGAATACATCATTGTCTATTTTTACAGATATGATACAATATATATGAATTCCATTGGAGGAAGTTCCACATGAATCCTTTAACACGTGTAACATTTATTTTCCAATTATTACGGTTCAGTAATTCAATAGTAAAAGGACTTACACCTCTCGGAGTTAGATGCTGTGCGTTTGAGTCAATTTAACACTTATTAAAAAAAAATCTTTCTTTAATGATATTCTCTTTTTGGTATGCAAAATGAGATTTTTAAATAACTTTTAGCATCGATAGTAACGTTAATAATCGGAGAAATTGATTTTCTACGTTAATTAAATGGCAAATATTGTCGTTTTACGAAAATTAAATTGATAGAAGAGTAGACAACCTCAGATTTTGATATTACGCTAACACTCTCTAGACGACACGCATTCAATAAACCCTAGCCTTTAAAGAAAATTTGCATACTAAGCACTTATATTTACTTGGAAAATATAACAGTTAACTAAATACGTGTACTCAATAGCGACTTGAACGAAACAGAACGACTGTTTAGCCTCACTCCAATTAAGATACATATTTTGAATTATAATATTTCATTTAATTTTTCTGTCTCTGAGTATAACCTATCGTAGTGTATAATATGTCATGAGAGAATGCAATCTAGAGACTGACCTATGCCTTTAGACATTACCGGCAACTCTTGAATGCGGATTCTTACCACCGAACTTAACAATTGCTGACTGAATGATATTTACATTTAATTTACGAGATAAGATAAGATGCCATTGGTAGGAAGAAGGCTGTCCGAAATCATATCGGCTTTGTTGTGCTACAAGTTCACCGGCTGAACGACACTATAGGTACAGGGCATTGTATGTTGTAAATTTACGATATTACATAATATTAATCAGTATTTCACCTTTTAGTAATAAACCTTATTTAAAATGTGATAACGGAGTCTTGTTATCTTTAACATTAAAATACGTATCTTATAGGAACTTCGCATAAATATTACTTCAATTTCAACGAATTTATTTAATTGATTTGCCGTTCACTCTGACGTACTAATTGTTTAAAATAATATAAAAAGTTCAGTAAAATAGACCGTAGTGAGTTGTGATAAAATAGTTTAAGAATGTTTTATTTAGAGAAACACATTAAATCGTGTAACAAAAGTCGCGGAAGAAAGAAATAGTTTCAGGTATTTTATTTCAAATAGAAAGTCACTGTTAGTTGTGCTTACAGACTTCGAGCGATATGAACAGTACAAGATACCGGTAGATTCGATTACAATTATTTAATTAGACACATAATTTAGAATTTTGTCGATATTAAATATAAGAAAACACGTTATGCACTAAACGATGGCGATATTATGGATGCATGTAGGTACTGTTATAAAATTGATAAAGTCTAATATTCAAAAATAATTGTTACTTGTCACGATCATTTCATATAGAAATGCCAGCAAGACACTCTTTTGGTAATTAGAAAGAATTATAATAACATTTTACAAGAATAATAAAAAGTAACTTCACGTTCTTTGGTAGAAAACCACGCGGACTTTTGAATAATTAGACTTGTACTTGAAATATAATTCACCTAGCTAAATAGGTCTTATCTCGAAAGTGACACTAAATAATAGCGATTTGAGCAATACGATTCCATTTAATTACTTGCAATTAGGTACCATAGCCGTAATAACACAATATATCAAACACATTCTTTACTGATCTGACAAACAATACAAAAAGTATCGACATATTCCGCACCACACAAGTTTAATTAATTAATCCGGAACAGCTGTTTCGGGGATACGTCGATCTGTATTTTCAACCCCATGACCAAATGATTCCATTGAAAACGGGGATCTACGCATCCTCGAAACAGCTGTTCCGGATTAATTAATTAAACTTCTATGGTGCGCAGTGTGCCGATACTTTAGCGTTGTTTGCCATAATGCCTCACAGACCTTACTGTCATTATTTACTGATTCGCGCTGGTAAAATAAATATATTACACTGTTCTGCTCGGCGTTGAACTATCACATGTCAAAGATATAAGTTTTTAATGCTTAAATTCGCTATTTGTTGTTGTTTGGTTGGAGTACTAAGCGCTCATATGAAAGCACACAGAACCATTCACCCAACGTATATAATTATAATCACCAGAAATAGTGACGTATAAACAATTGTTTGCATACTACTTTTGTATAACTAATAGTGTGGTTTCTTATTTAGAAAATTCTATTAAAGAAATCTCTCTACTCGATCAGAGATTAAAGGGTTATGTTGAATAGTGACAGTAGTGTTCACTTTAATACAAAGACGCGCTTTTGCTGCCTTACCTTGATGAAATAAGTGTGCATGAGCGAAAGTTATGACGTGATATACAACGATCGCTCAATAAGTCCCTAGAAAAGGATAGAAAAGCAAAGTGTTTTCTGTAGATTTTTATTTTTCAACATAATCTCTATTCAACTCCAAACACTTTTCCAAGTATTTCTCCAGCCTTTTTAAGCCTTCCAAAAGGTCTCCAAAATGGGCATCTGTTTGGGCGATGACCTCCTTTGACGTGAACCGTTATCGCCAAACAATTTTTTTCAAATTTTGAAATAAAAAGAAGTCACTATGGACAAAATGTGGTGGATGCGATGAATGTTATACCAATTCGAACTTTTATTCCATAATTTTGCCAATCGAAATTGCGCAGGTTTTGCACCCGTGCATTGTGTTGACGGAAGAGGATCCTTTTGCTTTTCAAATGAGGAAGTCTTTTCTCGATTTTTTCGCTTAACCGGTCCAATAGCGACGCATAATACTTTCCAGTAATTGTTTGTCCTTTTTCCGAGTAATCGGTGTAGATGATTCAGTGTGTATTCCAAACAACCGAGGCCATCACCTTGCTCGCCGATTTTACCGTCTTCGCCTTCTTCGGACCCCGTTCGCCTTCAAAAACCCACTGCTTTGACTATTCTTTTGTCTCCGGAGTGTAGTAGTGTATCTATGTTTCATCCATAGTTATGTGTCGACGGAGAAACTCGTCAAGATTGCGATGGAAAAGTATCAAAATCTCAGAGTCGACCACACCATTGCCACTGAAAGCAAACGCGGCAATCTTCTGCCGAGATTGTTCACACCCAAACATTGAAATAACTGTACCCTGCGATATGGCTGTGGTCTCAACTATTCGGCATTTTGATTCGTCGATCATTCAAAACCACATCGTGGGTTTTGTCAATTATTTCAGGGGTAGTCACATCCATTAAACGTCCTGAACGATGTTCATCTTTTGTTGATGTTAAGTTCATTTACCCAATTGTAAACAGTTGCCAACACAGGAATAGACGTGCCATGAACTTCATCCAACTCACCTTTGATCTCTTTCGGTGTTAACTCTTTTAAATATAAGTGTTTAATCACCGCTCGAAACTCACTTTTTTCCGTTTTTTTTACGTAAACAAAAATTCTTTGCTTAAATGGATTTTTCGATTTTACGCGCACCATCTCTTAGATTTTCTAAGGACTTCTTGAACCACCCTCGTAGACTCTTACAAGTGCTTACATTCTCAAAAGAACAAGCGCCAAAACTGAACGTACTCGAAATGCTTGATTATCATTATCCGAATACGTCACAAAAAGGGCGCGTGTTTCTCTATTACGACACACATTTCAAATAGGCAATAATTGCATTCTTACGGATTAAGTTTTTTAAAATTGTCCTTTTCTTTAAAAATACCATATTACAGTCCGCAATAGGCTGTGCGAATTTGCAATATTACAATCAAGGGTTTGACATCTGCGAAGATCGGCAACTGTGCAACGTAGACATTTACTACTGGACTTTTTACCAAGTAATATTTAACTTGCAAATAGAATATAAACACACAACAGAATTTATTTTCTACCTTACTTACATTAAAAACGAATGTTTAGGCCCCCAGAATTATCGTTGGGGACGGAATTATCTGGTAACACCTCGGCCTCAGAGAGAGGATTTTTACGGCTATAAACGCCGTTGAATAAGCGAAAATAAGTTAAAAATAGCGTCACTTCACATGGCGCCAATGACACTGATCTTCGACGTCGTATTCTTAATATAATAGTGCATGTAGGTGTAGATATACATACCTGATACATGCAGTTCATTTCAAATTAATAGAAAAATATCTTATAATATCTTCCACACTTTTATAACAACCCTGGTGGCCATAATAGCAAAGACCTACATTCAAACGCTTCTGCTTATGTATTCAGAGACGAACTAAGTACTGCGTTGAGTCGTATTGCATATTATTTTCTGTTTCCGAATAATCTTGCAGGTCCATACAATATTCTTTAACAACCGTTGAAAATATTATAATATCCTAACTATGGTACATTCTTCTGGATAATTTTTAACCACCGTTGAATACTTATGTCGCAGTTTGTGTAATTCAGGACTTTTCATAATTGTGCCACGTTTTTCAGTTGTACCGAATTTAAAGCCAGCTCCTTTTATGACTCGCAACTGCTTGCGAACAGTGGATGTTGATATTAGCTGCATCAATTCTTCAATGCAAACGTTCAAGTGATGCTACATTTTTTAGATACCTAACATATATTTCTTGTTGGAAGACACTAACATGTTGTAGTCATTAACTTTTCTCAATACTCCTTTGTTTTCTCCTTTTTTCGAGGCACTACATCATTTTTAATTTTGTATATTGTTCTAATAGGCATTTTTATTGGTTGGCACGAATGATCAGTGTTCCTTGATTAGCCTTCCATTAAATTGTTATAAATATTAGTATTGGATAAGAGAATTACGTATGTACTTATGCATGTGTATTCCTTATAGTCGAATTTAATTTGTTTAAGATTAATTAAATGCATCAATTATCAATAAACAAAATTTGTACTTTACCTATGATTTAAATTATCACAAATTCTCTAATTCACGTTTGAACAATAAAGAGAACTTATAGTTTACGCATGAACTAATAATAATCCACATAAGATTCTTTTTCTTGATTAACACGTTTAACTGGGAGCTAGTTCTAGCAAGCAAAATTTTCCATCGTTTGGTACAAACATTTGTCCGTATAGGACTTATATCCATTCGTCAGATAATAAATCAAATAGCTTTTTTGTATTTGCTAAAGGTGAACAATAATAATAGCAGCAATATAACTTAAACAAACACAAACAAGTAGACATTAAAATAATTATATACGGTGTTACAACTAATGTATTTGTAATAATTGTATTGCGTGACTCTTACTATAAAATTTTATATAGTGCAACTGTAACAAATTTAGGAATAACAAAGTTAACCAAGTAATATAATATTGAAGTACTGGATTTCCCAAAGAAGTGGCGTTTTGCGGTTACTGCTTTATATTTTATTTTAAAGAAAAATGTGAATAAAAATCATTTAGTTCAAAGTGTTTCATAATCTAAAAATATTTTCATATCTATAAAATAACTCAGTGCGTACTTATATTTAGTTACTATCATCAGCGCCACCCACACATCACGTTTAGTGATTTAAGTTTGTCCACCTATTCAGTGCAAAGATCCCTCTAGCGGATGAGTAGATCAAAATTTCCTTTTCTAGCCTACTATCTAAAGAGCGAGAGAGTTGAATGATATAAGTTTAGCCAATGACGGTAGTGGTGAAATGGGGCAATAACTTCTTTTGAATTCCATCCCCTCATTTCCCAAAAAGACCAAATTAATGTGAAATTTTCCTACAACAAGATTCAGTGTAAGGCATATCTATATGTAAATTCATCAATTAATTATCGTTGGTTTAATAATCATCAAAATTCTTGGTAAAATTTTACATTGTAGAGTTTTATGTGGTGTAAAACGTCGCATCGTCTGCATCGTATTTCGACATCAATATATTTTTAGATAGAAAAATTTCTAAAATTTGCTGTGGAAATAAAGCTATCACCATCCCGATTAAATAAAGGAGCGGGGCGACGCTAATTTCATATTTCACTTTGAATCAAATTGTTTTGTAAGCCACTTGTGTGTATTTTCAATAAGAATAATAATTCCAAGTCGAATCACGTTTATTGTTCAGAAGTGGATGATTTAGAAGGAAACTACATAAACATAGTATTGGAACTTCGCTGTATCATTTACATATGTCTACCAATCAAATTTAAATTTCCAAAAGAGAAATTTAGAGACACTCTCGAATTCCGTGAACCCTAAATTTAACTAAACTAAAAGTAACTTGGAGCAAATCATAAATTTCAACATTTTTTCAATTTTTTTCCCTTCGCAAAAAGTTACAATATATCAACATTACAACCTCTAAATCGACTCCTTTCGGTCGTTTCCTTGTTCTCTGAAGTCATATATTTCGATTTCCTCTTTTACTTGTGATACCATCTTCTCTTTCGGCGTCCATTTCTTTTTTTTTTCCTTCTTCTCCTCCATATAGAATTTTTTTCCACTCTGATGATATATAAATTTATGGAGAGCCAGTCCCCTTGCCTGTCCTTTTTTAACTATAAATTGTTCTAACAAACTTCCTTTCTACTAGGACTTTGTTGTGCGTTTGATGCAGTCATATTTTTATCAGTTTGTTTGGCATTCCCATTTACAGCGTTTTTCTATAGACATTTTCTGGAGATGGAGTCGTAGGCTTGTTTCTATCTATATAGTCCTAGGTTTTGTTCATAACCGTTACGCTGTATTACTTTTCAAGATAAATATTTGATTTATATAGTCTTCTTTCTCTGAAGCAGAGTTTGCGTACTTACTTCGATATTGTACTTGGAACAGCCTGTATATTACCTAGTTTTCTGGTTCTACGTTACAAAATAGCTGCACTGTATAAAGCAACTACATGAATATTCTTAATATTAATGTTGCTAGAGAGCTCTCTTTAGATAAATATGAAATACTCAAAATTTAGCAAACACTGAGGGTGAGTATATTAAGACGCTCTACTGGCGCTGGCGTAATAATAATTCATGCCCGCCCGACGCCTTATGTAATTGGTGAAAGTTGAAGGTCCATAGTCATTTAGCATATGATTTATGGTTTTATGTTTTATGGTAGTTAGTTTTATGGTATGGTATGGTGGTGCGCGTTCGCAGCGTAGCTCAAAATGAGGCATTTGTTCCTCTGTTTGCAGTGTTGAATGAGGTTTCTGACCTCCGTTGAAAGTGGCTAGGTTGACTCCCCGGGAAAGTAGGCTAAGGCAATAATTACCTCTTGCATACCCCCCACCATCGGCACCACCACGTCCACTGCAACTAGATCCCTGGAAATGAATTGGGGAAAGAGTAGACAACTGATAGAGGACTTGGCAAGCATTGCTGCTCGAGCAGGCGATGCTCCCCTAGAGTAAGTTAACTTACTCATTGGTGTTAATAGTCTTCGGACTAGACCTCCATAAACATATGGCTCTTGAATCGGCACAATTTTGACATCAAGTGAGTCTATTATTGTTGCATTCATTGCCTTCGTTTCCAGATTACACTAGCTATATTCTCAAATTTATTAACGATTTTTGAAATCGTTAATATACTAGGGATTGGTTTGTTTTCATACTTTACGGAAAATAAATCTCTTACTCTTCTGTAACTATTACCGACATAATAACTTTTAATAATGAAGAGACATTCTTCGTTCGTGTAAACGTCCATGATTATTACTTTTTCACAAAAACTTAATAAGAAATGCAGAGGCATTTAATTTTGAACAACTTTGCACCTTACAGTGTTTGTCGTAGAACAAGTAGAAGTGCAAGATCACATAAAACTAAATTACATGTTAAATCGCTATGTTCCCACCTGACCGTCAACACTCTTATTCCACCAGGGATTTAAACATTGTAGTGCATTTTGGACACACGATCTATCACGTAAAGCTGTATAATTTGGTCGACCATAGAATAAAAAAAATCTTTTCGCGCAATTCCCTTTCATTTTATCTTAAATACGACGGAATTACACAACCACGGCGCTTACCTTAAATTCCACAACAGAAATACTACTACATACTGATAGAGATTTTACTTGACCCTGTTTTTACATTATCCGTCGTAGCCTAAACCCGAAACCACTTGCTACCGTGATAACGTATCTCATATCCAACTTCTGTCGTGTTTGTGCGGTATACCGAGCAATAGATATTCAACGCTCGAGTCGGACATGTGCCATTCTTGTTAGTCCGCTACCCGCCAATTCTCATACCAATATCAATTAGTGAACGTGTGCATATAATGTGCGGACATCTGAAGTAACTTCTTAAAGAAGATGGTATTAAATGGAGGTCTATGACTGGATGTCGCCTACAGAAGAACACGCAAACATGATCAAAAAAGTAATGTAAACGTTTAAGTTATGTTAGTTTATCACAGAACATCTATAAAAAGGATCGTCAATATTTCTTTATTTGATTTTTTTTGTAAATCATACAATATGTGCATAATTTTATTTATAATTTCCCAGAAATTCAAAAATTTGATGTTTAACATATTACTTTCGCATCGAAATGGTATACACTTAAGGAATAACTTCGAAACGTATCGTGAACACTTTATTATTGCTTTGTTTATCTATCAGCTATGATTACTTGCCTGTAAAATTATTTAATATTAAATTCAGTTCGTGTGAGTATTGGTATTCTACAAAGTCTTTCCCATTTCCATTTTAATCGCGACGAATAAAAAAATGTCTTTATCGTTTAATATGAAACTGCTATTTCTCTATACAGAATGTTTATTTAAACCGCAGTAGGTAACAGTATTTTAAGGAATGTAAAAGTGTAAATTTACACTCATCATATTTCTTAAATGCTTTGCAATTCATATCACCTCTTCTTTTTGTTATTCCTTTATCACGCAATATATACTTAACTTCATAACTGTTAAGGTGATACATTTTGAGAAGTTGATTAGTTACTTAGTGAACGTATATGAAAATCTAAAGTTGATTCTAATGTACTCTTGCGTGTACGGGGATTTAGGATCTTTAACTGCGAAAGCGTTAATATTAATTAATTAATCCTAGAAAGTGATGAATTTTTGATTAAATTCCCTTTAATAGTTATACCCAGGGATGTGTCATTTGGGAAGGGCAAGGGCGGAGCGGATGCACCTAAAGGGTTACTTTTTACAACTTACTACAAATTATTCTGTTAATAATTTTTTGATAACCGACTGTAGCAGCTCTGACTTTTGCCTTAACGCCGCCGAAGCTCTACGCGTAAACCAGAGTTGTCTACATTTTAGTGTGCACAACGTGTAGACTATGTAAACTACATAATGTACGTAGACAACGCGTAAACTACATCATTTTGACTTTTGACAGCATTCTTAGATTACTTTCACCTTTTTTTTGCACATTTGTGACTTTGATTTGGAACTATATCTAAAAAGTTTCCCTAATCTCAAGAACGTTTAAAAAGCCGCAGAATATTAATGCTTTATGTGTACATTACCTACAGCCGAAATATCATGAATATGTAACATCGAAATTAGCCATTGAACAACTAATAGCGGTCCATGGTTTTTTCTCCGATAATCTAATGGAATAAATGCTGATCAGTTTAATGAAAATGGTATTTCTCAAATGCTATTTTAAGTGAATAATACCGACCCACTAGTTTTTTGGAATATTGCCAATTTACATCATATCCTCTGCAATAAAACTAACCTGAACGTATTTTCTCAAAGTGGCCATTTGTCCATTCTCCATTGCGGGACCGTTTGGACTTTTATTTACCACAATATTATAGTCCGTCTAGAAAGTATCCGGAAAACAAAAAGCACAGCTATAATTTGACGGTATATATTTTTATTACTTGAATAATAAAATCACAACAAATAATTCATCTCATTTACTAATACAATTTCCATTTAATTTAAACACTTAATTAAACGTTCAGGTAATCCCGAAACAAGGTCAACGCTGTACTTTTCGGTGATAGTGGTCCAGGCTTGTAAAACTGACCGAATCAAATCTTCTTTATTTCGTAGTGCTGCTCGTTCTACTTCAATTTTCATTAGTCGCCATATGTTTTCAATGGACTAAGATCTGGGGAAACTGTTGGTCATGGAATTGTTGCCAAGTTTTGTTCTAGCATCCAAGCTTTAGTGTAGGCAGAAGTATGGCATCTTGCATTATCCTGTTGAAAACGCCACCCTTCGGGATATAAAGCGCGAGCCGTTTCAAGAAGAAAGCCATCAAGAATTTCACAATACTTTGCACTATTAACGGTGCCATCAATTATACAGAGAGGTGTAGCACCACGCTGAGAGATTGCTCCCCAAATCATTATTTTTGTGGGAAATTTGGAAATTTGAACGGTAACATTTTCTCTTGATACGATTTTTAAATGATTTGCACCAAGCTGAAAACAACTTTTGTCAGATATAAAAACATCAATAAAATTATCGTCTCGAAATCGTTGGCAAAAATCTATTCTTCGTTGTTTTTGTAGAGGTGTCATTGTAGGAATTTTTTTTGGTTTCCTTGATAAGTAACCTTGTCTTCTCAGTGAAATGCGGACAGTTTCTGGACACACCCTTATTTGACGTTGATTTCCAAATCTGTTAGCCAGTTTTCAAAACCCTAGACGCGGGTTTTGTCGTCCTAAAATCACTAAAGCGTTTAGATTGTTTCCGCTAATCTTACGCGGTCTTCCAGAAACTGATCCATGGTTCTCTCCTATTTTTTATCCTCTTTATTGTCTCATATACTGCACTTTTTCTGAGTTCAGTCAATTGCACTGATTTTTTAACGTTTTGAACACCTTTTCTATACAAATATTCCATCAACTTTCCTCTTTCTACTTGCGACATTATTTCATAAATATTAAGCCTGTTGATAATCAACAATATTTGACAGCTGGTGTTGTTATATGATTGATGCATTACTTTTGTCTTCGGATGTAACAAAAAAGAAATATATTAAAATTAAGAAAAATAATAAATTCCGGATCCTTTCTATCGGACAATATTTACTTTTAAATAGGTATAATTTAATTAGGTTTGAGATTTCTTCTGCTGTTTACTAATTTTACTGTTTATTTCCAGTCTTATAATACATTTAAAAATGTCTTTCTCACGCTTGTTTTGTCTTTCATTAAGGATTTTTAAACGTCTTAGTTTAGTAAAAACTTTAGTAATAACATAAAATATTAAAGAAAAATTGGAAAGCTTAATTCGAAGAAGGACTGTCGATATAGTTTATGCTCTACATGAAAAGAGTCAATGTCAACAATACGTAGATTATGCGTTCACAAAAAAAAGGTACTAAAGCTGAGATTCGGGGTTATTACGGTTTATTTGGAAAAAATTGACATTTACAGACATCGTTGTTTTTCCGGAAATGCGCATTAGACAAAAACAATTTTTGGTGCCTAGATTAGGCACTCAACCCCAATGAAATGCGTATAAAGATCTCCTTTGAGGCCGATACACTCCCAACGTTTTTCTATCTTTTGTATCCCGTCTAAAAAACACGATTTCTCCAACCCTGCAAAGTAGACATTTGTTTCTGTAATCACTTCATCATTTCAACCAAATCTTTCTCCGCCGAATCATTTTTTATAATATTCGGAAATAGCAAGTAATAAGTAAAGTAGCAAAATCATGTGAATATGGTGAGTGCGGATACAATTCCTATCCGCATGGAATTTCACCTATGGCGATGATACGTCCACGCGTGCATTATCTTAATGACACAGAATTCTTTTCTTTGCCAAATGGAGACCCTTTTCGTTCACAGCATTGTTGAAACGATCCAATAAATTGGCATAATTCCCACCAGTAATCGTTTTGCCCTCTTCAATGTAACCAACGTGGATTATGCCGCGTGCACCTTAAATCAATGTAGCCGTGACCTTGTTGGCCGATAAAGAGGCTTTGGTCTTCTTTAGCGCCGGCCGGACGCGGGAAGCCTGCTGTTTGGACTGTTATTTGGTCTTTCGTTGATGAATCCATGTTTTGTCAACAGTTATGAATCGACACCAAACATCATTCGGATTGCACCTTAACATAGTCAAACATTCCGTTTTAAACACGTGTGTATTTATGGTCAATTGTGAACAGTCGCGTCACCCATCTCGCGAAAAGCTTCCTTATTCAAATAAGTCGCTAAAATGTAAATCACCCGGTCAATTGAGATGCGCATAGCCTCTCCAATCTCACGCACTTCCAATTTTCGATCATTCATTGCCATATCGTGTATTTTTCAATCATTCCTGATGCGGTGTCCTCATTTGGACGACCTGGACGAGTTTCATCAAAAATGTTCATACGGCCGCGACTAAATTCAAATGTCCAATATTTTATAGTCGGTAACGAAGGTGCAGGTGACTAACTGACATATTTGAAAACTTGGTTTATGAGCTAATAAACTGTTGATATAAATACATAAATTTCAAGAGGAATAAGAAATAGGGCATTAAAGAAAAAGAAAGTTATTTTGAGAAACACGACCATTTACTTCTAAACACGTCTGAATTCCAACAAAACACTATGTTGAGAATACAGTTATTACAGCATGTACAATTACGACAAGAAGAACAAGTCAAAACCGATAACTTTAAAAAGGCAGACTTTCATGATGTGTATAATATGCTTCTCAATACCGATCGGTCACCTCTTTCTGGTACCAATTCTGTTCAAAAGAGTCAGTGCACTCTTTTTACAATATTCTATGACATATTTGATCAAACCGCACCTATAGAAAAGTATAAGAATTCCAAGCTTAGTTATCTTCTTTGGTAATCCGACTGCTTCGAATAAACAATAACGCGTTAATTTTGATTCGTAGGTTTCAGCGTAGGTTTTATGAAAAACTTACAAAAAATGTAAAACAGCTTTCCATTATCAACATTTTCAGGAATTAATATAATCCTCTAAATTGCTTGCACTATGTTATAAACATTGAGAATCATGTAACAAAAGGTTCAAGGCAATTGTGCCACTTTATAAGTAGCAAATGCGGTCATACTAGAATTCCAGGCATTATAACCTAGAATAATATCGAAACTAAGAACCCTCAATACATTGTGAATGCATTCGGTGAATATTTTAACAGTGTGTATTTACAATCAATTTTTTCTGATTTCCAAAACGTTTCTGATTGGATCATCAATTATTACCGCCTATTTCTAAATAATTGTTACTAAGTCACCTGAAAAAAATTAAAGACCGTTTCCTAGCTGGTGTTGACGGAATTCCGAGCTTCATTATTCGTGACTGTAATATTTGTTATATTCGATTTCATATTGTAATCATTAGATATACCAAAACTATGGAAAACCGATCGAGTGTGTCCTATTCTAAAGTCTAGAAACATGCAACTACTTATCTCTATGCTGTGCAATATTGCTAAAATCTTCAAATCTATACTATGCGACCATATTTGTCATGCAGTTAAAATGTTCATTTCACTCAATCAAGATGGATTTTTGAGCAAACGTTCTTCATTTATGAACTTAAGGTTGTTTTATTCAGTTTGTATCGTAAGTCCGGGAAGATAAAAAATACTCTCGAAACCACGCTGATGACGCCGGGTAGGCAGAAATATGTCCGTGAGTTAGTGTATATTTTTCTCTCCTTTTGTTGCGCTTGCCATGAATTATTCCATCAATACCATGAGGAAGCTAAGCTATCTTAGCATTATATTTTTTGGTTATTTTTTCTAGGTATTTTCTGGTGTGTTCTGCATTTAACCGAGTTAACCACTATGTACCGGTTTAAAAACTACAGGTTATTGTTTTTTCACCGTCTCTGCTACCTCTGCTTAGCAAGAGAGAACAATTTGTTGAATAGTACCATGTGAGATATATCACTTTCTGGATTATAACAAGCATCTACTCCAGGTCCAATGTTATTCTTACTGTTTATAAATGACACCGCCAACACTATTAACAGCGATCTTTCATATTTGCTGATGATCTGACACTATTTCTAGAAGTAAGATCTATTCAAAACTGCAAAAAATATATCAGTATTTAACGATTGATGTGGGTATGGTTATTTCAACTTTAAAAAGTGTAAAACTGTGACGTATACGAGAAGCAACAATTTTATAGATTTTACGTATAATTAGATGGTGAAGATATTCGACGTTTTCAGACTGTTAGATTTGAGCGTAACTTTCGACATTTGTTAATCACTGACCGTATTGTTTCATCTGTAGAAATTGCCATGATTTTAATAACATTAGATACCTAGCACTATTTTATTGCACTTATATTAGAATATGCATCCTTGTTCTGGTGTCCAATTCACCAAATTCATATAAATAATAATTGAAGCCTCTCAAAGGCGTGTTTTAAAACGTAGGTTAAAATTGAAAAAGTTTTGACTTGATTACATCTAGGCTAGATTTTCTTTCCTTATGTAATAGGCGTAAATTAAATTAGTATCAAATGTTACACGACACACTAAGAAAATAAGTATTGGCGGCGGTTTAATTTCAAAAATCGTTGTGAAGAGAAAATACCAGATTTTAGATTACTAACATGTTAGTAATCTTTGTTTAGAATTTCGCTTTTAAAACTAAGGTAATAAATAGTGGGTTCTTTAAAAAAAACACATTTTAACAAAAATATATCGTACCAACTTATTTCAATATTATGCGTATCTCATTAGCAATTCCGAATACGAACATAAGCGCGTGTGTATAAGGTATTTCTGTGCCCCGACTAGATACTAAAAATCATACTTGTCTAATGCGCACTTCCAGAAAAATATTGCTTTCTGTACGTGTCGACTTTTACAAAAAGAGGCCGTAATAACTTAGGAAAATAGTACCTTACCATATTTTGCTTCAGAATTTAACGGGTATATAACATTAACATAAGTGCAATAATATATAGCATATTAACATTTAAAAAATACAACGTTTAGCAGCTCCGAACTGATGGGGCACCTGAAAGTTTTCAATACAATTTTAAAACATGACCACAATTAGACCTCATGACAATTGGCTAATTTTTGATGGTTTTTTGACTGTATAAGGGAGGAGGCAGCTTGCTGCACCGACCGTTTAGGGAATTCTTTGGATTCACCCTAATGCCAGGAGCTTTTTACTTGGACCCTAAGACCTGGAGTCAAACCATGACGGCTAGCGTGGTTTGACTTAATTTCAGGTTTCTAGCTAACGAACATTCCGTCGACATGATTTGGGTAGGGTTTTTGGCCCGGCCATTCCCGTTGTTTAGGTTTATATCACGGGCGGGCCGATTGCATCTCACGGTCGGTTTCGTTTCCGTCGCTGGTCGATAGTTGCCAGCGCCCGGCAGTCTGGGCCCCGAGGATCCGATAGTCGATATCCGATAGTAGATTTTCACTTGGGTAGCCTAGGCTGTGACGGGCCGATAGTTGTCACCACGCTAGTCCTAGACTCCGGGCAAGAAATGAGGTAAGTTTCGAGAGATCCGTACCGACCGTTACCTATCAAAGGTTGAGACAGGAACTTCTTTAACATGGGTAGCACGAGGGAGAATGAGGGCTCACCGGTGACCAACCGCTTTCCTTCCACTGAGGAATCGGACTCGTGCGGACAGTTCCTCTCTATTGGTCTGTAGGAGCCTGCAACATGCGGAAACGTGGGACAGCAACCTCCCTTTTAGGAGCTTGGCGTTACATATTTCTAAGTATAATGTTGAAGGGTTGAACTTCTCCCTTGTTAGAGTGAAATTATCTAATTTATTTTTAACAGTTGTTTTTGAATACAATTTAATTGCAAAAAATCACTTTCTCATCCAAAAACATCTATTTGAGGAATAATAATTTACCCCAAAAATGTTTATGTGACAATTCACTTATCATCCATTGTACCATTTTATTGAAATTATATACGACGTTCATTGACTATCATAGAACCTTTTTTGTTATACCATTGGAAATTTTGAATTTTTATATAAATTTATTTAATGTGAAATGTTGTTGTGAAATGTTATTTTAAGTGAAATATAAGAAAATAAATTCTTCAATAAGAGCCGAACAACAACACCTCTGCATTTTTCCGCAGTCGAGATTACATTAGTTAAATATTACCAGACTGTTGAGTTGTATCCGTCAAAATCCGTCACAATATCAAAATGCTACCAGGAGTTGTTGTTTTCAGCAGAATGTTCCGGAAATTTAATGTACCAACTCTCAAATGAAGCAAATCCCTTTTCAATAAGAGATTTCTCAAATTCAGAACTTGTTTAGAAAATGAGAAAATGTTAGAGAAATGTTGTTGAACTTTCGAATAACGGTTTCCGAATTTATGCAAAATACTTGTAGTAAAGAATGTTTACTATTTCTAAGAGCTCTAATCCAGCTTAATTAACGAATCTCTTTCACAAAACATTTTAAATATCCTTTTGGAATTGCCTTTAGGCTTTTATCTATTTTAATTCTTTACTGAGTCAATTAATTAAATTTAAATAAATACATCGAATAAAAATAATATGTAACATTTGAGTTTCTTGTTCAAGAACCACAGAAAAATATAGCTGCCTAATGCTTGAATAGAAATTTTGGCACATCCTGTATAACATCATAGCTGACTACTTAAAAGTTCCACATATCCAATATCCAACTTAGTTAAAGGAGGCTGATAGTTAAACAAAGACATGTTACATATTGAATATTGCCACAAATTATACTAAATGTTGCATAATAACACGTACGCAAATGTAGTATAGAAGATTGGCGCAACATATTGATAACAACTTTGAGAATTGGCCAATATGTTGCACAAGAAGTTATTCCAGTTTATCAGATTATAGTTGTTAAGCGTCATTATGGAACGCTGATAGATTTTGCCAAATTTCAGTGGTTCGGAATTCTCTGTTGCTTTAATCTAAACTATTAATTTCTATCAATACCTTACGGTATTGATAAAGAATACCTTATGTATAGTACTGTAAAAATCCCAAGGCCATGCTCCAATTTATGTACACAAGTAACTTACGCGTGACATGCGATAGCTATGTATGTATTTGTACTTGTATTACTATTATTGGATTTAACTTTAAAACTATATAAAATTTGACGTATTTCAAAAATATAATAGTTTATTGCTTTATTAGTCATGCAGGTTTTCTTCAATTTTGGCCAAATTTAATTTGTCTTCCTATATTTTACCATTTAGCAAGAGAATAAATTTAAAGTTCTAATCAAGTTCTTGTTTTGTTTCTTTTATAATACTTAGCAAGACTATTGATAAACTGGTAATGTGAAACTGCCTTAGAAAACTCACTTGGAGCGTCGTCGATTACCAGATGAACTCGAGGTTAGGCATCTGTTGGTATTGTTATCTATGACAGTGTTTAGTATTGCACTAAGCTACTGTACTTCGATCTAGGAATGCTATTATAGCAGATAGATTAGCCGTGCTTTTTATAGAATTTAGCAACACAGTAAGCACTTTTGCAATTAATGATAAATAAAGTATTTTCTGTACTATGTTTGCTGATCTTGGTGCAGTTGTGAATTCTTGCAGTTTTCTATGTCCCTATTGTATATGTGTACTGGCCACAGTTAAAAATGCACCAGCAAAATTGTTTTACAAAATAATGTTTATTACTTATAAACATGTAAATGAAAGACAACTCGACAAAGGAAAAGTAAATAAGATAGTTCTACGACCGATAACGTTCCACCACTGCTACGCCAAAAATGTCACCGACTGAAAACGGTGTCGCGCAACCAAAAGTTTCAAGAGAAAATCTCGGGGGGCGGCCTGAAACTGCTCTAAGTCCTTTACCTTAATTTGCAGTCCACAGGTTCCAACATCGTAGTACAGTGGAATGATTGCGATTAACTCTACGCACAATTGCCCGAAAACTAACACCGCTTTCATGTAGTTTAATAGTCCGACCATGTTCAAAGGATTTAATTGTTTATAAAGTGCACCTTCTCGTCTACCAGGCATGACTCATGATTGCTTGAAACATATTGCACGAATGCATTTTTGCATAACTATCGGATTGTAACAGTGTTCTTGTAAAAACAAGTATGGGATATCTAGCTGTTGGAAATGCTAAAAAACAAAAAATTAGAACATTGTAATAAGATAAACAATCGTTTAAGTTGAAATACATTTATAGAATTTTAACGAAATACTTGTTATTTCTTGCCTAATTTGGGGATGAAAAATTTAACACCGTACTGAGTTTAAATGAAGTAAGTTGGAGTTTTGTTGTTGGTTAATAATTCCTAGATGAAACTTAGGTACACTAATACACATCTCAGTCAAGGAATATGCTGGAAAACAAACTAGGCCAATTCAATAAGATAGCAATCGTTTAAGTTGACCTTCAGAAGTGTATTTATAAAATTTTAACAAAATACTCCAACAATTTAGAGGTGGTGTATTTTTAATTGCAGCCAGTGTATCCGCAGTGCAATACACACTTTTCTTCTTCGCAGTCTATTCTTTGATCATGTGGCGATGGGTCAGCAGTGTGCATAAGCTAATCCTTGTCATAACTATCAGCCATAGAATATGTTGTGTAAATTGTTTGATTTCAGTACTATTACGTCCTTATCGTAAAAGGTAAACCGTAATTAAATATTCGCTAACATTCGAATGGTTGCTCGAAATTGTACCTAACCTCATCTAGAAGCACGGCCTCTTATAGCGGGTCTGTGGCAATTGCGGTCGTGGTAGATGCGGTCAAATTGTTTTTCATGAATTTTCGTGGCGTTTGTCTTGTGGCAGATGCGGTCACGTTGAATCTTTTAATCAAGGAATGATATCCAGTTGATAATTTATTGTAGCTCTATGAATGACGTTTTCACAAACCTCAACTTCCCTTCACAGTTTATTCAAGCTTAGAAGCTTGGAATATTAAGCTAGTTATACCGTTTTCGAATTCCAAGTTTTGCATGTTTCCAGTTCCACCACCATTAGATTTTGAAATTTCGTATACGCTAGCAATTTGTGCTCGTTTTGTGCCGCAAAGAGAAAATACTAACACGTCGATATTAAGGGAGTTACAACGCTTTCTTTTTGACGAAATTTCAAAGTTTTGTAAAGTATAGATTGTTGCTTGAGGTACTCCAGGTTGTCTTTTCCATATCATAGTTTGTTTCGCAAGCAAGTGCCCGCCTTCAATAAGTGGTAAAATGTCACAGTGTATGCGGGGTGGTGCTAAAATTATGGTATATTTGACTGTGCATGCTCATTATCTCTGAAAACTGACCTAGTAGCATGCATCCTTGAATTTTATGGATAAGATGTGCTGTTGTTATCACCACTACATTTTGCTTGGTCCGATAGTTATAAGCGAATCTTTGGATAGATTTATGTTTAGAATCAATTAGTAGATTTTGTGAGCACAAATTTATCTATAATTCGGTGAGTCTGGCATGTCTCCAGTCCCACCAAAAAGTGTTAATACTGAAGCGCAAAATGTCACTTTCGCGGTAAAGAATGGCAGAAAATTTGCATATTGGAAATTTCAAAATCCGTGGGATGTAAGACAGAGGACATGTAGCCCAGACCTGGACCCAAAAGAAAGTTTCAGGAATAATATGGGTAGACAATCTGGTCTGCCTTTCTAGATGAGATGAGAAATGAGATTAAAGCTCCATTAGGATGTATGTGAAACCGCTATTAAATAAAAGTTACTATTATTGTTTCTGTAATTAGTATTGTTGTCATTTGTGTTGGTTTTTGTTAGTATGCAGTCTTCCAAATTCTTAATTCGCTTTAAAACTACGTACACGCATGTGCGCATAACATAGTAACAGAGCTAACAGCATAACTCCAAAAACGAAATTTTAAAAAAAAATCGATCTAGAATGTGTTTCTGGTTGATACTCGCAGTAATCGATGAACCAACCCAGTAGACCGCTACAAATTAAAAAAAGCTTATTTTTGCCACAATACCATTGCTAAAGAGTGTAGAACATATTTTTCTTTCTCTCTCAGTGGTATTTTTGTTTAATCCTCCAAATTTCTATATTCTAATTTTAACTAACTTTCGATTAACTGCATTAAAGTAAAGCTAATATTTGTATTCGTTAAAAAAGTTTAGTTTCTTTTTCCCATAAATGTTTTTTATTTCATTATTGTTCCTTAGTAAGTCCTAAACAAAGTGCATATTTATAATTTCATAACCAAAATATTTCATTTGCAGCATTTGGGTCAGATATTTTTCTAGCATTATTCCTGACCTAAAGAGGTTGATAATGGATTTTATTGCTTGGATGGCGCCTGGTACAGTCTGCATAAACAACAAAGCAAAAGAAGGAGCATATAATAAATACGTGTATGCAATATGTGCATAATGTCTTCTTGCATATGCATTGCAAATTTCATAAGATTTTACGTCACAATAATTGATGTTTCACAGTACCCATTGCCTATCGTCAATGATAAATACGAGCTGTTTAGCTGATTACGAAATATTGAGTATAAATATGGAAATTTTATTGCTATTTTGAATTTCATAAAAATAATCAATTATAATCACAATATTCTCTTCAACAAAGAAGTTATTGATTTCTAACACATACTAAAGTATAAATAAAGGACATTTCTAGCCAGATTTAATTAAGCATTCCGTTGTGTCTCATTTTACTCTTTGTAGTGTAATACATAATAAAAATAAAATTAATACTGAAGACAAGCTACCACGTACAGACGCTTATTTCGCTGTATTATAGCTCATCAGTGCACATTTGTGGAAGGTGATACTCATTCGATTTGTCGTATAAATATGGATGACGTAGAAACATATAGATGATAGAATCTAATTAAAGATACCCTAATCACATAATTTGGCAAAATATTTGCAACCGCTAATTAAGCTGTTAGTCGATCCTTGCGGCCCTCGCAGATCGTGATGTCAGGGGTTCCTCATCGCAATCGTAGAGAGGCTTGCAATTATGTGATTAGGGTGTATTTAATTACATCCTCATATCCATATATGTTTCTACGTTATCCGTGTTTATGCGATAATTAGTTGATTGACTACCACCTTCTACAAATGTGCACTGATGAGCAGTACGATGGCGAAATGAGCGTCTGTACATGGTTGTTAGATGGTAGTCTAACTTCATTGTTAATTTCATTAATTCTCCTTACAGCCCTCACAGGTTATGATGTTAGGGATCCCTGGTCGCTATCATAGAGTGTGTTTGCAAATATTTCTAAAAATTATGTGATTATGGTACCTTTAATTAGATTCTCTCATCCATATATGTTGCTACATCCATGAGTAATGATGTATTGATTCTGTCAAATCGTAAACATAGAACAAGTCCAGTACAAATAATCACATAATATCATTAAATAATGTGTCAAGACAAAAATTCACTAAACGTGTAAAAACACTTTACAATTACTATTCAAAATTCTGTCGAACGAAGACAAAACACTTAAAGATTTAAATACCAACAATCAAAACTTTTTTCTGTAAAAACTGCCGTGGCTCTACTCAACATATCGTGCGTGAAAGTCCTTTTTGCAAAATAAGCATTCTCTGTGTATCCCTCGCACGCCCCCACATAAAAATGTATAAAAATGTTAGATGAGGGTATGCAGTAGCGTAGTAAATTTGCAAAAGTTCTAGTAGTTCAAAAAGCGTCTTTACGCGGAGAAGAGCATACAATATAAAAAATTATTGTGTAAATTTACAACGTTTGTCGATGGCGATTTGTTGCCATCAACAGATGTTGTAATTTTAAACACGCTTTGCTTTTATTTTACAAAGTATTGTGAATTTTCAAGTGTCATTGTAAATTATTCCATACGCGTTGTAATAATTTACAAGTCATGTTGTGAATTTTTACATACGCCTTGTAATTGATTACATATGCTTTATTAAATTATTACATCGATGATGTCATCATTTACAAATAGTGTTGTATATAGTTACATAATTTTGCTGATTTTGCAAAACGTATGCGAACGAAAAAATATTTAATTGTTTTTTTTATATATTTATGTTAAGGGTTAGTAATTAAATAAAATTCAACATAATTGACAACTCCTATTTATTGATTTACTTACAAACTGGGCGGCGTCCTTTTAAGCTTAGAATTTTTTATATAAACAAATTTTCATCAAACAAATGCAATTAGAATGTGTTTATTGTACGTTTAAAGATTACTTAGTTGCTTCATCAGAGAGAAGACTTTCTTCTTGGCAATAGCCACTCTTTTTGACTTACTTCCTACATCAGGGTGGCTTTTAAAATGATACCGCTGTACCATTTCCAAAGTATAATGAAAATATTGTGGATATTGCATATTGAAATTGAAATATAAACAAAACGCGGTAACGAAGGCCTCTAAAAAATGTTCATATTCTTCGCCTGGAGTTTCGTTTTCGACACATATGTATATTTTTGTGTTCGTCATTTTCTGAAATATAATGGAATAAATTTAATGCAATACAAATAGAGATCGCTTTGTTTCCTTTGTAAATATGGCTCATTGCACATTTGATGTCTATTAGTTTTAATATTAAGAGAGAAATGTAAAATCCAATAAACTAAAATTTTATAATTAAAGCCACTATTTCTGTTACTTCTTTTATATTTATATGTTAATGATACTTTTGTAAATTTTGAATATGATATTGAGCCTCATCTTACAAGAAGACAAAATGCCCAGCTCTGGTCGTAGAAACTGCCTACAAAGGTTTATCAAACAAGGGCCAGCTATCTTTGTTGTTGCGTGGTCTAAATTCTGAAACATATCTTACTAGTTTATAATAATCAGGAAACCGTCTTTACGTACCTTTACGTGTAGTAAAAATCGCTAACATTTTCAAGAAAATGTTTAAAATAAACTTCAAAACATCTTAAATTAAAACCTTCTTCGGCAGTTACTACGTTTGTTAGATATTTCTTCTTTTTTACTCTTTTGCAGAATCATAAATGTTTTACCCGATAGTAATGTAAATACTTCGTCCGCATCGCATAATGTGCCATCTTCTTTTAATACCAATTTTTCCCCATCGATTTCAAATTTCAACAAAGCTGAAATGTGCAAACTGCTTAATTGTTCAAAAACAACCAAAAAAAGCAGCACATACCTTGGCAAATTAAATTTTCATTCAAAGACTCGTTGTCTTTAACAAGAAAGAACGATTTCTTCTGCCTAGTGGCATTCCAAATTTTATATAAAGGCATTTCTTCAAAGGTGCAACACTACGATATTATATTAGCATTTGTAATCAAATATTACTACCAAACATTAAAGTTTGTGTCATCAGGTGCTATAATCATGGTTATGTAAATTAATATTTTTTCCAGAAAACAATTCTTTGAAGTAAGTACTATTAGTACTATAGTTCAGTAATAGACAAAAAACTACTAAAAAATATCTTATAAACGTGGCAATTTATTTCTTTTACGCAACGACGATTGAAGTGCTTCCCTTTCGTAGCCAGAAATGCAAAGCATTTAACTGAAAAGTATGGTCAACTAACATGGAAACCTTGCAAAGAAGGGGTAATACTCGTCAATTTCAGGCTTTGCAAACTTATAGAAACTAGGGTTGCTGTAAAATACCGCTTTCTGTTTCGGGGGAATGCCGCATTAAACAACGACTTTTGGAGGATTTGATTACATTAATCTATTGAAAACTGAATTTCAATTTAATCACCTTAATATGAAGTTCCAAACAGCTTAGTAATTTACGAGTCTGCCACTCACACAGGCTCAGAGACCGAAAACACTCATCCACAACATGAAATTCGTGTTATGGCACTTGCAAAAGCAACCAGAATGCATTGTGGCTAATTCGAAATTAGTGTCATGGTTCCTTTGATTACTACGTGTTATGGCTATTAAGAAATGTTACAACCGGTTCTTGATGGTAGTTGAAGCAACCACAATGAGACACACACGTTAGGCGATACTCAGTCAGACAGGACGAAACTACATAATTGTTTTTTTATAATAATTATCATCATGACTTTGGATTACTTAACAAACACATGTTTCATAACTGTTATCGTGACATTTAGAACTGCACTCTATGCTTTTAGAGCGATAATTGCATTTTTTATCGATATAATACCTTTTGCATCCTAGTAGCACACACGGTTGGCACAACGTTGGCTTCCGATCGCAGATTGTTTGACTCGACATTGGCAGCCACGTTGGCATTACGTGAAAATGTGAATATTTTACACCATTGGCCGAACATTGGCTCACAACATACTCGCAACTATTCTTCAACCGATTCTACATCGAATGAATTGAAGTATTTGCTTGTAATGGGTTATAACTTATAACCCTTATAAATTATTGATTATACAGATATTCATACCTAAACAAACGTATTGTTTCCAAGAAAAGTTTACGAAATGTTATTGCCTGTCCAAACTAATATAAACGGTAGTGCATGTATGTTAGCGATGATACAATCTACTCTTTATTACGGATTGGGTGATCCATCTACAAACCAGGTGCGAGAAACCAGGTTTACCAACCTGTTCCGAGAGCTTTCCCTTGTTTTTTCAACTCACACGGCATAACACGGACGGAATAATAATAATTATTTGTTGTACACTTATTGTACGTGCGCAGTTGAGAACCGAATAGGTTAGTTAAAGCAAATACCGACGACATTTATGGGATTCTTAAGGGAACGATTGACTACAATGTATATTTTTTAATGTTGAGGATAAGATATGAGTATACATGTTGCATATAAGATTTTAAAACAGAAAATATATTTATCAACGGAAAAGTGTATTACGAAGTAATCTATATTCAAGTCCTCACTCGGTAAAGAAAACTCGACAGTTAGACCATAAATCTCGAAATGGAGGATTGAAACATGCGTCAATAAATATTGAAATAGATTACTCAACTGGCTCATTTGTAATTCTTCTAGATCCTACCTACGCAACACAGAGTCTCTTTGGATGTGAAACTTTTACAATAAATAATATGACTTCAAAACAATCCTATGGGTTGAACAATTCTCTCGACTTCGAGTTCTACGGTTAAGCGATACCGTACCCGATCACACCCGCGTATACTCCCTTTAGCGGATATGATCCGATCGGAACATGTCCTTTAAGAAGCTCAAACTACACCTACTCCAGATCGCGAACCAGGTTCCAGGGAGCAAGTTCAGGTGGAAGTAACCATCTCTAATGTATGTATGAAGTGGACAAGAATATTGTACAAAATATAGAGGAGAGTACTCGAACCGTCTCCTCAGCACAGCAGCACACCAAATCAATGTGAAAATTTACTATCTACATTTATCTCCCATTTTCAAAAAACAGTGCTTATTGAAGCACCTTTTACACGTCTGCTAACAGTTAGAGTTGCTAGTTAAATTTTATAATGCTACAAAATGCAAAATTCTGGTACGTAATCTAAAGATATCAATAAGTTGTTGCTCGAAATAACATAGCGTTTTCGAAATTTGAGGAATAGAGCAGCAGTAGAACGATTTCATTACATACACATCACCAATACATATTTCAGTTTCTTAGAAAAATAACCTTACAGATGATAATATACCTAAATTATCATAAAAGTGATATATATCCGTTGTAGAAAAACAAATTATCACTTTAAATATTCAATGTTCAACGCGTTGTGTTATTGTGAACTTTCTCTCAAGAACCTCTCTATACACTTTCCACCATGAATTCATTATACGAGGGATGTTTCCAAAGTTCTGGGAATTTAGCTATAATCTTTTTATTTTGTCAATTTTCACCATTATTACAATGTAATTTTTCTACATAATCTCAATTTAATTGAATACATTTATCCCAACGATAAACTATTTTTTTAAGCCGTCCTGAAAGAACTTTTTCGGTGTCTCCGCAGTCCACCTATTTATATCAGTTAAACACTCAAATCGAACACCCCGAAAAGGTTTTTCAAAACTGGTAACAGATGAAAATCACTGGGTGCGAGGTCTAGCGAGTAAGATGGATGCGGAAGCAATACCCATTGTAAATCGTTCGAAACTTCCTTTGTCTTTCTTGCGGTATTGGGTCTTGTATTATCCTGTTACAATAACGGACGCTTATGCAATTTTCATGGCCATTTGCTGTCATGTGCCTACCGCGGTGGTCCGAATAATAAATTTGAATAATATTATGCGTTAATTGTAGTACCTTTCGGCAAATAATAATCCATAAAAGTAATCCCTTCATAATCCCAGAATACAGTAAGTATTACTTTTCCAACAGACGAGACAGAGGTGTCAGGCCTATTGAGTTTCTGTTCCGGTCCCAACAGTCTTGGCATCCGGCGGGCTGAAACCTTGCTTACGCCCAAACAGTCATGTAAGATGCCATGAATTTATTGTGTACCTATTCCCAGGGGTACACTAATTTAATGAATAGTCTCGCCTGTCCTCTTTCAGTACAAAAACAGTACTAGAAAAATGCGTCTATATCAGTCGAACACCTGACTCAGACTGACTATATTGCACTGGATAGCATAAACATGTCAAAACTTGTGTATCACCAACAGCGTTGCCTATAAGTTCTGCGTAATTTAATTAGAGCACAATTCCCGGAACTTTGGAAACATCTCTCGTACTATATCATTAAAAAACGTAAACGAGAGGGGCATGTTTTTTTTTTGTTAATTATTTTTATATTGGCTACAGTTTTAAATCCAAGGTCGAAATTTTAAATTACGTTTCACATTTACTGACAAGCTTGACAATTCAAATTATATACGATGTTTAGTGACGTATCTTGTAAATTTTAATGCATATTTACTGCAGATCGAAAGCTATTTTCGTAATGGGCAAATGGTTTTATTCTCGGCGACTCTGTATGGAAGAATTTCGTCTACAGTTTTCACATCTTGCAGTATCATATCTTTTTTTATATCAACAAATTGTTCATTGCGTCGCTAAACTTTGTGAAACTGGTGCAGTAAACCCGGTAATGGAAGACTCGAGAAAAGAGCCGCCGAAACTATTGCGGATGTGAGGAACTGTATAGTTCATTCATTTTGATCATTTAAAAAGGGAAGTAAAAACTAAACGGGAAACTAATTTGTCATGCCAGCATGTTCCTAAAAAAGATTTCGAAAAATATCAATATAAAATTCGTGTTGTGCAAAAAGTCAAGCCCACTGACCACGTAATACTGCAACTAATTTGAAAATCACATCAAGGAGGATACGTAGTATCTCATTTTAATGATTGTCAAAACAAACAAACCTTGCATATATGGTTCAGTGAAAACCCTTATGTCATAATACAGAAATCATCGCATTCTGGAAAGATTAGTAGCTTCACTAAGAAAAATTATTGGTCCATTATTTTTTCATGAAACCGTTCATGATAATGAAACCGTGAACGGAGAAAAATATCGCAACAAATTCTTTCTAGATCAGTTGCATGATTACGAACGAAGGAATGGAGCAGCAAGACAATGCCACAGAATATGAATATTTTGATAACCATGTTCATTTAACTATTTTTTATTATTTTCTTTTTCCACGCCTTAAAACATACAGTTTTAGAAATACACCACACACAGTACAAGAACTTACTGAAGCAATTCAAAATATTTGTGATACCATAACGCATCGACACCTCGTCAACGCATTTAACAATGAATAATTTACTATAATTGTTTGCTAAATTCTTTTTTTTAACTATAACTAGAAAACTAATTTTTTATTCTGCTTGACTTAGATTACTACATTAACTATTCACGCTTTAAACAGAAAATAATTTGCATCATTACTTTCAAATATGTCAAACGTTTCAATCTTGAGTTATAAACATAAAAAGTAATAAAAAAAAACACGGCCCCTTCGGTTATGTTTTCCTTCTTTTTCTAGTTATTTCAAAATTTATATATATTTAATACTATAAGATGGAAAAAGTAAAAAGAACTAATAGAAGAGCCTACCCTTCAAAACAGAAAATGTTGACAGCTATAGTATAGAAGTATAGAAAACCCACCAGCAAGTTAACCTATTTGTAAGGCCAAATTATAAATGTGTCAAAATGGGAGATTTCAATCTTACACCTATTACTTTTGTACGTCATTTCAGATTTTTGTGGCGTTTATAATATCAATACTTCTAACGTTGATAACGTCTTATGTTCTACTGTTTATACTGCGCGATTCTTTACATCTCAGGCGCATATAATGAAAATACAGCCAAAAGAGGCATTTTATAGATTTGCTTTTATTTTTGAATGCAAAAGTGTTTATGTTTGCTTTCTTTATTTTCCAGATGGATAATCCCTCCTTTCAAAAGGATGTGGAAAAAGGCGTGGAATTATTGGAAACTAAGAAATTGAAGAAAGAAAAGACCGCCACTAACGGTACTACGCCTATTATCGAACCGACGTCTCCAGTGTCCCAACCTTCCACTTCTTGTAAACCGGAAATATGTCAAGCAGCTAGAAGTAGATATTCCCCGCCAGAACTTGCGGGGAGTCCATGGCATATAAAAAAAACTATATTTTTGCTTACGTTCCTAATTCTATTGGTGATCTGGATCATCGTCTTCACTACATTAAGTCAATTGAGAATGCTGTGATTTAAGATTTTCGTTGTTCTGTATAGTATTATTGTAGGCGAGTCTTTAAAATGTTTGTTTTTGTTTTTAACAAAAAGAAGCCATGTCCATCTTATTGTACAACATTTGTACCGGCTTTTGTACAAATATGATCGTAAGTTGTTTTTTTGTTGTTATTCTGAATTGAGATTCTATTAGGTACTGAACATGTTTTTAATGATAGTATAATAATGATAAAGCATACAATTTTACTCGTGTACATATCGCTCTATATTTATTTTATACGAAGAAAATAAATTTTTATTACATACCGATGGAGTTGTTTTCATTGTGATAATTTGGTTGACGCTAGTAGTACTTTTCTAACGATATCTAACAATTAGTAAATTACCTTCCGCCGGTGAAATACGTTTCATCGTAGCTGATTCATCGTCGCAAGTAGGCCGTTTGATTGGAGACATCCAGAATATTTTTATCGGCGATGGACAGAATCAGGTATAAATACCCAATAATAACAAGGACTTTAAGGAGACTGGGTATTAGCGACTTGTTTTAATAACGTTTCCTAATAATCTAGAAAAAATTGTAATAAGATTAAATTACAATTTCATACGAAGAAATAGAATGAGTATATCCATCCACGATGGTGCGGCGCCATTTTGACACAACCTCATGGCGCAAAATTTGAATGTTGTAGTTTTACATTCAAAAAGAGAATATCTCATTTTTTGAAATACAACATAATAATAATAACTGCGAATACTTTAAACATGAAGAATAATTCCATTAATCTTACAATAATAAATTATCGTAAGATTAATGGAATTATTAATTGGATTTGAATATGTGTAAACATTTCTCTTCGCTAAACAATTCTACGTTAGCAGTAATTAAAAAATTTAATATCTCTTACACATGACCTAAAATTAACCAAATAAATTAATTATTGTGGAATCTGCAGACAGAAGCGCATATAAATGCTTACATGTACAGTACAGGGCATTACTTTTATTGGTAATCACATAAAAATACATCAACGTTTTTGTTACTGCTTTCAGGATTGTTTCATTTCTCTCACTACCTTATTGCAAGATAGGATAGTTGAACCAAAATGGAGGCATGCATGCGTTCGTCAGTTATGCCAGATGAGGGAACTTTTTCCTAGTCCTCGGGATTTTTTTATTTCATTCTCTAATAATTTGCTTCATTAATTTTTAAATATATTTCTATATTTCAAAATCACTATCTTCTCAATATATGTTGCCATCTACAGATTAGTACTAGAACGTACGAGATATGAATGGTGGGCGGTGGCTAATAACGTTGCAGAAAGTAAGCCGTTGTGCAGGGTGTGCACGGCACGCGGGCGGTATATTCAGGGGGGCAGCAAAAACTGCGTTGGTCAGAACAGTATGTTATTACATTGGAGTGGCGGCATTTCGCACGCGGGAGTTCAGACGATTAGTGGCCGGCCTGCTGGTAGTTTACATTTATAAGAAAAAAAAATGTTAAAGGAATATTTAAATAATATCGAGCAAATCCATGTCAGCGTATCATATTAGCATTTTTTTTTATTGAAGAAACTATATATATACGCAAAACATTACTAAATACTAAATGAAATAAAACTTTCAAATTTTCTCGTGCGCCATAATTTGCCAGTTCAGGTTGTGGAACATTTAGTGGCTCTTTTAAAACAATGTTTTCCGGAGGAATTCATTTTGGACGTGCCAAAGCAATATAAACAAAAAACCACTTCAATATACTTCCCTTGCTAAAATGTTTGTTTTTTATAAATTCATGAAAAAAACACCTAGAAAATTCTAGGGAGTTTTTGAGGGACAGATAGGGATTTTCGACTATGGTCATCAGTCTTGTCTCCTTTACTTATGGTGTCTATGGACTAAGAACATTATCGGACAGTGATTCAATTTATTTTTTTATGGGAAAGCGACTGCAGAAATCAACGAAAGGTTAGATGCAGTTTGTCATGTACAGTATATGTGATTGAACATCTCAGGTCACTACGGACAATACAATCAATAAAGTGATATCGTGTTAACAAACTGCCCGGTGAAGATTAGACACACACTCGTACAGAGTTTGATCTAAATGTTGCTATTTATCAAATCCACAAAATCGTAGAAACTACAAATGTTGACACAGCCAAATTGATTTATTATTCAATCTGTACTTCATTATAAACAATAATATATTAACATATACGGATGAGAATAAATAATCAAAAGTGCTCTAATCACTAAAAATTTTGAAATTAATAGCTATATCGACCTCTACAGAAGTGAGCAGTTGCGTCACGTTCTGCGAGGGTACCAGGCTTCGACTAGTGGCACCAAGGATAATTAATAATAATTAAAGAAGTCACCAACGTTGTATTTCACAGAGATGTACTGATCAGCCGTAATACGGTGAAACGCACGTTTACACATGGTGGATATTGGTAGCTTGCTTCATTATTATTAATTACCCTTGGTATGATACCATTAGTTGAAGCCTACTACCGTCGCAAACCGTGGGGCATTGCTTCTGTATAGGTCGATATATGATATATTTAGTGATTAAAGTATCTTTCATTACATACTCTCATTCGTATATGTTAGTTATAAATTCGTATATTTAACATAATTTCAGTTACAGCTACCACCTTCCACAAAGGTATACCGATGAGCCGCAACATAGCGAAACGTACGTCTAGTGGATGTTGGTAGCTTGTATCATTATTAATACAGCGGGCAAATTCGGGTGCGCATCATCAGCGTAGCCAACGAATGGACTGTTGCATGCTAAGGGAGTCAGTATGCAGAGATATATTATCGCGAATGGTGCCGTTCCGGTGCTAGATACAAAAAAAGTTTTCAAGATGGTTTTTCTAGATTATGAACCGATCTCAATAAATTATTTCTGTTACCGAATGAACACGGTAAATTGCCATCTCTAGTCATATGTATAAAAAATAAAATGGAGACTGTATGTAATTCGATAATTAAAAAAAACTTACTATCTTAAGCGTCTTCCGTGACTTGAAAAACCTGGAGAAGCGAGATTAAATATTTTTAACATCATTCAGCAAAGGGCGTCTTAGATTACTGGCATCATTTTTGGCAGGTCATATACTAAATACCCCTAAATAAGGATTAAATATCACCCCTGGCACACATTCTATACAAATCTGTTGCCATTAATCATACACGACGTCACCACTTCAGTAAGAAATCTCACACATCTATTAAACTGAAGGAAGAAGATCTTAGAATAGTAGAATACTAAGGTAAAAGCTTTCAAATATGTGTTTTAACTCACGCTATTACAATAGATACATGAAGGTGACAATAGTTAAAGACATCTATTGTCACTTATCCCGCTTTGAAGAAGCAATATACAATGATGGGCAAAAGTCCGAAAACATCTCAGTATATACGGGCATTGCTATGAAATTCATTACTTGCAGGTAACTGATATTATTTTAGGACTAAAACAGAAACGTCGGCATTTTAATTTGACCTCCGATTCAACTTCGAAATGTCAAAGATCTTCAAGCTATCTATATTGCTTTTAATAGTACACTAAGATATGCAATGCATTAGCATAGCGGAAAAATCAAATGCACATATATCAAAATGTAAATATTGGACAGATACAACTTTATCTTAATCTTTCTTGTGTTTCATCTGGCAACTGAGATCTCAATCATTTTCCAAATTTAATCGATTTGAATAATATTTTAGTAAAAAATAATGGAAGGTCTAGGAAACTATATATTTTGGAAACTGGAATATTATGCTCTATCGAAATATGAAAAATATACAGGCTATTTCGTCTAAAATTTTGGAGTTGTTACATTGGAATGTTTTTATTTCCGTTTTACTCCTCATAATCAGTTACCTACAAGTGCTGAGTTTCATAGCAATACCTACAATACTATTGCAGAAATTTAGTTGTTTCCAGACGTTAAACAGAATGTCAAATTAACGGTCTGTATGATGCTTATAATAATACCGATTATTACCTTCACTTACACTTATCCTAGTAGCATAGACAGTTGGCGCAACGTTGGCTCCCGACCACGAATCGCTTGGCTTGACGTGAAAGTGCGAACATTTTACACTTTTAACCGAACATTGACTCGCAACGTTCTCGCATACTTACCTGATCTTTAGGCAAACTATCTACTTTTGTTGTGCACCGATCTTTAACAAACGCTATCTGAGGATTGACTCACTGTTGTCTGCCAACCGTGACGTCACATGCTTACAACACTTGGCAAGTGATCTTCAACCGATGCTACACCGACTGAATTGGTTCAACATCAACTTACTTATGTCAACCAAGTATTTACTGCCAAGCTTAGTTTGATTATGATTTGCTGATTGTCGACCAACACTTAACTTTTACGCTCCTGATGCCTGGTTTGCGAGCAGATGACAATCCAGTTAACGCACAGGCGCCGGTATTTGTAAACTAAGACAGAGAATATCTTTACACATGGAAAAGCACAATACGCTTCTCCAAGCAGAACTATTCGCACTTACAGCCTGCGCTGTGATGGCAAAGAGAGGCTGCACGAGGAGACAAATAAATATAATTGACTATCAAGGCAATTATTGTTAATATCCTATTATTAAATCGAAACTAGTAAACACTCGCTCAGTAGATTAGCACGAGACAGCAAGTTATATTTGACCTGGATGCCAAGACATGAGGATATTAAGGGCAATATAATAGCCGACAAACTAATCAAGGAGGATTTTAAAAGAGGCTTTATAGGACTAAACCTCATACGTAAAATCACAAGCAATTCCGTTAAAAGGGAGATTTAACCTTGGTTAGTTAAAAAACATGTCGATGCTGGGAATGAATGGAGGTATTAAGTTTTCTGTTAACCCAATTAGACGTAGCAGAAGAGAAATTAAGACCATTACCAGGTTGGTAACTGGATACTGCCTCTTGAAAAACCATCTATGTAGTAGGTCGAGAAAGAGAACCTTGGTGTAGAGAATGTGAACTGCAGGAAGAAACAAGTTTGCACATAATCTGCACATGTAACTGTTTTACATGTTACTGAATTTACTAGTACTTTTGAGGATACTCAAATTTCCCTGGGCAAGATAATTCCTCTAGTGGAAATGAAGTCCTATTGGTGAAGGTACAAAGGGCATTAAGTTCAAGCGCCCGAGCCATTGATCTCCAACCCAGACGGTATGAATGGATGAATGAATGAAGTTGTGCCACATAGTTTCATTCTGAGATGTGCTTCTTATCACAGTATGTCTAAAGCGGTTCAGCGAAAAAACGAAAACTCTTCTTCAACACTTGCAGTCACAAGTTTTCATATTGCTTTGTTGATCTATGCAATGGCTAAACCAATCAGATATCACAGTTACAACTTTATTGTAACGTTGCTAGGCATAAATAAATCAGGATCAAGCATTCAATACTACACATGTAGGAACAACAAATAAAATTTTAACATTTTATAATGTATTAGACTATTAAAAATTAATACTCTTAGATGTTGCAGTAACCCAAAGTTAATACATGTATTGCGTAATAGGATTACGAACAAAAAAACCAACACAAATACCGCTAAAGTAAAGGTTAAAAGTGAATATTTCAAGCGATTTGAGCGAATAGTCTTCACCAGTATTCTTTAGCATTTTACCTAGGTTAGTGCGCCATAGCACAGACAAGATAACATAGATACTTGTGTCTGTGGCCGTCCTGCTAATCTAGACTTGCAAGTTTCGCTAACATCCGGCAAGAATTACGCATTTATATTGCCAGTGCAATAATGTAAACTTGTATACTTTTTAAAAACAACAATTTCGTTCGGCACGTTTAAATGACAAAAAGAAACAACATATGAACTGTTTGTATCTCAAGGCTAAATAATTACCATTTTAACAAACTTGTCTATAATATACCTGTACGATTTAAGTGTGCATAAGTTAGACATTGTGACGTAAATTCAATCTATCTGTTTCAAATTGTGCCTGTGCAGTAGATTACTTACAGACGGACTTTAAAGACAATTTAGTGAATTTTGCGTTTAAGTACGTTATCGGTAGGAACGACGATAAGATTATACGGACAATAAGTAAATAAATAAGTGATCGTCTCGAAAATGAAGTTTGTCTAAGATTACTTTTCCTAGTAAGTAAAATATTTCGTGTTAAAGCGCTGCCAACAACAAACATGAATAGAAGCACGGAAATATTGACTACGACAGCGGGGAATTCTCAGGTGAGAAATTTCGTTTTTGGCCATTAATTTTTATTAATCAGTTTTAATAATAATTATAATTTTAATATAAATAAATAAGGAGAGGGAAAACTAAAATTTATTAAAAGGCTAGTACTCCCCAAATCATATATATATCTCTATGGTTTTCATTATGACCTATAATAATTATTAGTAATTTTTAAATCTATACTTGTTTATTAAATCTAACACGAGCATATAAAATTAATTCGTTACAAAGGATATTGACCGATTTTCAGTTTGTTTATAAAGATACCTTTGTGTCTTCATGTTATTTTAATCTGTACTGATAAAATTAATGTCAGGATTCAAATATGCGAGATATACGTGTGTTATTATTATATACATGTATATAAGTATGAGATATTAGGTGTGTGCTAAATAACTTATTTATCATTGCTCAATATTAATTTGGGCAGAATTAAGGTAGCAAGAAAAAGTCAAAGGAAAACATTTTCCATAGTTTCAAACTAGCTGCGATAAAATTCTGCCACGTTAAAAGACCAAACTAAAACAGAAACTGAAAAGACCAAAGTGGGACCATCTTGATAGAAACACGGGATACTCATTTTTCATTCACTGCCCTTTTGTTTCTTAAAAGGCTTATTTTACATAATTTATTGTTTTATACTTATTTCATAGAAAGTTAATTAACGATAAATACATTTTGTTCTCATTTTTAGAACAGATATTAAAATCTTCATTCAATATTCTGTGCAAAAAATGCGCTACAGAATTTTTTCAATATTTTTCACTAGTTACACACATTATTATATATAACGAAGAGGAAGAAGAAATAATGGCGATGATGGTATCGAACGCGTCAACCAATTTGGTATACATACGATGCCTCTATCTAATTATTGGGCAGAAGATAATTTGTTTTCTGAGCAATTCAGAGAAAGGATTTTCAAATAAAAAATATTCACAGACAAGTTCTACATAACAATGCTTAATTACATAAGGTGTTCAATTTCCGTTACAAACGATACAAGTTTGGTTTCTTAAACTGAACACCTACACTACCGGCCATAAGTGTTTACCCACCTTTAAAATATTACAAAAACAAGTCAAATACTAATTATAAAACAAACCTTTATTCTGTGCTTATACAAAGTACTTTAGCAGTTATAAAAACAATGTGCTTGTCAATTTTCTAACAATGATAATCATAAATTTACTTAAATTTGGGGTTCGTCAATATGTCCACCTTTCGCTTTTATTACTGCCGCACACAGTTTGGGCATCCTTTCTAACAGCTTCGCTAGTGTTAGTGGCTCTATTTTCCTCCACGTATCCTGTAGTTGCGTCCAAAGTACTGTTGCCGATGTTGGAGCAGATTTTCGAACCTGTCGATCGAGTTCCTCGCACAAAAGCTCGATCGGATTGAGATCTAGACTTTGGGGCGGCCATTTCGTAACAGTAATTTGGTTTCTGTGCTCCAGCTGTTCTAAATACTCACGGCATATCTTGGCAGTGTCTTTCGGATCATTATCGTGCTGGAACACGAAGTTCTCACCGATTAATCGTGTTCCAGATGCGATAGCATTCCTCTCCAAAATCTCACTATAGCCCTCTTTTCTCAGGATACCACCTATTTTGACCAAATCTCCCACAGAGGCACCGCCAAAACAATCCCAAATCATAACTGATCCTTCTCCATGTTTCATTGTTGGTATAACAGAGGATGCAAGTGCTCGTTCCCCTTTCGATCTACGAACAAATGTCCTTCTGTTTGAACTAAAAGTGAGAAATTTAGATTCGTCGGTCCAGAGTACTTTCTTCCAATCTTCCAACGTCCAATCTTTGTGTTCTTTTGCCCATATTAACCGTTTAGCTTTGTTTGCTTTGAGTAATAGCGGTTTCTGCATAGCAATCCTTCCATGCAAACCAGCTTCGCGCAAACGCGTTTTCACTATGGTGACACTAACTGGTTTTGGACGCAAATATTCACAATTTCTGGCGCTGTTTTTCGTCTATTTTGCTTGCTTGCCATTACCATCTGCTGGTGTTGTTATTTTTGGACATCCGGGTCGCCGTTTATTCAATACACTGCCACTTGCTTGATACTTTTTCACATTATAATCCACGGTTCTACGGTTTAATTTCAATAATGTAGCAATTTCTCGGTTACTTTTACCGATGTTGTGATATGCCACTATTTGATCGCGCGTTTCTGTTGATAATTCTTTTCTTGCCGACATTACTTTAATTTTACTGGCTGTTTTAAAACACATTGCACAAACTCTTCACTATTCGCTGCTTGTAATAGGAAAGCTGAATGTAAACTAAATTTTTCATTGTATTGAAGTGCCTGTGTCGTCTGTTATCATATTTTAAAATTTAATAAACATTTCCCAGAAACTGCTCTTTATCTAGTCCGTCTACCTGAATGGATCTAAACCGCAAAAAAGGGTCATTTCCAATATCTTAATGCCAGTCGGCTCATTACGTAACACAGAACATTACATAGCAACTATAATCTATCTCGTACTTACAGTTTAATAATACAAATACTTTTATAGGGATAACATGTATATTTGAAGAATCGCCAATTATTAAAACCATATATAGAAAACAAGATACAGTACGAGAAAATAAAACTTTTAGTCCAGTTGTTGGAGCATGTTTTATTTATTCAGGATTTATGTTATCAAACACTTCTCTTACTCGTCGCTCTAATTCTGCTTTGGTCTGTACTGTGACCGAATACTCCAATGATTTTATTTGTCCCCGTAAAAAAAATGCAATGGCGTTAAATCAGGAAATCTTGGTGACCAATCCACCTATCATTTGCTCGTTTACTCAGCAAAGGATTTACCTCATAAGAAAAATGCACTGACGCCCCATTTATTTGGTATCAGCAAATTCTTCGATCTAAGGGAGGCAACGCGTCGAGAATGTCTGCTACGCATTGTCGCGGAATTGCTGTATATTGCTCACTGTTTAAGATGCTATCATAAATTTGAAAACGTATTCATTATTAAACAAAATATATTAAAACTAATAGTATCCTGAAAGATAGCTTCACGAATGAAGCGAGAATTTTGCGGTGTCTAGTGGTGCCGGTTGCGTCTATTAGCAATACCCTTTCTGGAAAATTTGGAATCATTTGTCCAAATAATTTTTTTGTAAAAATTCTGGATCTTCCTAGGACCATAGTAATATTCGCTCACAAAAAGCGAGATGGCGAGCTTCATCGCCAGGATTAAACACTTGCACGATGTTAAAGGTGTATGCGTGCATTTTATATATGCAGAATGCGCTGTACTGATGAATATGATAAACCTATTTCCTCAGCAGCAGCACATAGGAACTGTGAGGGTGGCTGTGAAAGTAAGCTAGTACCATTATTTCATAGTTCTCATCTTCTGTTATAGGTTTTGGCATCTGTTTATTACGCTTCCAATGTCCAGTAAGCAAAAAGTTTTCTTGAATTTAATTCACTCGGCAAATCATCTGGCAATGTAATTATTGCGTTACCCCAGTCGGGTATTGGGTTAAATGCTAAAGCAATAACCATTTTAGCGTATAAGGCGACATCAAGATCATTTTTATAGTGATGTAATAGATCTAATTGACTTAAATGATTTTTCATATTTTTTGCTAAATGGAAAAAGCATTCTTGTACTTCTGCTTTCAGAAGATTCGCTTCAAAACTTTGCAAAGCGGTTAATTCAAAATCACATGAAATTGACGGTGGCACTAATTCTTGCAACATATCAAATAATTTTGTCAAAACATCTCTAGATTTGAAAGCAGAAGGGCTTTAAAAGCAACATGCATAAAATAACGTACACCTATTGAAATGAACTAGGTGCAATTTTGAATGTTCCGTCCATAAAAAAATCGTTACGATTTGTTACCACTATCAAATTTCGTTATTTCCCAAAAATCACATACAGTGGTTTTTGAATTTATATGGCATGGTTACTATAGAAAAAAGCATACATATAACGTTCTTCTGCAATTCGGTGCATTACGAAACCAATTGTTAATGCCAACAGATAAATTCACGTTAGGTTATGACAAAGCAAATCGTTGATCTCAGTTGTTAAATTGTTGCGCTAATTTCGCGCTAACCTATATGGACACAGCCTCAAAGGTGTCACTTAGTAAGTTCGACGAAGTGCCGAAATTTCTAAATCATATAAAGTTGCAGGATTTGGCGGTACATAATTAATCTAATTATTCATTTTTAATTAGCTTTTTGTGCATTCTTGGACAAAGGTTGCCTTTGACAACACCTCCTTCAAGAGCATCGAAAGAGCGACCTCCTCCAAAGGGTTTCTCCCATCGTCTACCAAATGGATTAACGCCATGCTCCAAAGTCGACGAATAAGCGCGACGCTGGGATTGGAAACGACAACAGTTACAGTCGACAAAGGCTGCCCTCAAGGAGGAGTCTTGACATCTCTGATCTGGTACTTAGTTGTAGATAATCTCTTACAGTACTTGACCTCCAGCGGATATGGGATACAAGGGTACGCTGACGACCTGGTAACCATGATCTGAGGAAAATATGAGAATATTATATTCCAACTTATGCAAAGAGTCTTGACGATACATACAAATGGTAGCCTGCACATAAACCCGAAAAAGACTACAATTGTTCCTTTTACAACGAAAAGGAAAGTCTGTTTAGAAACACCCTCCTTCGAAGGGAAAGCGATTAGCTTCAGCGATGAAGTTAAATAATTGGAAGAACTATGGTCTTAAGCCTCAAATGGTCATTTGGTCATACACAGCAATAATTAGACCCATGATCACCTACGCCTCTTTGGTTTGGTGGCCAAAAACAACTCAGAAGACAATGCAATAGGAGCTTGAACAAAGAGGCTTGCTTGTCTTAACATCACAGGTGTGATGCGCACGTGTCCCACGGCTGTGCTGGATGTCCTGCTAGGATTAACGCCGCTTCACATCCACATTCAGAAACAGGCTATATTGAGTGTCCCCATGCTTTGCAGAATGAAAGGACTGCAGCCTGGAGGTATTAGAATCCTTAAACACTCCAACATAAATTATCTGATGTAATTGCAAAGGACATGATCCCTATGCAATACAATTTTAATCAGTCTTACAAGGTGATCATTGAAAGCCGTAAAGCCGTGAGTGGGCATTCGGGCAGCCCCAAAGCAAAAAAGGTTCCCTGGCATGGTCCACGGACGGATCAAGAATAGAAGGTGTTAGAACAGGTATAGGCATTAGTGGGCTTAACTACCACCTTAAAATGCCTACAGGATACCACATCAACATATTTCAAGCAGGGATCTCTGCTTTGAACTTGTGCGTCATAAAGAAGCTCGAGATAGGGATACCAGGCGCAAACATAACTATATTCAGTGACAGTCAGGCAGTTATAAAGGTTATCAAATCCTACTCATACGAATCTGGTCTGATTCACGAATGTATACTCAATTTAAGGCAATTAGGACACAAAAACCACGTTACTTCGCGATGGATCACAAGCTAGGTAATGAAAAAACAAACAAACTGGCTAGAGAAGCAGCGAATATGCCCTTCATCGGTCCTAACCCCTTAGCCTACAAGAGAGACAGATAAAACAAGTAATTATAACATAGGATGACTCGTACTGGGAAAATGTTCCAGGACAAGAACAGGTCAAAGCATCCATATCAGGCTCGCCTAAGACAGCAAAAATAGTAGTATCGTTCAGTAAAGGGGAGCTTTGATTACTGGCGGGATTTCTGACAGGTCATGCAGCCCTAAAATATCACCTATTCAATCTAGGAAAAGCTGATGACCAAATCTGTCGTCTAAGCCAAGAAGATCTGGACACGACAGAACACATTCTATGCAAATGTGTTGTCATCAGACGCACTCGACAACATTTCAGTAGTGATGTAGTAGATCTAATCGACTCAAATGATTTTTCATATTCTTTGCCATTTCTGACATCTACTGAACTGAGAGATGAAGATCGTAGAGTAGTATTAAGGTTTATTAAGAGCCTTGACAAGCAAAGCCGATATTTTGTGAACATTGGTTTATCACCAGACACGTTGTTTCCTGCGTTTCTTGAACACTTTCTTTACTTTAACTAACATTTTATTTTATTTGCTTCTACTTTGGCTGCCGCAGAATCATAATTACGTGCATTTACAGTTTTAATAATTTCTTCATTAGCTGGATGAACTCTCGCTTTACATTCTTTTCTTCGTGTTTCGTTTGCGGACAATTCAACAAACACGTAAATATATCCGTCTTTCAGAAATTTATCAGGATTATCTAGGTTGCGACTTAATAACTGTCCCCATTTCCATTTTGATCTTATCCCTTCAAAATATGAAATCAAACTAATCAAAACATTTCACTTTAGTACTTTCGTTCTGCATTACATTATAATACTTAGGCAATTATTGTATTTATTTTGACCTATAGTTATATCATTACAAACAATATTCTTGCTTGTAAATTAAGTTTATTATGCATTTCTCCATAGCCCATATACAGCCTTGGACATTTGTCTGGGGCACCCATAAAAGGTTTCATTGTACGTTACCACACCGGGATTACCTGCATTCTACAAGAACTTTTATTTACTAATGCATATTTTATGACGTTGAAATGCCGAATTCGGTTTTATAATCCCCTATTTACATAAATATCGGTCTATTGTTTATTTCAAGAATTTAATTAGTATTGATACGTTGGCGATTGAAGAGGTTTCTAGAGCGTTATTTTTATTATTTGAGTGTGCTGTGTGTTGTGCTCTATTTACGTACAGAGGATTGTATGAAGATGCCTAAAAGACGGGAGTTGACTGTTGCAGAACGTAGTCAAGTAGTGTTGCTACATTCGCAGGGTATGTCGCAAAAAAAAATTGCATCAACAATGAAGCGTTCGCGACATGCGATACAATTAACCATTAAACGATTTCGGGAAACTGGTTCGTATGAAAATCGACGAAAAAGTGGAAGAAAACGCAAAACCACCGCGAGACAGGATCGTTATTTGGAGCGTTTAGCTTTACGGAATCGCTTCCAAACACCCAAACAGCTGGCCGCTGACCTATCGGTCGAACAGCACGTTTCTGTATGTGACAGAACTGTTCGAAGAAGGTTGGCAGAGGTGAATTTGAAGGGCCGGAAAGCGCGTCGCAAGCCATACCTGAGCCAGCAACAAATGAAAAATCGTTTGCTGTGGGCAAGAAAATATAAAGATTGGACTGTCGAGGATTGGTCGAAGGTCATATGGTCTGACGAATCAAACATAGAGGTATGTTAAGCAATCCTATTTTGTTCCTTTGTTACACAAAATTTGCAAAAATGTATACACATACCACCAATTTGCTAAATTAAAAAAAGTAATTATTGATAATTATCCAATTCAGATGTTTGGTACTCCTGGAGCTCAGTTTGTTCGCCGTAGACCTGGGGAGGCATTTCGTGCTGATTGTATCACCCCAACTGTCAAACATGGCGGTGGCAGCGTCATGATTTGGGGATGCATGTCCGCAAATGGCGTAGGAGAAGTCTTTGTGTGTGATGGTAGGATGAACAGCGAGCGGTATATCTCGATGCTAGAAGAGGTATTAGAAGCATCAGTGCTGAAAATATATAACAGGGATGAAGCAGAATATGTATTCCAACAAGATAACGCGCCCTGTCACAAATCCAGATTCTCGATGGAGTGGTTTCGTGAGAACGGGATCCATTTACTTGAATGGCCGGCGCAGTCACCAGATCTGTCGCCTATAGAAAATTTGTGGCGCATGCTGAAGCTAAAGCTTTCCAGTTACAAATTCAGTACAAAATTGTACAGGAGTGGGAGGCACTTTCACCTGAAGTTTGTTTACGTTTAGTAGCGTCAATGCCTAAACGGTTAAATGCTGTTATTAAAGCAAATGGTGGTGCCACCAAATATTAAATTTATTATTAAAAACTTATTTAGTGAATGTTTATGCATGTAATTTTATTTTAATAGCGCACAATGTATTCTTATCTTAAATATTTTGGGGTGCCCCAGACATATGTCCAAGGCTGTATCTAAAATCTTTGATGAAAGTTCTAAGTTTAAGCTTCACTACTTGTTTGTTATAGTGCCTACAAGATAGTATTCCGAGAAAATCGTTTTTAATTTTGAGAAACTTCACATGAGATATATTATCAGTCTACCAACTTCATCTTTAAGGACTCAGCAAACACTTTAAATTCGCAATTAATTTATTGATAACCTGATACGGACAGATTGTGTACATATCCCGTTTTGAAATGATTGATATATGTATATTTTTACAGTCCTACGACACACTTAGATCATAAGGATAACGTTAGATAGGACATTTACAATTTACATAACATCACATTTTACAGTTACGTAAATATACTTAGTATGCAGGTACCCACTCCAAGTTTGCATAGCAACCTGGAGACGATAACAAAATACTGCTCGAAATTATTTATATTTAGTTAATTGCTTGTTGTATTTCCTATTTTTGTTCTCTTTAATGTAGGAGTGTTTTAATAATCAATTTTTTAGTGTAATTAGAGTTATTTTCATCAAAAGTTATTAAAAATATTTAGATGAATTAGTTTACAAAAGTCCATGATATTCTAACGATTCAACGTTTATTTAAAATTAATAGAAGTCATGATTTCTACAGCCTAGCTGGAAGAGGTTTCCTTTCTGTTTAAGATATGGGCCGTTAAAAAAACACAACAAGATTTCGCAAAAATCTCAAATTATCTCAATTGTTTAAAAAACTAAGATGAATCACAGGCAATATTGAAGAAAGTTAACATGATTTGAAGAGGGGCATTCAATAGCGTATACGGTGCATTCCATTAAAACAACCAAACTTATCGTGCGTTGCGGAAACTGAACAACTTTATATACTTGAATATAATTTTATATTATGCAGAACTTGTATCTGAATATCTTTTGTTTGTAAACATTTCTGCTATATTGCTCGCAGAGAAATTATCTTCCGCTTACGCACTAGGTGGACAAAAGTACAACAAAGAAAACGATAAGCTATACACGCAAGTAAACGATAACTACTGTTTCTAGTAAAATAAGCATGAGAAGTATTAGCAGAAAATTGAAATATGTTTTAAAACAAAACATAGAACTTCTATAATGTATATAGACTCCACAAAAAGTTAACATTCTCCAGCCAAGAAGACTAAGAATAATTCTTGTAACCAGTATCTTGGCTAAGTAGAGAAGAAAAAAGTTTTTAAAACATTCAAATTACAACAAACATAACAAACTTTAAACAATTTATTGGAGAAGCTGTTAATGTGGTCGTTTCACTTTAATATTTCAACAAAAGGATCCAAAAGCTTGTATGAAGATGTAAGTTCAATAATATTGCCTTTTAACACGAGGTTACGTTAATTGTATTTAAGCTTACTAATTTCGTATTGCTACTGTTTAACAAATTGTTAAATTATACCACTGATAAAGTTCGAGGTGAAATATGAAAGAGGTTTCTTCAGGTTGCTGGAAGTTAATATAATAGTAATATCATCAACATGAAGAGTAAAGTTATCACAAATATTCAGAAAACACAACATATCGTCAATGAAAATTGAAAGAAGTATATAACCCAAAACAAATCCTTGCGGAACACCTCATACCTTTGTGAACGGAGATTTTTCAAAACGATTATTTTTTTCTTGTTTTGAGGTGCAAATTTTATTAAAACTTATAGAATGTCTTATGACTTCGTAAGTACTGAAAGTTTTTTCTTATTTTCTTGATAAGGGTACATTGTTGTAATATTTATAAAATTCTTCGGCAAACGTAATACATAACTATTGTTTTAAATCTTTAAATTAAAAAAAAATCACTTTTTTAAATGGATCGCCTGTATATTTTTACATTATTGAAGATCATTAACTACGCTCCATTTATCTCCAGATTATGTTCTGAAGTTCTCGGATTACAACTGTTTCTGTAAAATTGGCAATAATGTTAGTTGTGTGAATAGGTCGATGACGTCAGTAAATTGTTATTATCACCAGATATTCGGGATGGACATTAGGAAAGCATTGACGTTTGCAATTCCAAAATAATTTTTCTCGATTTTCTTTAATGGAACATGTCTAGAAATTATGCAGATTTACATTCATACAGAATAATCAAAATTCCAATATTCATTCTTTCTTTTCTATTTAAAAATAAATTTTAAGTGAATTGATTTATAGAAAAAGTGGACGTAAGAAAAAATATAGTTACTTATCGATTCATTCTTGTTGCTTCGCCAAAGAACAACACTTTAAGAATAAAATAGAGATGTTCTAATTTACCATTGGCAGTAACTTTCTTTTTTTATTATTCGTTAAACAAATCGTCCACTTATACCTATGTTCTTACTAGTATTTCTTTGGTTTGGTTTTTGGATCTTCCATAATTGCCATCACAACGTTTAACTCATTTTCTTCATTTCTTGCTCTTTCTTTTCTTTCGCATTTCTTATAAACGACATTTTCAATTTCGATAAATCCTATCAAAAATTCGTTTTTGTGGATGTTTCCTGTCTGAAGATCTTTCACTGTAAATTCTTCTAACTAAAAATGAATTCTTTTCTGCTTCACCCAGTATGAAAATCATAGTAATTAATTTTGTGTAAAACGAACGCTTTACAGTGTATTTTTCATACTTTAACAACCTGCCATTTGTTTCATTTATTATTAATCGCTAATCTGATAACCTTTTAGCTACATTAATTTTATTAATAAATGCTGATTATTCTGTATTATTATAGAAATCGTTAAAAATAGATATAGGAATCTCATGGTTGAAATTGGTAAAGTTAACACTATCCAGATGACAACTCCGTACATCCAGTGATAAAAACAAGTAACGTCGTCACCGAATTTCAACCTCTCCACGCAACTTGCTAAATTCGAAAGGCTTTGGATGTAGTGCTTTCTTTGGGATGTGATTTTTGAAGTTGAAGAAACAATTGTAATTCTAAACAGGTTACTAATCTGACGATAAATGGAATGTAGTTAGGAATCGTTAATATAGAAATATACAGGCTGTTCTGTTTAAAAGTGAATTTTACAGTACCACCTTTTTTATAAAACACTCAGTATATCCGAATATATTTTCTATAGGTCTATTATACCTATTATATCCCCAAAATATCAAATTACTATCTACGATGGTCTGGTTCTGGAGATTTTTATTTATTTTTCAGCACAATCTGCATTTAACGCTGTACACTTTTCCAAGCGTTTCTCTAGCTTTTTTAAGCCCTTCAAACAGTAGGATTTCACAAGATCATAAACAATTGTTCGCCGAGCCACTTTTTTTATATTTGGAAATAAAAAGAAGTCACTGGTCACTGGTCAAATTCATCAAGACATGCATCTGTGCATTCTCTTGATGGAAGAGGATCTTTTTCTTTTTCAAATGACGATTTCTTCGCTCTGCCAGGCCAATAACGACGCATAATACTTTCTAGTTATTGTTTGCCCTCCTTCTAAGTAATCGGTGTAGTGCATTCCAAAAAACCGAGGCCGTCACTTTCCCAGCCAAAAACCCACTATTTTGACTTGTCTTTTGTCTCAGGAGTGTAGTAGTGTATCTATGTTTCGTCCACAGTTAGGTATCGAGGGAGAAACTCGTCAAGATTGCGACGGAAAAACGTCAAAACAGCCTCAGAGTTAACCACACGATTGCGTTTATACTCCACTCAAAGCAAACGCGACACCCATCTTGCCAAAACAATAGCAGATATGCCATGATCTAGCTTTGATCTCTTTCGGTGTTAAGCCTTTTAAATATAACCGCTTAATCCCCGTTCGAAACTCATTTTTTCTTCATAAACAAAAATTCTTTACTTAAATCAACAATAAAAATGAAACCGTGTGATGGATATAAATCAGACCTTGACAACTGTCTAGTAACTAATGATTCTTATTAGAAACAAACCATTTTAGATACTACGCTTTAGTGCTATCTACTAGATTTTCTGAGGATTATATTATTTTTTTATATTATTTATTATATTTAAACGAGTATTCTTTTACAATGTTTATATTTTGTTAAACGTTCTGTTATTTTGTTCCGCAGCGCTAACCACAGAATTAATCACGTCATGTAATAAAACAATTTATCATTGAATTCTAAGTAATTCAAAATGAATAATTTATTCTCTATTTTTTTTTCTACAGCCGGATATTCCCCAACCCGAAAGGCATGACACAAAAGTAAGCTTGAGAAACATCGTCATGGGATGGGACACTCAAAAATCCTACACATTCATCGGCTTGTTGGTATGCTTCTTCGTGTGGGCATGCTTATTTTTCCCACTAATGGAGTAGTATTGTAACCGGTTCCGATCAAGTTCAACGAAAAACTGTATCAAATATTGATGAGATTATTAAAATTAAGTAAATCTTAAATGTATTGTTTTATCTAAATTCACATTGTACTACTTATTGAAATAAAAAAAAAATATTTTTATTTCGTATTTCTTCTTTTGATAACGGTGCCATCTATATTTAAAAGGTTGTAGCAGCAATTACTATATTGAAGAACAGAGGTTCATCAATAAGATATCAGCTGATCATCAAGATGGATCTCATGGTTAACCAAGTTTGTTCATTGTACTAACGTAGGATTACAGAAAAAAAGTATCTTTAGATGGTTCTCTAGCGTTAGTAAGTAACACAGCGTAGAATGTCTACTCTTCGCTATTGTGTTCCGCTTATAGTGGTTGCATTATTGATAGTTGGTGAATTTTTATGTAAGTATAAAAGGTAATGGGTCATAGATGTCTGAATTACTAACCTATTTGTTTTCTCGCGCGATGTTTGTACTTCTTGTCTTTTTTCTGTTACAAACTACTATTAAAACTTTGATATATTTTACCTGTTTTAACAAAGACAAGAATCATCAGTAACTATCCTATTAAATACATTTTAGCTTATTTATTTTTGATGACCACAATTACCAAATTTATTCAAATGTTTGATTTTTTGAACTTCTATTTTTAGGATATTTTCATATGTTTACATCTTTGACTTGTGTTCATTGAAATCTCATACTGGGTGAACTAGTTCTGATTTTATCTAAATTGTTTATTATTTTTTCGTAAACTTTAGGTATTTTTGCATTGATAATGCTATATGTTATGTTAATATAATCATTTATCATTTGTTATTTATTACTAAAAAATAATTGTTGTATACCAATAGTATTAACTATAAGTATATGATTTGTGATTAGCTTCGATTGTAACTTAAGATAGTAAACGTTTATACAAATATTAAATATTTGAATTGATTAAATTTGTTTTTACAATTTAAGAAATAGATCCTATTGTTTCTTAAACTACGCTACTGCTCCAAAGATTTCATCAATATTAAGCAATAACTCGCATTACACCATTTTTGCTAGGAACATTGGGAACTCACGAGGTCATTCATAAAACATTTGCTTTAATTATCTGCTTTCTTTTTGTTTTCAATGCTTACTGAATATCATTTATTATAAAAGCACCTGATTGTTAAAAACTATTTATGATAAAACAAAAGTATAATCTTAGGTCAAATTTTTAAATATCGATTAAGTGTTACAACATCGTTTTTTAGCTTACTCCCAGAGCGTTTCTTTTTGCAACGTACTAATCCTATCATCACCGCTATTTGTACATCATTAAGCCAACTTTAATTACAATTTTCTTTTTGCTTCGCATAAGTAATGGTACAATTAAAACCAGAACAAAAACAAAAATAAAATATATTTGTCGTAAGCACTTTTCAATGAATATGACTAGATACTGCGGATAGACGACTGCCCCTATCGCCGACGCTTAAGTTAGAGTGAGATACGTTACATTCATCTAACCGCGGCATACATATTCGTTAAGGAAAGCGGTACACACTACTTCTGCGTGTTTGTCTGACTAGAGACGCTCAGCCTAAATGTAAAACATCAGAGGTGTAGATGCATCGGACGGAAAGCATAGTTTAATTCCCAATATCGCAAAAGCGTTAAATAACGATGAATAATGTATATTTAAATAATTTTGAAGATGTCTTTTGGCAATTTTCCAGCTTTAGGCATATAAGCTACAGCATCACTCACAAAGAGCAAAGCTTCCTCCCGTTTCCTCAAAATTTTGTCAATACTGCTGACAACTGCTTCCGTTGTTGTGTCAACGTTTACCCGTTCTATATATATAAAATACCAATGACGTACCAAAATACAATGACGTGAAGTATGGCTTCGCATCCATAGTTTCGCCTCCTACGTCGCTTTTAATTTCATTTACGACTATTTTGTATATTTTTGGGAGATAGTTTTTTCGTAACGTTGACTCGCCGAGAATACTTCTACTCATATATTTTGCCAGAAAATTGGATTATCTAGTTTTCGGAAAGGTATATTTGCAGCCACATGAGAGAGGGAGATCGTCATAAACATTCTCATTCGAGACGTCAGGATTGCGATGAATATCGGCTTTTGAATGGTCCGTAAATCAAGAATTTTTTTGAACAATTTACAGTAATTGAATAAATGTACAATAAATCTTTTTGTCGCTGACAACTACGAAACAATCATGATCCCTAATCCAGGTATTTACGAGGTCTTGACGGAGGACGTCTGTTAGGCGACATAATTAATACAAAAGAAAACAACGAAAACCAAATTAATATATTCCACAAATTAAACAAAAAATAATTCCAATAGTAAGAGATGAAAGGAAATCAAATTTAATTAAAATAAAAAAGAATTCTGAAAATGTTCAATTAAAAGGTATATTGTAAATATGTTGGAGTAAACTAAAACTATAAACTAAAGATGATAACAATGATCAAAAGCAAAGAAAAAATAATTGTGAAAGAAACTAAACAACTAATCTTATATAGAACAGGTATTTAAAAAAAACCTACCCTCAGAAAAGGAATTAGAAACATTCACCTCCTCACTATACATTAACGACTGACTCATGCGGAGAGTGGAAAGAGTGTGACTTGACTGAAGGACGTGTGTAAACCGACACGGCTCTATACGGACGTCTATGCTAAATGATAGAGGTGGTCGTTGATCCGCCATATGATAATAACCCACCATATACCATATACCACATACAATGTATATCTTGCTGCATGTTTCCTTTTTCATTATCATAATAAAATACAGGTTTGTAACTCACTTGACATTAGGGTACCAAACAACTAAACACCAAGTGGCTAAAACTATTAATACCTCACTGATTTAACAATCATTTTTATCACTTAATACTTTGCATTACATATCAATCAGCAATTGCGCAAATTCTTTTTGAGAAAAAAGTCACAGCAATTTTATGATATAAAGGCATTCACGCTGCAACACAATCTAATGTTTGGAACAATCGCCAAAATTCAACAATCGTCAACACCAATCCGCTATGGCAAGGTCCATCTACAACTCCCTGGCCAGAGTTAGCCGTGCGCAAACCGTATAATCGACCAGCAAGTGGCACTGTTAGCTCTTCAACTAACCAAGTTTCTGTTCCAAATCAAAATGCACCTACTAATCAAAATAAAAACGTAAACACAAATGCAGGTGCAAATCTGTCGTATGGCCCTGGAACAGGTGCAAATGTAGGCCAAAATTTAAATACTAAAGCTAAAAGCTCGGGCAATATTGATGGTATTGCCTTATCGTATGGACTAAGTTACAATAGGAACAGTCCATCACCAAATCAAGGTAAACCAATTTCGCCAAGCTCGAGTCCAAATGTAAATACTCCAAAACTAGGACAAAGCTATTCGAATGTAATAAGGCAAAATTCAAACGATCAAAGTAACTCAAAAGCTAGTCAAAATTCACGTATGCCTACTGTAAAGCCTTTAATGCAGAAGGTCAACAGTCAGAGTGTTCCTATAAATACCATCAATGTTCAACAACCTGGTAAAATAACAGGGACTGTGCTACAGCCAACGACACCGGCCTCAACATCAACGGTCGATGAGGATGAAGAGTTAAGACAATTTTCTGAAACTCTGTTGCGGAAGGATGCTAACAATGCTGGTAAATATGTAACGATCAACTATCAAGGAAAAACAACTTCAAGATCAACGAATGATGAAGCAGCATTGCCGTAAGTTTTTCGGTTCTTTAACACTTTGTTTTTGGGGTGAAATATTGTTTATATTATATTAAAATCACTTGATTTTTTCAGATTATTGACTATCCAAAAGGAAGCTTATAACATTCCAAGCATCTCAAACCTTATACAATTACATAATAATTATATATTAGAGGCCAACGTAAACGAGCACGTTAGTGTACAAGAAAAAATGGAAGAAAATGCACTCCTTGATTCTTTACTATCTACGCCAGTAATGCAATATACCAGAAATTTTCTAATACAAAAAGGTATACTGTTCTTCTTATTTCACTAAAAATATTTATTCTACTACTTCACATTGTTTTAAAAGGTGCAATTCCAAAAGATCCGAAGTTATTTAAAGATAAATTGAAAGAAATTTGGTTCAATATGTATTCTCGTGGTCAGGGAAAAATTGGGTCCAGCGGATTTGAACACATTTTCTTAGCAGAAATAAAGAATCAAGACGTCACGGGCCTTCATAATTGGTTGTACTTTCACGATGCTGAAGCTAAAAATTCCGTTAATTACTTAGGTTATATGAAGAAACTGGAATTGGACAATAACGTAAGACTGGAAACTATTTGTCGTGTATCCTTTTAAATTTCATCGTACAACATTTTAGAAAGGTGCCATTTTGAAATTTCATATGAATTTGAATGGAATTGACAAACCCGTGAGCTCTATGTTCATTGGTACTAGTCCAGAATTAGAAATAGCCTTATATTCAACGTGCTTCTTGTTACGGCCAGACAAAGTTTGTCCGTTGAGATTTGATGGGAAGAGATTCATAATCAGAACGTACACTTTCCGTTATCGCGGAAAAAATATGATTGGCAGTGCGTTCCCGGAAATCTAGCAATATTTTTTTTATTTTAATTTTATAGAGCAGCTATGAAATAAATATTTTTTAGTAACATGTGTATGGTTCATATTTTCACTTCATGCAAAATATTAGAAGAATGCGTATTAGATATGTATGAACATCATTTTACAATTCATAAAGTAATAATTCAGTAAGAGTTCAATTGGCAGATTTCGTGGATGTAGGTAACAAGGATCCCAATTGAGACATCCTTTACAAGCCCTCTCTGGTACGTTGGTAGTAGATTTTATTTAATATAAGCTTTTAACACAAAACCAACAAACAACACAAAAGTATTGGCTCACTCCACACCTCGCAAGTTTAATTGATTAATCCGGAACAGTTGTTTCGAGCATGTGGTGATCCTGATTTTTAACCAAAAACCGAATGATGTGAGAAAAAACTTGAATTGTAATATCCCTGTTCTATCCCAACTTTTGAGAAAAATGCTATTTATAAGTACCTGCTTTTGTCACATACCCTAAAACTAAGACATGCGAAAAATGCGGAAAAATAAACGAACAGGTCTATAACCATTGCAGCACGAAACATAAAACAGGTGTGCTCTGCCCTAATAAATCAAACAGAACTGAGAATGACAACGGTCCGTTCTCTTTGTCCATCTAATTCCCGCTGCGAAGTTACGTTCTTAATCAATTTCAGGTTTTGTAATATAATGTGATGCCTGGTTTCATTTATATGTTGTGCTATGCTTGACGATTCTGTTCTACCAAAACGATGAGATCTGATATATTCCTTGAATCTAGTGCCTATCGCTGTTTTTGTTTAATCACTATAGGCTTTATTACAGTCACTACATTTTAATTTTATAAATTCCCGACCTTCCCTTCATGTCCTGTAAATCTTTCGGATTACCAAGAAGATTTTTTAATTTATTTCGCGAACTGGATCTATGTTCATGTCTTAACCCCTAAAAGCTTTACCAATACCATTCGATATACTGTGAAAGGGAAGTTTCACAAATTTCTTACCGTTAGTTTCTACCGGGATTAAGGTCGCGGCTACCGTGGTTTGAGTTGGTCATAATGTATTTGCTAGTGCTTGTTTCCTTTCTGTAGATGTCTATTTCCAGTTTTTTGTTGTTTTTAATTATTAAGTTAATGGTTCAGTTCTTTTTCTACTGTGAATGTAATACTTTCAAATTTTGAACTAAGTGCCGCGAGAAAATCGGGAATAGTACTTTTCTTAGTATCAAAGACCGCGAAAACGTTATCTACATACCTAAGCCAAACTCTAGGAAAATATGCGGCATTCTTTCTGACACACGTTTCAAATTTACTCTTACATGGCCTCTATTTGAAAACAATTTTGGTTCATACAAAGTGAAATTAATGCTTTGTATTCTGCAATTTTTACATCATATTAGGGTAAAGCACACGTTTTATGTTTCGTGCTGCAAGAACTAGAGACACTTTCGTTTATTTTTCCATATTTTTCGCATATCTTAGTTTTAAGGTATGTAGGCGACAAAAGCAGGTACTTCTATATAACATTTTTTCTCAAAAGTAGGGATATTTTCTTGTTACATCATTCGGCCTTCGGTTGAAAATGAGAATCGACGTATCCTCGAAACAGCTGTCCCGGATCAATCAATTAAACTTGTGTGGTGCGGAGTGTGCCGATACTTTTGTGTTATTTGCCATACTACCCCGCAGTCCTTCCTAACATTGTAGTGATGGCCACATAAAAATACCACTTGTTTCGTTTTAATATTTAATTTCTTTCATAAAACTTAAGAGTTCTAAGACAGACATAACATAATCTTTTGTCTTCTTCGTAACTTACTTACTTCCCCTCCTTCATCAGCGCCACGGCGGACATTAACATTACTCTAAGTACTGCCAACCTACACTAATTTACTACAGTATTACCAACCTATACTAATTTACTACAACATTATTATTCAAAATCAACAAATATATGTAACAGACAAATTTCAGTTTGTATATTGATCAACTAATCTCTTGATAGATCCACGAAGCGCTAAACTTCATTCGACGGACACTATGGAAAATATTCCTTCAAAAGCCGTCACTCTTTAATTTATTGAATAATTTCCGTTATAATTATCAATAGTATTTCCGGATGAAGATCTTGTTCGAAGTTCTGTACATTTGAAACGTAACTACCGTAACTAATTGGCGCATTGGCTTTTCATATTCTGCTAGTCTTTGCAAATTATTAAATCCTGAAGTAAAAAGGCAGCAAGTACGATGTTTTTACCATTTGGAAGTTTCCTTTTTAAGCGAACTTTTAAGAAGTCTATTGCATAATTATTGCCAATGCCTTGCTTACTTCTTTAACATCTTTCGATTCTTCGGTTTTTTTTTAACTCTTTACTTTATAGGTTTTAAAAATTCTACTAAGACATTCATTTGCCTCTGTAATCATTTTCTTTTCATTCTTAATTTTTTTTTTTTTGCTACCGGTTAAAAGAAAAAGAACTTAGATAACCATCGTGTAATTGGAAGGCCTGGCATTTTAATCCTCATTCCTCTTTAACATCCGGTTAAACAGCTCCTCCAAACAGCTGTCTCGGATTATTTAATTAAACTTGTGTGGTACGGAGTGTGACGATACTTTAGTGTTGTTTCCCATACTACCCCACTTCCCTTGCTATCATACAGTTACATTTAATCTCAACGGTATTTACCAACATGTAAAAGCAACAGTAAAAGATAACATCCAACTTGAAATACATGATATTTGACACAACTTTTACTTATACGACGCCTTTACGTTACCTTATAACTAGTACTTTTCTCTTGCAATTAGTCTCTTCTTTTTATATCTACCGTTAAAAAAATCGATCGTGTATAAAATACTGTTTTTATAAATCTGAATTTGTAGTGTGAGTTTCCTCCCATTGTAAACACAAAATGAAAAACGTGCTTACGCTTTCATAGAAACAGAATCCGTATAGTTTATAGTGCTTAAGTAAACAGCTTGTAAACAAAACCTGATCCAATTAAGGTAAAAAATTAACGATTGACAACAACCCCCAAATTTCATATCTAGTTTTATAATACGATTTTAAAATTACTGTGATTTAATTTTTAAGAAACTTCCTATTTTCTTAATTTTTAATTACCTGTACATTTAATAAATATTCTGATTATCGCAAAGACTTTTCAAAATAATGAAAAATAGAAAATTTATTCTATACGTGGACGTACTGTATATTATAGCATTTGTCTATTTGGATAGATGCCATAGTTCCTCAAAAAAGCATTTAAAAGTTGCAGAGATGGTAACACTGCGTCCATTGAAATAAGATTGAGTTAAAGTTTCTATAGGTTGTCGAACCTGAATTTACTGTCCCTTTCGACTGCACCAAAGAAAACATGTGCATTGAAGGTTATGTTCATATGATACATCTAAGTTTTAGTTTTCCTGAAACAGAAGCAATAATACATAATTATAAATAAATAAAAACTGACCATTGTAATAATAATAGAGAGAGAAACCGGTGTAAGTTTTAAATATGAACGTCTCCAACAAGTATTGTATATATTTTGGAACTGTTCGCGGTGTAATTGGCAGTACATACTGTAAAATCAAAGAACCAGCTAAATACGAACTATTTGAAGAATGTGAAAGTTCAGAAATCACTTGTATGGAATGGGGTCGTACACAAGATGAAATTATCTTGGGTCAAAAAAATGGAGCATTGAACCTGTACAATACATCCGCATCTAGAATTTCAACAAATATCTCCGAAATTGGCGGGACTGGTTCCATAGTGGGTGGTGCTGTTATAGAAGAGAATATATTTGCTGCTCAAAGAAGTGGTTACGCTGTTATATGGAATGACGACAGAAAGGAATGCTTTACATTAAATTTAAGTGGTGATAGCACTGTAGAGTGTATTGCACACAATACATCAAGAGTAAATATAATTGCATGTGGTGGTCAAGAGAATGATTTAAAATTATGGGATATTAAAACTAAGAAACCAATATTCAAAGCAAAATCAATAGGACATGATGTCTTAAATTTACCTATACCAACAACTATCAGAGGAATATCATTTTTAGGTATGGAAGGTAACTTACCAGCATGCTGCACCAAAGAAGGTTATGTATTGTTATACGATGAACGAGCTCAACGTAAACCTGTATGTAAATTTGTTGAATCAAAGGCGAGCTTTACTACAATAGCTAGTGCGTGTAAAGAACAGCAGTGTCTAGTTGGTACAACTAAAGGTTACATGGAATTAGTAGATATGAGACATCCAGTAAAATGTGTCAAAATATTCAGAACGTTTACAGGTAGCGTATCTAGTATAGTTTGTGATCCTGTTGCATCCAAAGTTGTGACAGTGAGCCTCGATAGATATTTAAGAATTCATGATATAGAAAGTAAAGAGTTAGTTTATAAAGAATATTTAAAACAATGTTTAACAAAGGTTATTTTAAAACCAATCATTAAAGACGAAAACGATGACCATGAAGAAGATATTAAAGAAGATAATAAAAACGACCACATTTCACCTGAACAGGATGAAGAGTATGAAAAGATGTTTAAAGAAATGGAAAAAGTTAGTGAACATAAAAAAAGGATGGATAAAATTAAAAGGAAAAAGGGAATAGTCAAAAATATTTTTGCAACTGAGTTTGTGAAAAATAAGAAAAAAAAGAAGTTATAGTAATTAATGTTTGTATTAATAAACCATTTATTAAAGATATTTGCTTCATTTAAATGTATAACAGAAGCCAAATCCCTTTCAAAAATCTGCTTCCATTTATTTACTTATTTGAAAATGTTTGTTATTTCAAATAATTCATCATTTCAAGAAATAATTACCTTTAAAAACAAATTGTTTCTACACCTTGATAAAAAAAACAAGTGATAAGACGCTATGAAAGCGTATCATCTAGAAATACTTTTAATTTATGGTATAATGGCATCATTTATTTTACACTCGAACTTAACTATTTACTTTAGTCCACTAAATTAAACATAATCTTTTTAAAAACAAATTGCTATTTGCACTTCATAAAAAAAAACTTCAACTACTTCAAAAAGTATTATACAACACGGGAAAAACAAGAAATATGATAAGAATGTTATTATAACGTCACAATTATTTTATATCCAACGAATACATCTCCCTAGCTAGATAAATATATCCATTTGGCTTTTGAGGTCATTTGTGTACATATGTGCGCGCTTAACATTTATCATTGAATTTGAACAACTATGATCCGATACGCGTTTTTGTCAAGTATCTAGCGAGGTGTTAATGAAAATGTATGGCGCTAAAAATAGTAGCAGATGGGTAGGATTTTTGTTTCTACAAACGAACAAGAACAATAGATTTTATAAACGACATTATCAGTGCGACAATATCTTCGGATTCAAGAAAAAGGAATCGATAAATTTTAAAGGTAATTTGAATAAATATGTGTAATACCATCGGAACCCATCAATTTCTATTTCAGTGTCGGACGAAGTAATACGCAAAAGAAACGAGAACAGTAATTTCTATAGATTAGTGACGGCGTATCGTCAGCATGCTCATAGAGTTGCAAGTATTAATCCGATAGCATTGACTGCAACATCAAGGTAATACCTGCAATTTAATTTTGTGCATATTGTATATATTTATACAAACATATATGTACAGAATGATCTAAATGAACGGACCATTGTTCGCTGTTGCTATCTTTGTTATTATTGGACCTACGAAATCGGTTAAATTTGCAAAATGGTAGCTGCTTAATGTGCAGAGAAACTATTTGAATAACGCATTTTTATAAACAAAAATATATATTTTTTTAATGTAGGTACATTTTTAAAAATATTTTGATGGGTATAGATATGGGCGTAAACAGAATTTGGTCAAGGGGGAGGCCAATTAGAGTTGACATTTTGGAGACCTGTATGGCAGACAATAAGAAACGAAGTGAAATTATTTCGTTAGATTTATGAGGATAGGGCGAATAGCATGGTCCCTCCCTGCCCCCCTCTGGCTAAATCTTTCTTCAATCCCCCAGTAGCCCTAGGTGTTAACCGGAAGCTTTCGTTGTCTATCACTATTAATCAAGTATCTTCAAATCGGGTGTTTTGGGGTCTAATAATATGTATTGTACCATTGTACCATTTGTCGATTGAAAAGTTTTTTTCATTAGAAAAGATGACGTTTTCTGAAAATTGTGGTCCATTATTTCTGTTCTTCCGCCAATAGATTTTTTTGCCGCAACACGACAATTTAATTAACTGTCTTCGACTCTTCGTTTGCCGTTTGTCGACAATCAGAAAAATTTGTTTCAAGAACAGTTGTTTTTGCACTTTCAAACGGATTTTTTCTTAAATGTTGAATCAAATTGTAATCATCTACACGAGTTGATATTCTTTGAAGATCAGTTCCTTATTTGCGACTTACGCTTTCTTCATTTTTCCATATTTTTTTAACCTGCAGCACTGTAGATTTATTTAAATGCAATTCTTCTGCGACTTGTTTAATGGTGAGGCTCTAAAATTTGTTTTTTTTTCTACCGGAGTCAGTTTCCTTGCCATTTTGGATGCTAAAATGTGATAAATGTCATTTTTACGGTAAAGAAAAATCTAAAAATTGTTTGTAATAGATTTATGTGTCTCCGTAACTCGCACCGATTGGCCGATTTGGTAACTCGCCGGTATTATTAACTATCGCAGCTCCACTATAAACCCTCCCCAAAATTGCGTATTATAGCGTTTCTCATAAAATTATTGGAACGTTGTGGATAAGAACTGATAAAACATTTCTATAACATTACTAAGATTACGCTATAACGTTTCGTTGATACAACGTTTTTCAGCAATAAAATGACTATTGTTGAACACGTTACTTATATAGCAACGAACGCTGCCACGATATTTTTGTTTAGTGGGTATGTAAATATACGTTGCCCTTGTTATTAATAGGAAATAAGCGCTCTTAATAAATTTATGCTCATGTTAATCATAATAAATGATCTTTCAAACAGCTTGGGTTTTATTTTGATCCACGGTTTAGTTTCTAGAACAAAAATAATTCAAGCCAAAACTGTGAAATGGTTGATTTCGGCGCACGCTAGTGTAGTTTACGTCAAAAAAGTCTCAAAACGATAATTTCACTAATTTCTTCCGCAATCAATCGTTAGAAGTACCCTGGTGCTAGATGTAAGCTATTTGGTTGCAGTTTTACACAAAATAAACGGAACGGATAAGGATGAGCCGTTGCGGTTTAAACCAAACAAAACCCAAGCTAAGAATCGCACTCACGTTCAAATGCAAACCTAGCTGGATTATAAACAAATTTTATATTTGAATATGTTTTTAATTTCCAGTTTCGAATAATTATTGATAAAATTCTTATTTAAATTTTTAAATATAAATTTAAATTTATATTTAAAAAGAGTAGAAACGTTAAAATATGTTTAGAACACAATTAAAAAATATGATGAACTTTTTACGATCTATAATTTCCTTGAATTATAGTTTACCAGAACTAGAACCTAAATATTATGGCTTTGACAACAACGCTATTGTCGACTTTGAAGGTATACTTAATGCTAGACAGAAGCAAGGATCTATTCATGAAGCTTTGGAGTTTCTAAAGTCTGCTTATTGTCAATCAGTAGGAGTAGAATTTTATCATTTGCAGGTACGTACGACTCTATAACAATATTCATTTAACACATTTAACATTTTCTCAGTAGACCGAGGAAGAGAGAGAATGGTTCGCCGAAAATTATGAGCTTTGTATTACTGAAGAGTTGGATGATGTAACGAAAATAAGAATTGCTACTGATCTTTTAAAATCTCAAGCTTTTGATCATTTCATGGCGAGTAAATTCGTTAGCGTCAAGAGGTATGGCGGCGAAGGTGCGGAAAGTATGATGGCTTTTTTTCGAGAGTTCTTCAGGTTGTGTGCTATGAGTAAATAAATAAACTTGCAATGCGATTTCTTCTTTCACCTTTAACATTTTAGGTGAACTCGAGCAAATTGTTATTGGTATGCCGCACAGGGGACGTCTGAACTTTCTAACAGCTTTCCTGAATTTATCACCGACAAAAATCTTTGCCAAATTGAGAGGTAAACCCGACTTCCCGGCCACTTTCGAAGCAACTGGTGATATACTAAGCCATTTGAGTAAGACGTAATGCCGCAGTTGAGTAAAACTTATCAAATAGGTGCTTCAAACCATTTTAGTTGCCTCCACTGATATCAACGTTAATAATCGATGCTTACATGTATCAGTGGTGTATAATCCTTCACACCTTGAGGCAGCACTTCCAGTTTCCATGGGAAAAACTCGTGCAAAGCAAATGATGTGGCAAGATGGCGATTACTCAAAATCCAATTGCAAATGGAGTGATAAAGTCTTAAATTTACAGGTGCCCAGGTGTGTAGATTGATACGTTACTGTTCCTAAATTTGCTGGTTTTAGATTCATGGCGATGCCGCACTTGCTGGGCAGGGTGTAAATCAAGAAACATTACAGTTAAGTCGAGTCCCGCATTTTGAGGTAGGCGGTAGCGTTCATTTGGTTGTTAATAACCAGTTGGGTTACACGACTCCGGCCGAGCGTGGTAGATCTTCTGCGTATTGCACCGATGTGGCGAAAATGTTACCTGTACCTGTATTACATGTCAATGGCGATGATCCAGAGGTAGGTAACAAAAATGTCTAATGTTCTATATTCGAAGAGGCTAAGATCTTATTCTATACGCATATGTAGATGGTTTTAAAAGCAACCAGGGTGGCTTTCGCATACCAAAGAAAATTTAGGAAGGATGTTTTTATAGATTTCAATTGCTACAGACAATGGGGACACAATGAATTGGATGATCCCACGTTTACCAACCCAGCAACTTACAAAATAATCCACGCCAGAGAGTAATTTTATTCTGAAAATTAAACTACCGGAAACATTTTAAGGTATTCTTTTTTAGCACAGTACCGAATTTATATGCGAAAAAATTGATTGAAAACAGCACCTGGACGCAGCAAAATGCAGAGAAAGTAATAAACGAACATAAGGATTGGTTAAACGATAATTTGAAAGAGGTCGATAATTTTAAACCGGAGGTATCTAACAGAATCCTTACCTATTGATTTCATAACTCCTCCAATTTTTCCAGGACCCATGCTTCAGAAAGCAGTGGGAAGGCTACCAACAAGCCAAAGAAGTTGTTACAACATGGACAACTGGTTTAGACCTTAATTTGTTGAAACACGTCGCTGTGAAGTCGGTCACATATCCCGAACATTTCGTAAGATATTTTTGTTGAAGATTTACCCATATTAATGCGCTAAAATATGTTATTATATTGCAGAATATCCATACAAATCTTTTAAAGTATCATGTAACCAACAGACTCAATAGGATTGCTGAGGGGTATGGTTTGGATTGGTCTGCTGCCGAAGCTTTAGCGATAGGATCTTTACTTTATCAAGGTAAACTAATTTACGAAAAAAGTGTACATAAATTACGTTGGAATTCTAGGATATAATGTTCGAATAAGTGGCCAGGATGTCGGACGAGGAACATTCTCCCAAAGACATGCTATGCTGGTAGATCAAACCACCAACGAAATGTTTATACCATTGAATTCGCTAGATACAAACCAACCTGCGTATTTGGAGGTGTGTTAGTGTTTCTCTTGTGATATAAGTAACGTGTATAAGGTGGTAACCGAAATTGTTACCATGTTTTATCCCTGTTATTTAATTTTTTTTCTATTTCGAACACTGTATTTTTCCAGAATCTGGCAAAGAAACAATTCCAGAATTTGTTTTATATACATGTACCGCGTCGTTATTTAATATATTAAAGATAAACCCACGCAAATAAGTTTTTCCTAGTCTTACAACAAAATACGTTTTTCTACAGATTAACTAACTAACTAATCTGTAACGCTTAATTTATGCGTAATTTTCAACGTCCATTCAAATGGGCAGCATTTTCCTTCATGCAAACTCTATTGCAAGTCATTTGTGTTTTGTTGAACATTTACCAACATAGAAGTTGTATATTCAAAAACTATTTTTATGAACATCTCTATTTAGCTAAATTGGAAATTCTTAAAATAACTTGATTCGAACACATTTTGTGTTTAGGTTGCAAATAGCATTTTATCGGAAGAAGCGGTTGTAGGCTATGAATATGGTATGAGTATTGAAAATCCAAATAACTTGGTCATTTGGGAAGCGCAGTTCGGTGATTTCTTTAATGGAGCTCAAATAATGTTCGACACATTCGTATCTAGCGGAGAAAGTAAATTTAACTTCCAACATTTCGACGTTTTTGATCGTTCCTTATCTATTGATTTTTTAAGCAAAATGGCTATGGAGTTCTGCCATTACCGTTTTACTTCCCCACGGCTACGACGGTGCTGGTCCAGAGCACAGTTCTTCTCGAATTGAACGCTTTTTACAGATGACGGATTCTAAGGAAAATAGCCCTGACGGTGACAATGTCAACATGCAAGTGAGCCAACCCAGTACGCCTGCCCAATATTTCCATTTGCTAAGAAGACAGGTAATTATCAGCTAATAATGTTAGATAATCTATCTTTAAAGTACATTTCCTTTATAAGATGATCAGAAACTTTAGAAAACCCTTAGTAATTATAACACCTAAAACGTTATTGAGACTACCTGCAGCTACGTCTTCTTTAGCAGAAATGGGCCCAACGACGAGATTTTATCCAGTTTTAGGTATGAATTTTTAAATCCTAACTGGATTTTGAATTCTAATTGGGTAAACATTTTGTAGGCGATAAGATATGTAACCCCGAGAAAGTCGATAAAATATTATTAACATCTGGAAAACATTACTATACCTTGCAAGAGAAAAGACAAAGCTTGGGCGCAATGAACTCTGCCATAATTAGATTGGAATGTTTCTGCCCATTTCCGACTTTGGAATTGCGCGAAGAATTAGCAAAATACAAAAATGTGAAAGGTCCTCTAAACTCTTAAAACGATTTTTCTTCCAACTTAAGTTTGTTGTATTATTTTAGTTATTCTATGGTGTCAAGAAGAACCGCAAAATATGGGTGCTTGGACGTTTATCAAACCAAGGTTTGAGCATTTAGTTGGATACCCTGTAAGTAATTTTATATGTAAATATTTACAAGTTATCATTTCCATTATGATTCTTGTTTTTTAGATTACGTATTGTGGAAGAAAAACTATGGCTTGCCCAGCAGTAGGTATTGGATCGTGGCATCAGCAGCAAAATATTGATATAACGACGAAGCCATTTTTAATAAAATATTAAGTTTTCGTATGATTATGTAAATAAATATTTGAATAAAGAAACACGCCTTTTCGATACTTTTTTAGTTCTACTTTAAATATTCTCTATTCCATCGGAGTTTTTGTGATTTTCTGAGTCTCTTAAGCCTCAAAGAAAGAAGAATTTCGAATACTGAAAGCTAACTCTAATTATTTAAGAAGACTCTTATTTTTTCAATATGTTTAATAGTTTTTCAATAGTCTATACTGCCATTACAGTAATCTTTTGTTACCTTTTGTTCGTTATACTTTGTATTCACAATACGGTGCAGTAGTTTCATTTTCGCAAATCATTAAAAATATAAAAACCCAAAACAGTTTGTGTCTCGTTTTAATTTTCTAGTTTAGCAAATGTACAAGAGATATAATGTAAAGCAATGTAGTTACAGTGCAACGTAATCATAACACGAAGGTAACTATTTATCCGTAGTACTAAAGTAGTTAGCTAATGTTTTGTTATAAATTAATAATGGTTTATTAAATTCAATTAGCATATTTGTGCATTTTTACATTACGTAAAATGAGAGATAAAAATAATTAGTAGTGGGTAGTGAATTTAACAGCGAATGGCAGGTAACGTCTATTGCTTATGGTTTTTGTAATAAGAGAGCGTTGATTGTTCTACAACCGCAGCTGGCATTTCCAGTAAAACACTGTATTTACAAGGATAGCAGCATTTAACGTCCAATTACGACTATCATTATAGGACTTGGTTATTATTATCTAGATATTATTTCTGAAATTTAGTAACGTAGTTTTGGTAACACTAAGAATAGGAGACAGTGGTAATTTTGTCGTACCATAGCAATTTACAATAATAAAGTTATTAACCCTGTAGAATGTTTTAAATTAAAGATGCTTTAAGTTTTGCCTTTAAATCTGGTATGCTGTTGATTTCCCGCATTAATACTAAGTTACTGGTTATTATTGTATAGGTAACACATAGTTTTTCTTTGTGTGCTACGTTGAATAATTAACAGCTGAAATCCTTTTTTTTATAACTACAAAAATCGAAAGAGTCTTTATGTAAACAAAGTATAAACATGTATATGCGATAAAAAGAACCGAAAGTCAAACAACTTAGCAACAAATATAGAAATCAACTAAATATGTCTTTCAACTGACCGGCACATCGGTTTACTTTAAATAATATGTTAATGCCGGTGTGCGATCGCCATTTCTCCAAATCACTCAGATACTTAGTCATGATTATCGATTAACCGTTATTCATTGATGATTAATTTATTCAAGAACAATAGTTAATCATGATTAGCGGTTGATGAATAAAGGTTAGTCATAACAAATAGCCGTTAATCAAGATTGATGAACAACATCTCTCGTGACTAACGATTATTTATGTATTGGTGAATAACGGTTAGTCATGATTAAAAGCAGTGTGATTGAATTATTCGTGAACAATGACTAAATTAGTTACGCCCAAATTTAGTTATGACTAAATTTTACACGAATAATGCCCAACTCTGTGTCTGAGTAATTTAGAAGAAAGGTTTTCTTCTCTGCGTAGTTTTAAATTTAATTTAATAAAGAAAGATACATTTTAGATACAGAGAAAAGAACTCTATCAAATTTATTAACAAAAGTTAAACATGAAACAAACTTGGTAACTTGGCAGTGCTTTTTCCTAGCCAACTTTGCAAATTCCAACAATAAAAACAGACTACCAAATCCTTTGCTACCACACCAAATTGCTGCATATAGCCGCATTTCTTAAGTTAAAGCATAACATATGTATGTATCACTGGGTCCGCCTTTCTTTTACCTGTTTTTTTTTTGATACTTTAGTACTCCAATGAAAATAATGATCAGCAACATTAGTCAATGCCAAATGTCAATAGTGATCAGCTTTAAAATGCGTTTTGGCACAATAATAATACTCAACAGGAAGGGTTTATCTATTTAAATCAACTCGATCGCCTCACTTGTTGTATTTAAAATACTTCTCATAGCTTCCATATTTGGATTTTTATTTAGAATGGCAGTACACTTCTCAGCTACATGACGTCTTATATTAACCAGCAAGTTTGCCAAAGATGTTTTGATGTTATCAACAATGTTAAGTAATTCTTCTACCATTTTGCAATTGTTCACGTAACTTTCCAAAAGGATTCTTTGAAATCCCACTCATTTTATACCATTAGGTCCACATTGCAAACATTGCATTTTATGGAACTGCTACAGAATTTTAAATTAGGACATCAATGTATCCTACATATTTGTTTATACGTCATTTTTGCCCATCAAAGTACGGTTGTTTGAAATAACGATAACATATTCTAGAAGCAATTCGATTGAACTAAGGCACTGTTGCCGCAAAATACCCGTAATGTGTACCGGCAAAATGGTCCATCTTTATCCCTCTAGGTATCAAATATTTTGCGACTTAGGTAGTATTCCTTAGCAAAATGAAATTTTAAAGTAATAATAGTTTTTATAAAAAAATGTTTTTTTAATTACCTGAACAAAATATATACAATATAAATTTCTTAATTTTCATTATTTGGTGAACTTATTTTACTTATTCTTACATTTTCTCTTGTTTTCTGTGATTATTCAAAATTGTTATGATTTCAAGAACACAAGCATCTGCATTTTCTTCAGCCATCAAATTTAGAGTTTCTGCAACATAGCTACCAATGCCTTGGAAACGATTATGTGATCTTACAGGTGTTGATGTTTCTGTTGCCACCGTTGCAATTTTATTAATCATCATATGAAGTGCTGGACTATTTGAATATCTTCTCTTTTTATGTGATAATTTGTTTGATGTATTATTATTTGGGGTATGAGTGGAAATTTGCGATGATTCCGGTGATGATATAGGCTCTATTGTATACATTTCTTCTGGTTGTACATCATTTAATAGTTCCATCTTTATTTCATCTTGTGTAGGCAAGATACTATCTTCCACTGGCAGAGTGGGAATTACATTTGTAATTGTTCTAAAAGAAATATTAAATATAATTTCAGGTGCAGAACTGTTTGGATACGACAAATAAAAAAAGGTGCGTACACGCTCAATACCATGAACACAGGGCAATGGAAATTTGGGATAATGCCAACAATCATTTTTATAACATCGTGCGGCGGGATTTCCCCGTATCGCATTCGCTGGGTTATATAACACGCGTTGTTTACGCAATAGAGCTTGATATCTTAAAACGTCTTACAGTATCTTTTTGAGAGGAGAAGCGTTCGATCGCGACTTATCACGTTATGTCGTCGCAAAGAAAACCGAAATGCTTAGCACTCCGTGAAAAAGCCGGTATAATTCAGGAATTAAAAATAGATGCAAGTGTTAAAATAAATGTATAAAAAAATATATGACGTTGCCAAATCCACGATTTGTAAAATAATAACTAAAAAAGAATGAATATTAGGTACAGTGGCTTGCACTTATGCAGAACCAGGACAAAGAAGAAAAAAAATTACAAATGGTTTTTGAATTAAAGAAATAAAAACGTTATGGCCAGTGGTGATATTATCAAAGAAAAGGCAGAAGCATTCAATTCGGAGATGAAAGAAAATTCTGTTGAAGAATTTACTGCTAGTGACGGTTGGTTGCAAAGATTAAAAAAAAAATTCGGAATTGGATATTTAATAATTGCTGGAGAAAAATTATCTCACCCAAAACTAATTGATCTATTTAAAATATTTAAAGTTAGAAAATAAAACAGAGGAACGGGGAATTACACCTGATCAATTATATAATGCTAATGAATCTGCTCTCTATTGGAAGCTTCTACCAGAGAAAATATTTGTTTCATCTCAAGAGAAGACTGTTCCAGATTGAAACCATGAGAAACAATGATTTACATTTTTGGCATGTACTAATGTCAGTGGAGTCACAAAGTCAAACCATTGGTTATTGGTAAGGCAAAAAGTCCTAGGGCTTTTAAACATTTTTCTCTTCCTGTGGACTATGACTACTTCAAATCAGCTTGGATGACGGAGTCAATTTTTAAGAATTTGTTCCATAATTCTTTTATTTGACAACAAAAGATGCTGTTGCCAATTTGATATCTGTATGGAACCGATCAGACCCAACAATGATTGCTAAATGCCGAGGAAAAATTTTAGAATTCAGTAATCAAGAAGACGAGGATGATTTGTTACTTAGTGTATTGTATTGTATATAGTGTATTGTAGCAAAAATGGAAAGAAGATCAACAGAAGCTCTAACCGAAACACATGATATTTTAAACACATTACTGTCACATATATGTAATTATGTTTATTTACACAACTTTCATCACTATATGTATGATGGGACAAAAGTATACTTGGCAAGTGACGAAGCAGTATGGGCAGTGTACACAAGGTTTATATTCGCAGAGGATTACTGCGTATCTTCCAAGTTTGCTTTTGTGCCATTGTACATCTATTTCTAAATTGAACTGGATGAGACAGATGTAATTGCATGAAATTACAAACAAACATTACACAATATATTTAGAATATGCTTATTTGTTTTACAAATAAAAAAAATGAGTAGACAATTATTGATGCAAGAATACCTATTATTTTAAGCATAAAATCAGTCACTCCCTTTAACGAGAACAAATCATTAGTTTAAACTCTCAACGTTCTATTTTGTTCACGGTATTGAGCATCTACTGTATTTTAAATATACTTGTATTTACCTTCTCTTTAGCATAACATCATCGAAGAAACTTAACCTGTCCAATAAATACCACGGTTCAAAATCTATAGGACCAGATCCATTACATGTAGCTGCATCAATTTTTAATTTTTCCTTTCTATATTTTTCTCGTAAGCTTTTATATTTCGCTTGCGCAATTTCAACTAATATATTTGTATGATACAGTTAATATTAATAGCATATAAAGAAGTTAAAACTTGCCTGAAACATTTAACGCTTTGGCAATTTCCTTGAAGCTATTTTCTTTCTTTGTTAAATTTTTAAAATCTCTAGATTTTCTATCCCAAATAGCAGGGTAACGCTTCAATAATAAAGCTAATTTTTCTTCCATTTTGCAATATCGACTATTACTTTTCTGTCAACGTGAAAAATACCACTGAATACAACTCAGGCTTGAGACAACACGTCTATTGATTAATAAACAACTGTTACATGACAAACATAGATGAGAAATACCCATAATAACCATTAACAACAATATTAACAACTGACGAACTGACAGCATTTACTTAATCATAGATAATATAACATGTTTGGCAACTTCAACAATAGATGTGGTCGCGTATTTTAGCGCCCCTAACAGTACCAATGAATCTGGCGGTGTACTTATGTTAAATTTCTTTCAATCCTTGCCAAATTCTGTATTTAATATAAACACTAAAGAACAAAACATAAACATGTTGATTTTTATATAGCATGATTCGCGGAACCAGTTCATTAAAAACTATTGAATTTGCAATGATGAAACTTCCGGGTTAAGGTTAATAGTTGTCTTTGATCTGTTTAGAAAAAAAAAAAACTTATTCAATGTCGTACTTCCGGTTACATCGAAAGTCATGGCCAACTATGATATTATAACTAGAAACCTATACTTTTTGTTGCATTTTTAGATCCCCCTAGACATTTTAAAGCCAATTTTATAAAATATAACATAACCTATCGGTTACCGTTTTAAAGTTATTTTGAGTTGTAAAAAAAAGCAAAAAAACATGATACATTAAAGGCATGTAACAGCTATACAGTAAGAGGTAGAAAGCTTTTATGTGAATTGTGGAGGATACAGGTACTCCATTTAACCAAGGCATAAAAAGGAAACAACATTATATAGACTGTAAGGTTGATTTGGGGTAACTTCTTAGTACTAAAAGTATTTTTTTCAAATGGAACGCTCTGTATATTTATACAACATGTGATGTAGAATTGAATTTTCTGTCGGAAAGCTATAAGTGTTCTTATATCTCTTACCTACCTCTACCGCTTCTTTTAGGATTAGCGATTTTCAGAAAATATACTTTTGAATTAGTACTTTCATGGAAAATTGGCGCGCAGTAGGGTGTAGGGGCTATGGAGCGTTACTAAATAATATCAATCTACTCTCAAGTGATTATTGCTGTTAAAAACTTAACATTTTATTTTGTTTTATTTTATTTTATACATTTAACAATTTTTATTTATTTGTAAAGGTAATATTTTGTTTGTGTCTATTTTATGATAAATTGAACGTTTCATTTGTTTTGCCTTGTATAAATTTATATATTTCATATTTAGCATCATTTAAACTTTAACGTACGCATTCAATGTAAAAATACGTTTAATTTCTTATAAAGTTGGCAAATAGATTTAGATAAATTTAGAATTCGTCAATGCTCTAATTAAAAATATTTGTAATAGTCATTTATTATATCTGCTTGCTGAAGGTACTGGCGCTAGGCAAGGAATCTCCGCCAGAAACGTACTCATACGTACAAAGTATCCAAACTTCGTCGAAAGTCGGACGTACGAACTGCCACGACTGCCTGTCTTCGCTCTTTCGCTTGTGAGTCACACAGCGCTCAGACCCGCACTATAGTTGGTTTCTGATTTTTCCGCTTATACATGGGGGCAGCAGCTCGGAGCAAGATACTAGAGGTGGTGTATCAACTAAGTACATAAAGTAATGTGAGCGCCTTAAACAGTGAGCAATATACAGTAATTCTGCGGCAATGCGCATTAGACTTTCTCTACGTGTGCCTCTGTTACATCGGAGAGATTGCAGGTACCAAATGTATGGGGCACCAGCTCACGAGACTGAGTACAATATTTACTGATAGGCGGATTAGATGCAACGGACCTTGGTCTTGGCTATCAAGATCTTCTAATTTAACGCCCTTGGATTTTTATTTATGGGGACACATAAAATCACTGATGTATTCAAAGTATTGACCCAAGCAGAATTAGGGCAACAAATAAGAGAAGTGTTTGATAGCATACATCCTGAACAAATAAAACAGGCTTGCAGTTTGTAACGGGATTTTAAAGTATTTACAAGCGAACGGAGGTCATATACAACATTTATAATTTTATTGTACATAATACATACAGCGTTTCGTTTTTAATTATCTTGTATTCAATACATTTTATTTTCTCGTATTATATGTTGTTCTTTTTTATGTTATTAAAATTAAAATTGTTTTTATGACCTACTATTAATTAATTAATTAACACATGGTGTAAAAAGATACAAGTTGTATTTAAAAAAATACTTTTACTTCTAAGAAGTAAGCTTGCACAAACGAGTGCGCACTCATCGGCGGCGATGGTATATTACGAAAGCAGTCGGGCATACCTGAAGTAGGGATTCATACCCGTGAGGTTAGAATGTGAATGGATGATGGGTTGGATTGATGATGGCGAATCGAAGGCGTGCTTTGTTATGGTCGGCGAGTGTTAGTACATTTCTTAACCGCTTTCCGACAGTAGAATACACTGGCATTATTATTAAATGTATTGTTTGCAATATCGACATTTTACCGTACAATATTTTTGTTTATAAAAGACATATTAATAGCAAACAGCACCTGTTAAATGCGAAACGTGATACACCATATTATAAATTTCTATATGACTATTTTTATATTAATTGTGTGCAACGTTCCACAAAATATTGTAGACAATGAAGAATTTCAAAAGTATTGGGGGAAATACATTCCGGAATGGAGATGTGGTTAAAGTTGAAAAGTTACTAAAACAACCTCATCTATGCATGTCATCTTGTGGTTGAATTTATTAGAAATAGTTATCCAAAAGTAGATCAATTACTAATTCCTACCAAAAAAGGCTTTATTAAACCTCCAAAACGCATTCGTGCATTTAAACAGGGTTGTCGGGGCATTCCTCTTGTGCTGTTTTGTATTAGGACAAAGTTTTGCACATTATTAAACCTTGTATCTTAAATTTAAATTCGCAAGAAGCTTAAGCAATTTCAGAAAGCCAGCGGCCGATTTCAGATACCGGAATCCATACTCAAATAGAGCAAATTTCCGAAAATTATAGATATTATTTCCAAATTAGAAAATTCCAAGCTTTCTTTAGTATGGGCAGTGTGAGTATGACTAAGTCATCAATGGAAGGCATACTAATGATACAATATTACAGCGAATTTTTGCGTCACATCAACAACACAATCAGATTAAAATAATAAATAATTACATATATTATTTTTAACGTTGATAGTAACCGAGCCGTAAGCTACTGCGAAAACACTCGCTTCTGCAGGCTTAATGAAAACACACAAAAACATAAAAGTGCAAATACCGGCAGATTCAAACTCTTTGATTCTTATTTCTTACTGATAACACGAGCTAACGGCTATGATAGCAATGACGTGTACCCGCAAAGCTTGACCAGCTTTCTAACTTATAATATCCATATCCATGTCAGATTTGTCCAATATCATCCAATATGCGCATTGTAGCGATGCCCATGTCGACCTGTGCCATTTCACGCAAATAACGCGCCATGTAGGTACTAGATACTTTATTTACTCAATTTCTACTCAAGTGATAAACATTGTTTTGGGATAAGAAACGAAAACATTTACTCTCCCTTGTATAATGAAAGCAGAAGGAAACTTTATCTTTAGTTGTATGTGGTTTAACTAAATTGAATTCAATTAAATGGCTGAATCAAATGGATATTCAGAAATTAGAGAAGGCTTTATTTGTCCTATCTGTCATAAGAATCTGCAGTCAGCTAGGCGACTAGTAACACATTTCGAAGATCTGCATTCTGAAGAGCAAGATGTGTTGAAATCCCTCAAAGGTAAACTTGTAAACACATCCAAGAGAAGAGGTTAGAATGTGTCATTTTTAGAGTTAGTAGGTAAGGCCAAGAAGAAAATTCTAAATTTTGATGAACAAGAATTTGTACAATTTGAACAAACATTTCCTAGTCATAATTTAAGTGTGCAACATGAACCCCAGGAACCAGGCTGTGTTAAGTCACATACTGACGTTTTTAAAACAATTCGAAGGGAACGCTTGGACCATAAAACAACAGAAACCAATAGATTAATTTTAAGGTTAGATAAATTATTAAAAGTACAAGGATCAGACAGAAAACAACAGGAGCAGAGATTGGTAGCTTGGCTAGATGGTGCTACTGTCAGCCGATGTCCTTCATGCGCTGCTAGTTTTAATATTACAAAGAGGCAACACCATTGCCGATTATGTGGGAGTATCATGTGTAATAATTGTTCAGAATTCTTATCGTATGAAACAGCTCGTAAGTTTCATTTGGTAGTAGTTAATTAACATCTTATCAATTATTTATTTAAGGTATAATCGTAATACCAAAATACAATGAAGATAGTGGAATAAATGCACCAAACAAAGGCGATAATGATTTAATAAGAATTTGCAAGCATTGCATGGTTATGCTGGAAAACCGAAGGTTCATACAAATGCAACAAATGGCACAGCCGACTATCTGTCTTTTATATGAACAATTGCAGAAATTGAAAATTCAAGTGCAGTCATCTGTTGAATTATATGAAAAAGTACGGTAATATCGTAGGTGCTGTATTTATACAGTGTGGGGAAATAACATACATTCAATAAACCATATAAACATTCTGGTTTAGGGTTTATTGAATTTATATATTACTTTCTTCCCATACTGTAACTTTGCATTGCGTTTTGCGTTTATTATTAACTATTACATTAGAAATTTCAAGTATGTAGTTTTTTGCATTTGCAATTATGAATGAGTTTCACAACCTTTGATAAGTAGGGTTCAGACATTTTTGTACACTACAATCTGATATAAAAGTATATGTGCACATATTTGAAAAGGAGGTGGCCTAGTTCTGCAGTTCACAATTCCCATTTCATGCAATCACATCATAAACAAAAATGAATGCAATGTTTCCGAGTTTGATAGTCACTCGGAAATAATCTAATTGTTAATGTTTATGATTATAGTGTTTATTAGTGTTCCTAGGATTTGCCGGATTACATCATGGCTGTTTATAGTGTTTATTAGTTTATGTTATTAATGCTATTGAGGGTGCAAAGAGAACTGGAGAAGGCACAGAGTGGCTTTAGGCCAGGGAGAACCAGACATGGTCCCACATTTTCACATTAAGACAGATGATGGAGAAAACATCGAGCGGAGGGATCTACATGGCATAGGAGAAACTCTAAGAAGAAAAGATGTTGGTGATAAATTGCATAGGGGCATTGAAAACATGTACCACAACACAAACTAAGCCCGATTTTTATTTATAATAATAATGGGCGAAGTAAAAGAAATACAAAACTAAAACCGGTTAAACAATCTGGAGTAAGATTGTTTTAAGTATATAATAGTAACAATTCAAAACAACACAGTGAAAGTATACCATGATCTCAATGAAACATTTACTGGTAAGAAGGCTAAGGGCACAAGAATAACTATATTCAAAACATTGTTTCGGCCGGTTCTAACATGTGGTAATAAATGCGGAGTACTTTTTTTTACAAATTAGATAATTTAAAAATTAGACTTCAGACGAACTGGGATCAGGAAAATGTTTTCATATAGAAGTTTCCGTTAGAACACCGGAAACATTCTTAGCGAAAACCAGTAGGTATGCAAACGGAACGAACTGCTCATATAAGTTTTCATTTTATACTTTTATTGTGCAGCTTTTTCTAGAATCCTTTGAGCATTCTATTGCTTGATGTTTGTTTTCAACATCGACTAAGTTTTCGTTGATTTATTCGACTTGGCACTATGAGGTAGTGAGTGATGCTTGGAGGGGATATAATGGTACCAAGGGCCTAAATGGTGGTGTGTCTGCGCACTATGTTGTGGTTCATCAAGAAAATGTGAATCCCGATGATCAAAATATTCACATTTAAGGGTGGGAAATACATGGAAGTGTGCAAAGCGGAAATTTCGTCAGAGGTCTGGGAAAGTCAAAGCAATATTTGAATTCTAAAATTTATAACAGCGCTTTCGTGACAATATCAATTTCGATTTTTACTTTTTTTTTTACATTATGCAGTTTATGTAGTTTTTATTTCGATACATCGTACTAACACATATTTTCTTAATTCAATTTTTTATTTATTTTTAATTTTATGACATATTTTAAATGAATAATTAAGTAACAGAACACAGAAAATGCCTATAAATAATAACAACAACAAAAAATACCACGAAGAAGCTATTTTAGCATTATTTCTTTTGTGTGTTTATGTAGGTTTTGTTATTGAAATATTGATATTAGGATACAAAGTAGAAAGAAACTATGCAACTACCGAACGCGAATATCACTCACGTCATCATTCCTCCTTTACATAACAAACTCGGTTTTATCAAAAACTTGGTAAAAGCCATGGATTAGAATGAACCAGCATTAAGTACTTATATGAGCAATTCCCTCGGTTTAGTGAAGCCAACATTAAAGAGAGCGTTTTTGTTGAGCCTCAGATTAAACAACTCTTCAAAGATCCCAACTTTGAGAAACTTCTTCAAAGTAGAGAAAAACAAGTTTGGGATGCGTTCTATCATGTGGTAGAAAACTTTCTTGGAAATGAGAAGAAAGCTGAAAACTATAAGGTAGACCAGAAGTACCGAATACAACGTAACATTAAATAGGTTTAATTTAATGCAAACATTCTTTTGTACTCAATGGTGGAAAGGTAAATTGTTTAGATTCTTCTTTTAAAAATAGATATGTAAAATGTACATCTGTTTCGTTGGTGTTAAATTAAACCTGGCAACATTGCTTGAAAATAAACTAACATACGCATGCGCGGATTACTCATGCGAAATGCATGTTGCTGTTCGAGGTATTTCCAATGTTCGGAACACGTTGATCGCAATCAACTTCAATTAAAGCAATAATTCGGTCAACGTTTGCGGTATCTAAGTACTGCAAATGTCGTAAACATTAAATGGTACTAATTGCGAATTGGATATATTTTTACCTAAAGTTGCAGAATATTGTTTTGCCTAAATTTGGAAATTGCATGAATTTTTTGCATTGTGCCTTCCCAACCCAGAGTACGAAAACGTCATAATCCTAATGATAATATCTTAGAGTGTGGTTGCCTTAAATTTTATATTTTACTTATGATACTTATAGTTTTTCCATACTTCATTTTGGTAACACATTTAGATAATTTTTTTGAAATGTAAAATTGCTATGGTATAAAGTTTCCACCTAGCTAATTAGATTATATTACTAGCCTACATAATTAACATATCGATTATTATTTAGATGTACAACTCCTTGATTGCTGGAAATACCACCTTTCACTTGCAAGACGCGCAGTCACTAAAGACAACAATTGCTCAGCACGCAAAGACTTTGGATACGTTGAGTAAAAACATCGCTTTAATACCTGCTGATCCTGAGGCTCCAAAGGTAATTACATTACAAAATTCAATTAGGAGAGCTACCACACAATATGTAAAGGATTATATATTAACATTACCTGTTTTACCAACACTTGCCGAGTTGGAAAAAATCAAACAAACTCGATTGTCGTATGTAGATGATACAGAAAAAGGAGCCGAGCTGAGTGTTAAAAAAGTAACAGTTCCAACAGGTTGGTCTCCTAATGTAGTTGAAGCACCGCCTGAGGAAGATGAAGATCCAATACTACAGCAGATGAATATCGTACGTAATTATATTGAACAAGCGCGAAAGGCTCATCGGTACGAGGAAATAGTGTCGTTAGAGGAGAATTTAAAATTGTTGAAGGAGTCTTATAGGCAACAACAGAAACAACAGTCATAAATGTTTTTTATTGATATACATATACATAACTATTATTATTATACTATTAAACTTTCTATTGATATCAAACTGAGTAATCAAAAAGTATATATCTTTTGTATTCTCAGTCATTGAAATATTGTATTTGTATATCCTTTAGAAGTACTGAATTAAGTAAAAAGTTTTGAACTTATGATGTTTGTGACTCAATACAGAAGATTCTTATGGAAACTATATGTCTTTATTCTTAGGCAAGTGCAATTTATGTAAAGCTTTAAGATATCTTCTATATTTATTTTTATTTTTTTGCACATTCCCTATTTATTAAATGGATATAATGTAACCATGTGTTTTATTGATGCACGCCGAATCCAATTTTGCCTAGGGTGCCTATAGGTACAAAGTAAGTGCTAATTACTATTAACGTTACTGATTGTTTACTGCTTATGATATCTGTTGGTAAATGGCCACAATTAGTTTTGAAAACACTGGTGCTAATGCTGATACTATTTGACTACTCTTGCCGTAATTCCTCGGCATTATTGCCATTGTGTCATATGAAAGCGGTCATAAAAATAGGTACATCCTGTAAATCAGTTAAAATAAGTATACTTCCGCCAGGAAAGTTCCACTATTAAGTAAGAAAAATATTGCAGTCGGACTGATGTTTGCAAGAACTTGTACGGAATGAAAACTTAAAAGATGGATAAAGTGACGAAACGAAAATAAATTTACTCGGATCTGACGACAGAGTTCGTCGGTTTCCAAAGAATATAATAAAAACAATAATGCATGGTGGCGGCCGCATCATGGTGTGGAGGTATTTCTTGTATTATGGGGCCGGTACAATCTATCGGGTTAAGCGCGGTATGACCAAAGAAATATATAGAGATATTTTGCAAGATGTTATGTTTCCATATGTCGAGGATAACATCCCTCTGATTTGGATACATCAGTACGATAATGATCCTAAACACGTTTCCAAACTATGGTTTACTAAAAATACCGCCTGATATCAATCCGATAAAGAATTGTGGAAGTGTGTTAAGGATTCATTGCAGCACAAAAAATTAAATTATATTGGTGGTACTATAAAAACCAAAGATAATTATTATTAATAAAAATATATTTAGTGCATAACAACAAGTAATTCAAATAAACAAACTAATCTGTACTAATATTAGTCACATTGCATATCTAAGTTCAATTTATCTGTAGATTGTATTATATCACTATTACCTTTCTCTTTTCTTTTTCTTTCCTCTATATGCTTTTTACTTATCCTACGTAACTTGAATTTTTGTAAATATTTTAATTCACCAGACCACGTTCTTAAAAGTTCCAATTGTTTCTCGTCCCAAAGATCTGGCACCTCTATGCCACAACTATTATATTCTTCAGCTTCCTTTCTGACGGTTAATTTAATTATATCTTCTCTACTGGCGTGTTGTCTATTTTTTCTTTTACCTATTGAATGTTTTATGTTAATTTGTTCTAGTTCTTCATTAAATCGTGCCATATATTCCTTTAGAATATTTTCAGTTTGCTGTGCATGATACACTTCGGCTTCGGGTATTAGACGTTCTTTGAACCACATTAATTTTTCGGCGACGATGTTTTGAAGGCATAGATGTGTTAGCTTCGTTTTTTGACGGTTTTCTTTTCTTTTTATTAATCTTGCCGCTGCTGCTGTTTTTCTGCTGTTGGGATGACTAATTTTCGATAGGTTTTGTTTAAGTTTTGGCATGTTTGTGGCGATATTTGTTTTGAAACTAAATTAAATGTGAATCAATTAAACAAAATTGAAATCTAAAAAGTAAGGTTAAAGTTATATTCAGATGGGTTGGACATTTGAACACGTGAAATGTGGTAAAGTAGAAATTTAATTGTTGGTAATTTTTTTCTGGGGCAAAGTTCAGAATAGTTCATCTACACAAACATAGAGTGCCTTCGATGCTCGTTTTTCTTTTATGATTTGTCTTGTTTACAAAATGGTATTTTAAAATATATTAAATGCATACAAGGCTATCTTGTAGTTTCAGGTCTAGATTTTAATGACATAAATATTTTGTTTTTTTGTTTTTTGTTTTTTATTTTGTTTTAAATAACTGTCTACTTTTTCTGTTTTCTCATTAAATACTTTTGTTAATTTTTATCATTAACAAAATAGATGAGGATTATTTACTAATTTTAAAATATCTAGGTAGGTTTTGGAACATGTTTTTTTCCATGGGCGTAGCCAGAGTTTGGTCAAGGGGGGACCCAATTAGAGTTGACATTTTGGAGACTCTGGTATAAACTGAAATAAGAAATGAAAGAGAAATTACTTCAGAGATTTAGGGGGAGGGGGGCCTCTGGCTACGCCCATGTTTTTTTTCCCATTAAAATATTAGGTAGGCTTTGACATTATTGCTATATTTTGTTATATGTTACTGTTTGTGTGTAGCATGCTTATCTTACTTCCACATTTAGTTCGTCCCGTTTTAAAGGAAAAATATGATGTTCTTTTTTAGTTTTTTTCCGTAATTCCTCTGATTTCACGTGTATGGGGGGCGTCTCCGCCATCGGTATTGTAGTCCATATGCTCCGATTTTAAAAGTGGATTTGAATGGATTCTACCCATTATTAACTTAATTTTTAAAAGAAGTTGATCTTACGTGCGCACAGAAAAATTCCATTCCTATCAATTTCTTTGGTTCAAACATATCAATTTTGTTATTTCAAATATCAAGATTTGTTGGCATTGTGTCTAATGTTTTTTTTAAGTTAAAGAAATAGTATTAAAAAAAGAGATATCTTTGGTAGAAAGAAATATTTCTGTGCTAGTATTGAAAAATATTATTTCTTTTAAACTAATACGGGCTTCCTTGAATTATTAAATCCTTTTTCTTAGTGCAGATGCAAACGTATTCTCTGATTAGTTGATACATAATAATGCAGAAATCTGGAAATGCGCAGATCTAAAACCGCAAAAATCTAGAACTACAACGCTACTCTTACCCAGTACCTTGCCTCTAAAGCGTTTTCATCTTCACAAATGTATGTCCAGAAAATAGCATCAGATTGGCTGTAAACGTCCTTTGTTTGTGGCGGCACATCCCTGAAAATATAATGTAGGAAAACAACACTAAAAACAGGAAGAAACGGCAGTGGAAAAGAAATCACTCGCAAATGCCAAAACTCAGATTACTTGTCCAAAAATTAATCAGATCTTTTAATTTTAAATCGAGTATAACGCTTATTTTCATAAATTTTGTTCCATGAATTCTAGATAAATAAATCTAAACAGGTAACAACTTTCGAACGCTTTTGATAAATCGGTGGATATCCAATTCGATTTTTATAAATACCTAATCAAAGCTGGAATTATAAACAATTAGAATAAATAAACTAATTTTATTATTAGTTATTTCATGGAAAAAAATAAAAAGCATTAACAAAAGAAGCATTTTTAGATCGTTGAAAAAGTTGCCGTTACGATGCGCAATTTACTTTCGAATTGTTTTAAAAAATTGTAAGTGGCATAAGTTAAAATTGAATTGGTAAACACAAAAGTATTGGCAACCTCCGCACCACAAAAATTTAAATAATTAATCCGGGACGGCCGTTTCGAGGATACGAATGATATCCATTCTTAACCGGCGACCGAATTCAGTCACCGGTTGTCGGTACTTTTGTGTTCTTTGCCATACTGCGCCACAACCCTTGCCCCCCTTGCCATCCCTATCATTATTGTAAAATCGAATTATATGGAATTTTGCAAATGTCTACGGGTTGTTCAAACTCTTGGTGGTAATTGTTAATTTTTACAATAGTGATTATTCGTGCATCAGTCAAATTACCCAGTATTTTCCGGTTAATTAGAATGGAAAAAAAGAACATACTCTCCTAACTAATTTGGATGGTTTACTTTTTTTTTTTACTGAGCAACCTGTATATCTAAGCATCAGCTGATGGAAAATAAAATATATTGTGTACAAAATATTCTTAATATGTTCAAAATTAACACATTATTTTTTAATGTCACTAAAATACAACTCAACTGGAGATAATTAAACATCGGTTCGTTAATTATTTTTTTTTAATGGAAACTTCTGGGACAAAATACAAGTTTCATTCAATTACAAATTTAGAAATTTAATTATTGGAAATCTTAAAAAACCCTATGAATAAGAAAATGGGCGGATAGAACGAAAGTTAGTAGTTTTGGGCTACTTCGTGGGGAATATTATCTCGCTCGTAAAGGCGGCTTGTGCCAATTTTTGGGGGTTACCGATTTAAGTTTGAGTTTCATGAGAGCCAGAGACCTGAACATTGACCTCTTGTAAGTAATCCAAAACTTATCTAAGGATGTATGATCTTGCATTGTCCTGCATGAACATGAAATTGTTCCCTAAAAGTAGTACAAAAGACATTGCGCAGTCCTGAATAATGTTCTCTGGGTAGTATTCAGTATTCATTGGCCTATGGCGAATAGGAATTTACTCTATGCAGGCGCCAAAGCAAATATCTTCCCAGAGTATTCTTTAGCCACCAAAGGACTCCCTTTAAGAGCTTGTGTAATCAAAATATCTTTCTCCAGTTCTTCGTCATACTCTTACTCGATCATATGGAGAATTTTAACTTATTCTAGTCTTGTGCGAAAGCAAAACTCTAGTCTTCAAACTGTCTGCATGATTTCTGGCAAATCTCGAACGTTGTACTCTGCATGTTGCTTGAGGTAATGTCATAACTGCAGGGCTCTTACTACTCAATCTTACTTCCCTCAACCTTCTCCTTACAGCTAAAGCAGAAATTCTGATATATCTGACTGCTTCAAGCTGGTTACTAAGTTTTGTACTTGTTATTCGACCATTTCTGAGGGTCTGCAGTTGCAAAGAGCGATAATCTTTCGCAGCTGATTTGTTTCCTACATTGACCAAGTCTTCTAGAGCGCTGAATTTTTTAACGATTCAAGTGTCGCGTGATTAACGCCCAGCAAATAAGCCACAATCTATTGTACATACGCCCTTCTTCTAATAAATATATATAAATAAAATTGACGCTGCTACACATTCACCATTGATTAAATTGTGTGATCGGTTCACGATTTTCAATTCAGACATTATTAATTTAAATTCTATACACGTAAGGAATTAACAAACTTGGAATTAAAATTTAATGTTGCCTGAATTGTAACGTAAACGATTGAAGAAAAACTGTTTGCCATAACTTGACATTAATTTGCGGAAATTTTCACAAGAAACTTTGTTTTGTTAAACTACAATTGTTTAGAAAACACAAAAATTAAAGAAAATATTGAGTAGCGCGTATGTTTTGAACATGAGTTTAGAAAACAGTTGCAAACGATAAATTTGGTTTTGTTGTGAAGTAAGCTGTGGTTAACGTATAAAATGTTTTTCGTATTATTTTTTATATATTTTTTAAACTATAAGTATTTTTATTATTTATTATTAACGTAATTTTTTTTTAGTTTTTGACTTATAAATTCGGTTATAAATATTTAAGATACTCATATGATTTAATTATTCGCCTTTTGCATAATGTAAGAGAACAATTTTTTTGCAAAGGAAGAACATTTTCAACAAATTTTGGGATTCATAATTACTGTGTGAAACAATTAGAAATCAATCAGAAAGTACTTTTTCTTTTAGTAAACTTTGATAACGGAGAAACGAAACCGCAGTTTGAACCTTACCAAATCAGACAGAGAAGAAAGGAAGACGTTATTTCCGTTTATTTGTGAATAATAGCGGCGAAGCGGACGGAAGCGACGTGAAAATGAGAAATAGCTAAATGAAAATTGTATCGTTTTACAGTTCGATGGGTTTAAAGTACTTCATTACCGAAGCCTCATATTTACGTTTTTAGTTCAGTAAGGAAAAGATTCACAATGATTTTGAGCTTTTATTTACATATTATTTCCGAAGCTAATACAAACCTATTCTACTCCTTTTCTTCTCATTTTTTTGGTAGCGGAAATTGCCCGGAAAATTTAAAATGATTAGGGAATAAATCCGAGAATAATCCAAAATGTCGCATTACTATTTTTGTATTGGAAAATAACATCTTGCTGATGTAAGAAATAGCTCATAAAATTGCCGTTGATTTCGGTATATTATTTAGTAGCGTATATTTTACAAAAAAATTAAAATCTTTACAAGTAAATATTGGAAATGTTCATCTTTAATATATTAATGATTCGATGAGTTAATCTTGCTATGAGAAAGCTCCACAATGTTTCAATCTTGCGAATGTCTCTTTCAAAGGTGCAAGTTTTGATTTAAAACGCATTGATTTCGATGAAACGTGGTTTGAATAACCACCTCGGCGCTGATAAAACTTTCATGTGTGAATTTCTCTTATTCTGCACGGAGATCTTTTGCAATTTGTGATCGCAATTGATTTTCGTATACCATATACAATGATGTAGTAGTTTGCTGCTCTTATAGATCAAGTAAAGAACTAGAGTAAATTAGGATATTGTTAATATTTGGATTTTGCTTCGATTCTAAGGTTTTGATTAACAATTCGAGATGGGTTTGTATATCACTTGTGAAGTTTAAATTCTGCATAAAATAATATAAGTTGATCTTTATCGTCAGAAATTGAATCTACATCGTGGATGTAAAAATTAAATAAAAAGTTGTTTCTTGCTGTTACACAATTAACTACCGGAATTTGACAAAATTTCACTAAGCAACCTGTAGCTGTAAATCGGTCTGCCTTAACTGGGGTGTCTGTAAGAATTTTTATGCAGCGAATTGGTTGGTTGAAGTTATTATGTTATGAGGCGCCTTGAAATTTATTTTTTTTGTCAACCAGATGGACTCCTCCGTATATCGTTTAGATGTTGGTTGTTAACATCAAAGAAATAACGCACTGTTAAAGTAATATGTAGCCAAAATAAAGACAAGGATAACCAAAATTAAAGCAAAGGTGTTGTTGTTTGTTTTATTTCCGGTAAACATACATAATAATTATGCTTTGTGACCATCGTATGTTTTGCCGTGGGAAATCTCCTCAGCCCTTTTCATAATATCTCCTATTTTATTTGGGTGAGATTAATCATGTATATGGGGTGAGATTAGTCATTAACTTTCGTTGGTCAACTTACTTGATACATCAAATATATTTTTTGTTTGTTTTAGTTATGCCAAGAAAGTACCAAAGAAAGTTTGGAGCACGTTCATATGTGGATTATCCCGAGGCCAACGTTGAATTGGCACTTCAAAAAACTACTAAAGAAGATTGATCCGTTCGTCGTGCTTTCGCTGAATATAAAATTGCATTTGACATGCTTCACAATAAATACCTTGACAGCCGTGTTAAGGAAAGCCGTGTCAAACAGTTTTTACACTCATTGAAGAAACAGCATTTATAAGGGCAGCAAACTACTGTGGAGACTGTGGGTTCTCTCTTGCATTAACTGACTTAGCTAGAAATTATTTAGATAGCCAAGGGCGTAATATCAGCAAGTTTAAATCAAATATGCCCGGGATAGACTGGGCCCGTTCTTTATTAGAAAGACACAGAAGAGAAATAAGTCAAAAAGTCTCGCCGAATATTAAAAGATCTCGGGCTAATGTTTCAAGAGACATCATTGTAGAATATTTCGATAATCTGAGGGAAACGCTACAAAACCAGATTCTTCCAAAGTAATTCCTAGATATTGGTATCAATTAACTTGTCCAATTTCCGTTACATTAATCTTTATATGCATGACTTTTTTTTCTTTTTTTAAATGTTCACTGTAAATAAACTACTTGGTCAATTTCTGTGTTATCACTAAAGTTCACCACTTTCCGTGTATTTCACGAAATTAGTAGAGACTAGACAGACTCGTGTTTATTCATCTCATGAGGATGAGTTCGTGTTGCCTACTGCTTTCCCCGAGAATCGACAAAACACGTATGTCCAGTCTCTGCTAATTTCGTGAAGTGCACGGAAAGCAGAGAACTTTAGTTATCACTGCCTCGAGAATATCAAATGTGAAATTTTACAAAAATGGTAATGGCAAACCTCAATAGCGTCATAGTGGTTGTTTTGTAAAAACTTAAGACGCTGCACTGCCAGAAATGGGCTGCCTTAACCGCGAAGGTATCTGTATGGATTCACGTGTTATGTCATAAGACACTTTGAAATTTAGTTCCTTTGTCAACAAATCGGGCTTCTCGGTACATTGTTTAATTAACATATGCTTACGGGTTCTGAACCGGTACAGAATGTCGAAGTTCTGTGGTTCCTGAAAGTAGTATGTCATTCAGGAAAAGACCATTACTTTTTGCAGAAGCATGGGTTTGGGGATTGCTTTACCGCATTGTGTACGATGTTGTCATCTTAGCTATCATCTGTGGTTGTAAAGAGATCTAAATTGGTATGTATCACATAACCAAGAAGCATATGGCTGAATTGATTGTCCTACTAAATAAATGTGGATTTATCTCCACGGAAATGTTTTTCTAAAGAATAGTAAGAATAAAGAGCATGTGAAAGGAAGCTCTTCAATAATTCATTGAAGAGCTGCATTAAGGAGTAATCCCTTTCAATTACAAAATTTCCTTTTTAGATTGCCAATGATGTTGCAGAAAAAAATTGAACATTGACATTCTTGTTAATACAGACCTGGCTCACAACAACATAGTTTGTTCAAAGTGGTTTGGAATCAACTAGAATTAAAGCGGAAAGTAGATTAGTAGCATAAGTATTTGCACACATCGTCGCAATTTAGGTGCAATTTTGACGGTAATTTCCTAAGAAGCTTTTTATTTATAATTTGAATAGTACGACTGCTAAGAAATGAAATCCGATAATTTTTAACATCAATGACGCGCTAGTAGTAATTAATTTTCCACTAGTTTAAATAATATGCCGATGCAATAACGATATGGGAGAAAGTGTAATGATGTGTTAATAGTACTACAACATTGTCTGGTCATATGGAAACTGAATATTAGAGCAAGAACTCTTACCAATCGGTTTGTGTGGCGATGAACGATGTTTTGCATTATAGCATAAAAAAATTAAAAACTTACATCCGTCAAAGATAGTTCTATGAATTTAGATGACTGGTTAGTCACTCTTAGATAAACAGAAAATGTATTTGTTAATACTAGTTTGAAGGTTGAAAAATTTGTAAAAACTCCAAGGAATATCCAGTTGAATAGAATTACGTATAGGACATATTAAAGAACGTTAACATGAGAGAGGTACCTAAAATGCAGAGTAATGCAGAGAGTATTCCTAACTTTGCCTGCAGCTGAAACTGAAAGTCTTGTAGGCTTGAATATAATTTTATAGTGTGGTAATTTTTATTTGAAAAGTTTTTCTCTAAATTAGTCAGTAAATAAATTATCTACCACGAACTAGGCAGACTCGTTGCATCAGATGTTCTATAAAAATACTTGAAAATTATGCACTGACAATAGGCGAGTTCTCTTATTCATCAACGGCTCGTGCACTTTAAGGAAAAGTTCATCTTCTGGTTTTTATATTCAGCGCTTAATTTACGATGGAAATCGTCGCAGCGTTCCTATTTTCATCAACGAGTTCAGTGTAGAGAGGCGATGTTTCAGCCTCGATGAATGCGGTGGAATTGAAGATTGGGAATGGAGAATAAAGACACTGGTGTGCAAATTAAGTTATATCTGCTAGGTTACACCAATTGACATAAATACAGTTGTTAAATTATAAATTATAACTAAAATTGGATAATCATAATAATAAATCTTTAATACACAACAGAATGTACAATCCAATAACAGGGCTAGATACAAAGATGAAATGCAGTACATAAAAAAGTATTTAACAAAGCAAAATTACTAAGTAATATCAAATTTCTTAATTTAATATTAATATATTTATAATTTTATAATTTAATAACAGCGATTGAAATCGGAGGGCTTTTTAAAAAATGGCGTCTGTCAAATACATCAGAAAATACACCCGTAAAAATTTGAATTATACCGGCGGCCTGGTTAAGAGTTATATCATCATGTGTTAAGCATCTTGGAATCCTGGTGTACGATTATTATTGACGAATTTCCAAAATAATATTGGGTCTTGGGCAATATAATTTTCCAGATGTTCCTGATGTTCTCTATAAGCTGTCTTAATTTACATTTTAGTCAAAGATCGAAGACGAGGGAATTCAGTTCCATTTAGCGTTTGTTAGTGTATTATTTAATTTCAGAATAGGGAACTAATGAACTTGATGTATAACATAGCCTTTTGTTTAGACGAACACAGAGAAACTTATGATAGGTTTGTTCGCAGAGTAAATTAAATCTAATTAGAGTAGTAAGAGTCAATCAAATAGTGCGATCAGTTGAATTTCAGTTATAAATTTCTTTCCACCAATCATTTTACGTCCAGTTAATTTGTGATTGCCCTGCGGAAAAGTCTATCAGTTAACGAAATGCTACTATACATCCATGATCCGTGATGACCTATGCCTCTCTGGTTTGGTGACCAAAAACAGCACCAGAAGACCGTACAAGAACGTCTCAACATACCTGTCCTACAACAGCGTTGGAAGTTTTCCTGTGCCACTTCACATCCACATTCAAATGCACGCCATATTAAGTGCTTTCGCTCTTAGCAAATTGAAAGGATTAAAACCTGCGAATCTTAGGCGGCATTTTAAAATCTTCCTAACAAACTATCCGATACAAATGACAAAGGAAATGATCTCTACCTAGGCATTAGTGGTCCTACAACCTAAAAATGCCCATGGGACTCCACACTAATATATTTTAAGCAGAGATTTCTGCTTCAAATTTATGAGCTATAAGTAAGCTTACAAAAACGAGTGCGCATTCATTAGCGGCGCGGTTGGACGTACCCGAAGTCGGGATTCATACGCGCACGGTTAGCATGTGTATGAATGACGGGTTGGATTGATGATGGCGAATCGACGGCGTGCTTTGTTATGTTCGACGAGTGTTAATAGCCTTAACCGATTTCCGACATTAGAATACAGTAAAAAAGCTCCCATTATGATGTTTCTAGGAACGTAAAAGTATTCCAAAGATCCATTGATTGTTAACAACGTGCATGCACTGCTTTAAATTGTAATTGATAACATTGACGTCATCTGCTAATTTTTATTATTAAGCACTGAAGGCTTTCCAATGAATAAAATAACTCGCTTAATTATTATGTACATATGCATGTCTGTAAACGTCAAATTTTAATTTTTAATTTAATTTAATCTTTGTGTGAAGAATAAATGGATTTTACAGCACCACCACCCTGAATGCATACGTATATATTATAGGTTTTCACTAAAAATTCAACCAGAACTTTTCGAATTTTGTATCTGTCGAAATAATACGTGGGAATAATTAGATATTCGGAACTACACACATCCAATATATTCTCATTTATATGCTACTAATTTAGATAAACATAAACAAATTAATTGAACACGAAATTCCTAATAAATGTTCGATATTTTAAACAAAACGCATTTATTTATAATAATGTACACTAAACGATCTAATTTGAAACGATATGTTATACTGGAAGTTTCTATTGTATACGTTTAGTATTTGGTAACTTATGTATACATTTCACATTTTACAATTATGAAAATATGTAGCTGAAAAAATCGTTAGCAAGCGAATATTACGGTCAATGGGGAAACTTCAAATCATATTAAAGTAGTAAATTAGATTCTTTCCTTTTTTAGTGAATATTAAACAGTGCTACGCCTTCTTGTCGGGAGAGTAGGGGGGAGGAAGAGGAGTTCCAAAGTTACTTAACGAATAACTTTCACGCCCTTCTGGAGTTTAAGAAAATTACAGGACATTCGTGGCCGCTTTGCCCAGTCGGCGACGGTCGTAGGTCGCGGTATGTGAAAAAAAGATTCTGGCTCCTGCGGCAGGAACCACATAATCAGAAAGGCGCCACCCACTCAGAACACTAATGTCCTTCGTCGACCCTGGTCGTAGGCAACCGAGATTTGCTGCCAGTAAAGACGCAAAAAAGAAACATAAACTAAATAAATGAAAAAAAAGAGAAATAGATTAAAAGTTGGTTTAATTAATCATCAATACAAAATAAAAAAAAGATATAAACTTTTAAAAAAAGAAGGTTAAATTAAGTATAGGAAAAATTTCCTTGCTTGAAATGAATTGCAAAATTGAGTACCTCAAGTGCCCCCCTCCCCCCTCCAAGATCTTGTGGGTTTACAGATTTTACAAATTTTAGTATTTTTTTAAAAGCTAATGAATGAAATAGAACAAACAAATAATAAAACTAAAAAAAAAAAAAACTATACGTTAAAGGTAAATTTCTGAACAGTTTATAAGACAGAAAAAAATATTGTTTTTTCTTTCCGCCACCCCTAGAGTCGGAACGGAAGTTACTGTAGCGCTTATCTGTCGTTTCTATTGTAACGTCACCCTCGGCAACCTGGTCTCTCCAACGGGGGGACGCCAGATGTGCTCCGTATTTTCTACTCGGATGTTAGGCCGGAATACGCTCTCAAAAGAACAATAATTCGGGTCTTGCGCCCTCCAAAAGTTCATTAAGACAGGTTCTAGATAAAATTCGCCCTCCAATAGAACACTAGGACGGGTCTTGGATAAAATGCGTCCTCCAAAAAAAAACACTAGGTCGGGTCTTGGATAAAATGCGCCCTCCAAAAGAACTCTAAGGACGGAGAAATTAACCGTAGGACGAAGATTTACACGAAAAAGGAAAAGCTGAAGCATGTATATACCTAATCAGGACTAGCGTTCTTCTGTACGCAAGGGTTGGGTCAAACGGCCAAGTTCGCACGCTAAGCCGTACAAATTACGTCTCCAATCACTGTGTTCGAAACTCAAAAAAACTCAAACTATTCACTTTCTCTGGGTGAATTTAAAGCCGCAATATAAGCGAAAGGTCTTCCACGAGGCAAAATTAAGTTTCTACGCTAGAGAGAACTTCGGGACACACCCAACTCGTAAGATCACTTAACGGAAAGAGAGCTTCAAAATTGTTAATTCTCACGTGTTAAAATAAAATAGTTTTTGTGATAAAATATCACACAAACGGACCAATCGGAGAAACTATCATAAATTACTTAAAATACAACACGGTGCGACCTCTATTGCGAAGATGGAAAAATAGACCACGGGAAGTTCGCAAGATTATCAAAAAACTTTGGCGACATATGTACACCACTGTCGATCTCAGATGTTAGGACTTTCGCACGCTTCTTATTAGCATCCAACGTAACAGTGTGAGGCGCGAGTGAAAGGTGTACTGGAGTCCTGGCATCTGAGATAGATGTTGCTATACATAATACAAATGCTATATTGTAGCCACTTTATGAGTTAGGTAGATTATTTGATGTAAATGAATAAGTACTATTATGGTATACTACTATAAATAATCATATTGCAGGTCGGCGATTTCTAGTGCCGACGCTTGAGACAGAGAAGGGTATCCAACTGTGGGGTGCATATGTATTAGGGAACGCTCAACCTAAATGTAACATATCTGAGGCGTAGATGCATCGAACGGAAAGCAAGTTAATTCCCAATATTGCAAAAACATTAAACAAAGATAAAGACTATATTTTATAAATATCACGTTAGAAGTGATTTTTTAACATTAACATTAACTACTAAAACATATTCTGCATTTTCTGCTGTGAAATATGTTCGCTTACTTGTTAGAACATATTTAAATGTAGAAAAGGTTCTTTCCGCATCACAACTTGTGAGAGAAGCGTAGTGAAAATGGGATATATATATGGTATAAGCATTATGTTTACTAACGATCTCGTTGCCCAACAGTTTTAATATTGACAAATCAGGGTTCGAGTTACGGGTAAAAATTGCATCGATTTTTTTACATATAGAAGTACCAAAATCACCAGAAATGTTCTTTCTTAATTTGTTTATTGTTCCAATTCCATCTTTTAGTTATATTGTTCGTGATGCAAAGTATTTTATTTTTTGAGGTATATCACAAAAATGTTACTTTGTTGGGCGATCTGTATACAAAACACCAACAATGACGTGAACTATGCTTCGCCTCAACGCATCCATAGTTTCGTTTGCGCTCAACGTCTCAACTCAACTCAAAATTGCTGTCCCGAAGAACAATAAACCTTTCTTCACGTTCCCGAATAACTACCAACAGCTAGATATAATTCTAAATTAAATTGAGTGTATTGTTTTTTTGATAACGTCATTGGTTTCTTTAATTTTGTTAGAATATTGCTATATAAATTTAAATTGTTTAAATATTTCCATAACAATTATACTATGAATAATCTATAAAGCTACCTTTTAAAAAAAAAGGAAACTGTATTCAAATCTTTATGTATATTTCCTTTGTAAAAGTTTTTGTATACCTACTTAATAAGATCTATTTTGTTAGTGCTGAAGGCTGCTGGGGGAGATTTCGATGAAACTCTAGACATTGAAAGAATTGGTATAAGACAATACAATTGTTTTGGCGGCTGAATCCTTTAATTTTGAGGTACAGCCCCGCTGAAAGATTGCAAGATATTTCATTTTTTGCAAATATTTCGGAAACTATAACAAATATATTTTTCTTTTAGCATATACTTTGAAGTATGCAGCATATAGTTTTGCGGGTGACGAAAATTATTTTCGGAAAAAAATATGTAACAGGAGACCATTGTTTTTTATTTATTTAAAATAAAGTAGCGTAGAGAACGGCGATCTATAACAAAATTAGGCAGTTAAATGTTAAAATTCAAAGTACACCCATTATTCTTTCACGTAAGGCGTTATCGTTGTACGGTGGCAGATTTAAATGATATATAGAGCGCAACAAGTCGATTGCCTAGCCGTAGCGTCATTGTGCTGGGTTAACCGAAATAAAGGTTCGCGTGAAATCCGGAAGTGAAGCCTTCACACCTGCATCATAGCGTACATTTCTACAGTGGTCTCTTTGAGTCTCGTCCGTTGCGGCGTATATATCTGCTTATACGCAGAAAACGATCGTTCTACATCTAGCGACGTAATATTCGCGTACTTAATTTTTGTATTTGAATTTGTATAACAGATCTTCCGCAACACTATTGTTAAAAAGATGGCGTAATCTAGAAGAATCGATATTTTTACGTAATATAGTATTAAATTTTTCTTTCTTCTTCACTTTTTTCATCATCTAAAATATGTAACACTGTTTGTACGTGGTCAACAATTTCACACGAATCCCGTAAGGACAACGAAGTGTTTTACAATTTTTTTATTGCGTCGGCTACTGGAACGTAATTGTCGTTAATAGTTTTTAAATCTGCTGCAACTTGAGGATTTTGGAATTCGTTTCATTGCAGCTGCTTCTTTAGTGTCCAGTTGTAAAATCACTAACTTGATCTTTCCTAAATGTTGAAAATAATAGAATACTGCTTCTAACCATATACCCCGTTGTGTAAGAATTGGCTGCGGCGGTTCCGGCATGTCAGGACACTAGCTGAATACGTTCCGTTGATTCAAGAAGAACCGATTTCGTCTGTGCCATTAGTTGATCCACATCGGGATAACATTTTCGTATAGTGTCTTCTACAGGGTCTAAAGCGTGAAGCAGACATGTTATGTGCAGCAAATTGAACAGCTTTGAATAATTGACCTGAGCGAAGCATAATTGCGGCAGCATCGGTAACCATCATTAACACTTGCTTTGGTGAAATTTCAAAGTTGTCTGGTGTTCTAACTAATACATTATGAACAACTTCGGCAATACATCTTTGCTGTCTTTTACAGGCTAGCAAATAAAGGTGTGACGGAGCTTTCAAGGTCATTGTTCGTGCTACAATCGATACTACGGATTTTTTTGTAATATCTGTACTGTCATCTATAGTTAGCCACAATCGTTTATTTTTTACTGCGGTTTTCACATAATTCTCAATCATCTCGCGCACTAACGGCAAATACTTACGTAGCGTCTGCGGACTTGGATTGTATTTCTTCCAAAGCTGACGGGAAGAAAGTAGTAACAGCGGTGACACCATTTCATCAACTGCGGTAATAATTTCCGACCAAAATTTTTGTATTGTGGTCACTACATCCATCAAGTTTATTTTGCGCACAACACTTATGGGATCATCAGTTTCACTAAGTTGCAGGACATGTTCCAACAATTGACATCTGTAATTCTTCTTGATATTCTCCAGAACACCCTGGTTCATCGTTTGTAATATGCTTGTGACGTTAGTTGGAAGAATTTTAACAATGATGTTGTTCTTTATAAGTTTCGTTTGCAGGCGAAGGAGCATTATCAAGTAACAGAACAGCTTGTACGGGCACGCCGTTCTTCTTGAGATACTTCTAGTGCTGCAGCTTTTAAATTTTGTAACTAAACCTACTCTCATCGCAATTATAAATTCATTAAACTTTTTATCAATTGCATTCATGTCTGCGGATAATTTTTCACTGCGAATATTCAACAGACGGACCCCATAAAGTTTTTTCCAGCAATCAAGCTATCCTGGACTTGCCGTAAACTCGTCTTTGTTCGCCAGTCCTAACTGTTTAGCAAACTGCAAGGCGTTTGGCTTGCAGAATTGGACCAATCAATGGGATACCTTTATTCCTTTTTTGCGTAAACCATAAAAAAAAGTGATTGGCTAATGTTCTTAAACTTATTTTTTTTATTGTTTTTCTACCATTAGAAGAAGATGCTTGTTTGGGGCACCCCTGTCTTATTTCCACTTTATTGCGCTTCCAATCTCCTACAGTCACTTTTTCTATATTGTAGAGAGCGGCAACACCTTTTATGGATTCATCCTTATCGAATTTTTTAGAGTAAGCGGATGCATTTTCGTTAGCAGCTCGGATAAAGCGGAATGCTTTTTTTTAGAGCCAGCTAGGATAACGCGGACGATCGAATAACTGGGGTTCTACTGTATTATTAACTGCCTAAGTTTGTTATACAGCACCGCTTTTACGTAAAGGCGACTTTATTTTTGGTAAATAAAGAAAGTGAAATTGTAATAATAGTGAGGGTACGAGGCTCCCTTTTCCCGGCGTTATATATTTTTATAAATAATGTACATCATTGAGACTATACAATATATTGTGTTGTTCATTTACCAAGGTATGGATTGCCGCTCCACAAAATACTTTACTTATCAATAATTGCAACATTCTGGTCTTTGGTCATGTATGGTGCCCATTTCTTTTTAATTACACCCTTTATAACTTTTTCATGTATTTTCATGACGAACTTACCTACCTGTCGGAGGATAATTGATGGAACGTATGTGAAAGTAAATTAATATAACAACTGATAAATATTTGCGACATTTTTTGTATCCATAAATTTTTACGTAAATTTACACGTATTTGATCTAATGATGGATATTTGTGTTTTCTTTCATTTTGATCAACAACCAACAAATTTGGTGTATTTAATACAATTGGTAAAGGTGTTATTATCATGATGAATATTTTTCTATGCATAGATATAAAATACCTCCGTATATTTGCTGGAAGGTTATGCTTATATGTACATTTTTTCCGATTTGCAATTACATATGTTTGTAATACATGAACATCACATGTATCATTCGCATATAACATAAGTGAGTACACGGGAGATATGCATTCCATTGTTGCCTCAAATTGCATTGGTGTAGATGTTTACATATGTATATCGACGAAGAACGATCTTCATTCAACAGTCGTGATTGACATTTTGACGCGTTTATTTGCCATATACTAAACTTTCCTCGTTCAATGCGCAGCATTCGAAAAATGAACATCATAAATATCTCTATCCTGCCTTTCATTTTCCGCAAACTTCAGCGAGTTTACAGGAAAGATGGAGATCGAATAGGATGTGAACGGTAGCGCCAAAAAGAAGACAAGAAGTGAAAAGGCAATTTGTCTACCTGCGACCGCTTTAGAATTCAATAAAATACCAAGTTTTCTATTGCTGCCCAACACAGCGAAAAATATGGGCAGAAGATAATAATTTACAGGCATCTTGTGTAACAACCACCTGCGGCTTCCTAAAAAAAAAAAAAAACGAAAAGCAATATTTAATACATATACAGCGTGTATTTTAAATACGACACGGAAATATAATCATAGTTACAGTCACTGTTTTTAACAGCCATTGTCAAAGTTTAACGTCTGTATATCGTGTATTCCAATTAAAATCAGCCAATCGAAATAAACATCACTACGACACACAACATTTTGTTAGTTAATGTTGGCATCCTTAATTGATGACATGACAACCAGCTTAGCCATCTTTTTTAATAAACGTTATGAATACTGAATTACACAACTGTACTTAATACAAATTAGGATATACAACATTCAGAAGTGCAAAAATATGTGTTAAACTTAAATACTTATTGTTAGTACAAAAACTTGCGTTAATTAAGAACATTTGCTTAATTACGACTTTGATTGTGATAATTATTGCAATACGGAATTTGCATGAGATTTGTATTTGGTTTAGCGGTTCTACGTAATGACCATTTAGGAATAAATATAGAAGATTTTCTAAGATTGTTATCCAAATTTCCATTTTAAGAGAAAGATGAAAATCCTTGAAATTCAAATTTTAATCATGTGATTTAAAACGCACTAGCGACTAGTATGAAGCCGTTCTATTCCATTTAATTACAATTACAATAATATAATACATCAAGTATATATTTTACTGATCTGGGTTTTGAAAAAAGAATATATTCCTTTGCTCTTCCTTGAACTTCAAATGAACATCAAATTATTGTTGCGTCAAAGATATAAAATATATATATTTTCGTTAAATTATTTTTAATGTAAAAAATTACAATACAAATACATTTCTACCAACGTTAAAAAATGAAGTGGTAGATTATTTAGGCCAAGCGACGTCACAAAAATCACGTACGTTTCATCTTCTCTTTTGAGCTGATATGTGCGATAGGAGTAGATGATATCAAAATTCCTCGTTTTTAATGCAAGCTCTCTATTATTGTACACTGTTACAGAAATCTCAGACAAATCACGGGCATTTATTGTTATTCCATGCATATTATGAATAGAAATAAAGTTTTGTTGACTTCTTGCATCCTCAGCAGCGAATTCATAGTATGTTTGGGACAAAAATATATTTTGCGCAACTTCGATTATATCCTTCGTCGAGTGAGATTTCATTGTGATCAAATCGCTACCTGTGTTGGCTAAATGCGAAACACTGGAACGTCGGAAACAATGTCTACTATGCAGGATGTAGCACCTAAGACGCCTCGGACCATAGCTCCCCTCTCATACAAGATATCGAAAAAAGTCTAAGAGCAAAATTGTGCATAATTATCATCTTCCTAAAATGTTTCAGCGGCGTATTCCAGTGGCGTATAAAACTTATGTTTTTTTTTTAATGGGGCATTCTATATTTTATTGCAGATTTGGAAAGTTCTCGAAGAGTTCTTATTTTTTTATGCAACATGGCATATCCCTAACTTTAGCGGTTTCGCTGTTATAACATTTTTTCCCGTCAGACCTTCGTTTGAAATTTTTTTTGGCAGAAACTAAATTTCACCTTCACAAATTGTCATTTTTTTCTAACATTTTAAATAGCCTCCCCTAAAAAAATTACTTCGTTGGATAGTCGAAATTCAAAGTTTTCCAGAGGTACCAAAAAAAAAACACATTTCATATCAAAAAGAACAAGTTGTTACGTCAATTTGTCGAAAAACGTCCTTTTTTGAAAACAAGTTTGTCATGATAAAATAAAAGAAGTGCAATTGTCAAAATAAACAGTAAAAATAAGAATAAGCTGACAGGAGGAACATCTCTGTTAAACGTCGCGAAAATGCTTCGAAGTGAAGAAAAATTGGTTGACATGGTGTTTATTCTTGGAGTATGTTATAAGAATTGTTTGGTGGCGTAATGAGTGTACACTGAAAGATATCCTGAGAGAGCGTATCCAAATCCACTTGCGTTTCAAGAAGTGTTGGATAGAATTACAACTACTGGGAGTGTTCAACGAGCAAAGAGAATTAGAACGAAGTCAGTTTTGATCGAAGATAATGAATTGCAAGTTCTAGAGACGGCTGTTGAAAATCCTCATATCAGTGTCCGTGAAGTTAGTAGGAACACTGATATTTCAATGCGTTCTGTGCATCGTACTCTTCAGAAGTACAAGTTCCATCCATTCAAGATTAAACTGTACCAGAGATTACAATCTCAAGATTCTCAAGCCAGGCAGAATTTCTGTATGTGGGCTATCAACAAAATCAGCCAACCCATCTTATGCGCGTCGTATTTTCCGATGAGTCCACATTCCATAAAAATGGGGTAGTCAATCGCCATAACTTTCATTATTACGCTGATGAATATGCGTACTTCATGAGAATTGGAAACCAGCAGCAAAGAGGGTCACTCAATGTTTGGGGTGGCATACTGGGAGAATACCTACATTGTCCTTACTTCTTCGACGGGAACCTGAACGGCAACAATTATTTAAGATCCTTTCGTGACGACTTGGTTGAACTCTTGGAAAATTTCGCTCGACGACAGACGGTTTTCCAACACGATGGAGCTCCTGCGCATAATAGTCGTGCTGTTCGGAAATATCTTGATGAAATGTTTCCAGATTCATGGATTGGTCGTGGGGATCCAGCAAAGTGGCTGCCAAGATTGCCAGACCTCATTACCATTGACTTCTTCCTCTGAGGCTACATCAAGAACGAGGTCTACAGGGCGGTACCAATTACAGCCAAGGATATGCGAGAGAGGATTCGCACGTCATTTCCAATATTTAGTTTAGGTAGCTAGATTTTCCAACCTATTTATTCGTATATTTTTCCATTTTTGGGTTTTATCATGGTATACTTGAATTCGGAGAGGACGTTTTCCGACAAATGTCCTTTTTTAAAAATGTTGTTATGAAATGTGTTGTTTTTTTGGTTCCGATGGAAAACTTAATATTTCGGCTATCTAACGATGTAATGTTTTTAGGGGGTATGCTATCTTGCATAAAAAATAAGCACTTTTCGAGAACTTTCGAAATCTGCAATAAAATATAGTGTCACATTTAAAGAGACATATGTAACACGGCACGCCACTGATGACCAGAAATATTTTAGGAAGCTGGCGATAGTAATTGTGAACAATTTTGCTTTTACATTTTCTTCGATAGCTATGGTCCTAGGCGTCTTAAGTGCTACATTCTGTATAGCTCCAAATTTTGCAGTTTGCGAGTTTCCAATAATGTCGCTTAATGTTTCGTTGATTAGTCATTCATGGTTACATACACCAGTGCAACGTATTTTTAAGACAACTTAAATTGAACACTGAATGTACTCCACTCATACTCCACTTTTATTGCGAGATGTACTGCGTTATCAGCTCTCTCAATGAATGTAATTTACTGATAAATTTTTCAAAAATGCTTCTGAGTATTTTGATATATCTATGTCTATTCTTGTAAATATGCAGACATAAATGTATAGTTTGTCCATCTATATAGCGATTTCACTTTTGAGGGATTACAAGTATTATCGAGGACTAACCACTATCTGGTGCCGCAGGTACCGAGAAATAATATAAATGAGATAATGGGCCATATTAGGAAAAATTAAAGTTTCTTAAGTAAAGAAGTTATTATGTTTCGTTCAATATAATCTACCATTTACAATTTAAATTTTATTATTTCAAAGCAAAATATTGTAATTTATGCCTTTATAGCTGTATTAAAAATATTTAATGGTATTTAAATTAACATCCTTTTAACGTAATTAACTAATTTATAAAAATTTACATATATAAGAAAGTAATAAATTAGAAAATGTAGTTGAAGGACAGTTGTTGCAAAGTGCAGACAATCAAATTTGTGGAAGAAGAACATGTGGAGACCATGCAGTACAGATGACGGTTGAAGAAATCATTTGAGTACTGAAACACAGCAGATAATCCTGAATGTATACAACAATTTGAAGAGTGAGAATTATGGGACTAAAACAGAGACAATGATTAGAACATCGAAATTAACGGGAGTGTCTTACGGAACAGTCCAAAAAATCGCTCAGAATGGTTTATTTACAAGAAGAACAAGGAAGGACAAAGGAAAAGCGAGGAAAATTAGTATGTGCGATTTTGATATTGTGAGAAGAGAAATGTATCGGAAGAAATGAAGTTCTTACATTACGAAGTTTGTGCAACTTCCTGAAAGAAAATCATAGAATGCAGTGTTGTATCACTACGTTGTCGCACGATATGAAAGAAGACGGCTTTAAATTTGGTGTAGTAAATAAGCGGCGAACAATTATGGAATTGCAAAGATTGCAGCTGCTACGGGATGAGTACCTGACCAAAGTGAAGGCGTTTAGAGAAGAGAAACGTTTCATTTGCTACTTGGACGAAACATGGTATGATACCCATGATACTGTCAAGAAAGGTTGGGATGATGGTTCGAGAATATGTTCCCTTAATGTTCCTGGGAAGAGGGAAAAGAATAATTATTGCACATGAGGGAACTGTGGATGGCTAGGTTAGTGAAGTATTACTGTCTGCAATGAACATGGAATCTTCGTCGTTGGATTATCATGAAGATATAACAAGTTCCTAGTTTGAAGAGTGGTTTGTGAATATGTTACTACCGTCTTTACCTCCAAAAAGTGTCATTGTTATGGATAATGCCAGTTACCACTCTCGACAAATTATTAAAATACCTATTTGGTCAAGCACAAAATTGGAAATAACAACATTTTTAAAGGAGAATGACCTTTATTTTGAAGTAGGTTATTCTAAGAAACAATTCTTGGAAGTCTTACAAACGAAAACGTTTCCGAAGCAATACTTTACTGATAATGATGCAGGTCACGCAGTACTACGTCTACCTCCATATTACTGTATTTTCAATCCAATAGAGTTGATTTGGAGTTCATTAAAGCAACACATTCGTTGTGAAAATACCGCTCCCACATTTAGCGAAACAACAACTAAGACGATCCAAGAAGCTATATTATCAATAACACAAGATGCTTGGAAAAATTGTGTACAACATGTTATCGGCATAGAAGACGAGTATTTACTGTACGCAAACTCCATCCCGGTATATATAATACATATAGATGATGAAAGTAATGATTCTTATATGTTACTATTATTATTATAATTATTAAGATATATTTTATTTTTGTTATAATTGTAATGCTGCTTCCTATACTATGTATCAAGAATACATTTTTATTATTTCCCCAACAATGTATGTTTATGTGTATATAAATAAATATATTACTCAGTCGAACATTAATCTCTTTATAATACACTTTTACTATTATAATCTTAGTGAATACGTCCCTGTTAACCATCCGTGGTCGAAAGGGATTATAACGGTCGGTAAACATTTCTTTTGTGAACATCGAGTGCTATTTAAAAAGCCAAGTCGTTAGAAATATGGACAGACTATAACATGGATCATAAAGTGGAGGACTTCTTTGTTTTGCTTTATATTTGAAGATATGCAAATAGAGTGTTTTCAGATTCTGTTGAAACATTACCGTAGTAATAAGTATAGAAATGCTAAAACTATCAGGCTTAAGAGGAGTACAATTTATATTATTATGTTCAATATCGCCTATCTTTTATTATTATATATTTTGAAATACAAATAAAATATAATTGAAATAACGAAACAAACGCCTCCCGTTGCGTTATTGTTATTGCTGTTGACTTTGGTGGTATGCCATTTGGACCTCCCGTTGAGGTTTGGCTCTTTGCAGATTACCTTCGTAATGCTTGCCTTATAGAAAGCGTTTCAATTTGTGTTACAAGCACGTTTATATTTGTATGTCAATATCAATAATACCTAAACAGAGGCAATAAAAATTATTAAATTTCAGTTTTGAATAAATTCTACTTTTAAATTCTACATCTGGGCTTGGCAGCCTTTGGCATACATATATATTTTCATTTCTCTTTTTTCAGTAACAATTTCAATAATTGTTTTTCTCCAAATAATTTATACATTTTTTATTGCGCTCATCTAATATAGATTTCCTGAACTTCGCCTTGTTGTAATACCTCATTTTGTTTTCTTTTCTCTTTCTTGTACATATATTTATTCCTAGGTAGCATGCTGTAATAAATTCATCATTATTATTAAATTAGTATTATAATAGCTTTCATATGTTTGCCGCTAATTTGCACAAAATATTCTATGAAATATGTAAGGGACACCTGACATCTCTAATGATATATGATATAATGCAGTGGCTATAGTTAGTTTCCAATCATAACTGATATAACGAAGACCCGGAGTATGCTTAAAAAAGTGGGAAATAGAAGTTCTTTAACATGATATTTTCCCCTTTTCGGTGATAATCTTCTCTATGATAGATGCAATATTTACTAAAGGTGTAGCCTATCACCAGTTGAATTAACTAATTTTGGATAGTTCCTTTGTCGTATTTTTTTTTCTTGTTGAGTGAAATTATTTATATTTTCTAACGTTTCTCTTTGGACGTAATTTAATATACATCTAACACCAATCCCCTACAGGGTGCCATAGGTTCCTCTGTTGACACCAGAACTCTTTATTTTATACACAGGCGATATTTCCCACGCCTCATAAGTAACTTCATATGTACGCTGACGACACGCTATTTTACACGTCGTTGAGTAACGATGGTGAGATGACTTCGGGAGGCACTTGATAACTTATGTTAGTGGAGTGGGTGACGAAATGGAAACTCATAGCTAATAGTGGCAAGAGTGTAGCGATTTGGTTTTCACGGAAAAGGAGACCGCCTACGGAGAGAAACATAGTGTGGCGTTTGACCAACGCTTGACGAGAAGGTTACATATATAATACGTCAAGGAGAAGTTCTTCCGGACCAGAAACGCTCTTCTAGCCAGACGCGCCCCATTCGACTCAAAAAAATAAATTGCCCGAATTTTAGGTCCTTCAAAGGAAGATCGTGAGGCTTCTCGGCTTGATTTGTTAGTAACATAAAATTGTGCGAGGATCTCCAAATAACTTCGTTACTGCAACATATCCGCAAGCTGTCTAAGAGAGCGTTGGAGAGCTGGGAAGAGCTGGGAACTCTACCAATTCACTTCTGGCTTGCACGGTAAAGAGACTCCAAGATTGATCCGCGCTCCGTTGTAGAATATTAAGAATTCGAGACATTTTTAGCCTGAGGTAAGGCAGCCTGAGATAATAGTTAAGAGAATTGCCTTGCTTCTAAGTGTTTGGAGAAGTTAAAAGCTCTGTCCAGCTCTGATAAGGGAAGAGGATCGTGGAGGAGGATAATACTTTATTCCAAACATTTTTATGTGAGTAATAATAAAAATTTTTTAGCGTTACTATTAAATAAGAACATTATTGAGGAAATAAGTAGTCTTACCTTGTTAAATATTTCTACTTTTCTTACCTAAAGGAGATATTCTTTTTATGTTGGTAAAGCCTCTGTGTGTTGCTTTTCGTGGGTAATATGGATTTAAAGTGTCTGTTTACATTTTTTTTTGTAAGGGTTGGAACAATATAAAATTTAAGGTTTACGAATTCCACAGAATTCTAGTCTAATTGTAAGTTTGAAGATAGATCTCTAAATAATATATTTTGAATCAGGTTATTGAATAATTGAATTACTTACGGAAGGCATTAATGCCATTAATTACTGTTAAATTCAACGATACAATTACTGCTAGATCGTCCTCGTGCATAGATGCTTATTTGTTGTCGATTATTTTCTCATAATTAATCTACGGTAAATAACATACCACTATAGTAACACGTTGCTTTATTTTATTTTGTTTACTTGATTAGCACCTAGTTTTTTCTTTTCTTATGCAATTAGGAGAATAAATAAACACGCTACATATTTTATCAATAAGAACATTTATTGAAACATACTTTCATTATTTTATTGCACAAGTAACACATTGACTTATTAGTGTACAGTATGTATAATATAAGAAGAAAACCATTGACGAACGGATGACGACCCATCTCCAGCCCTAAAATGGGTCGTAAGCGTTTCGATTGGACAGGATGTACTAGATCAACCAAATCACATCTTTATACATTTATATACTGCTTATGTTGACGTTATTAGGTCCTCGATTGAGCCATCGTTCCTGAAACTATAAGATAGATGGAGATCTTCTTGTGAGTTGGAGAAGTGTTTGAAATGAGGTTACTAGATCTTTTTGTACCAACATATTCCAGAAAATATGCTTACATTGTCGAACGTCACAAACAAGTCTTTTTGAATGCATCTTGAAGATCTGGTGTGCTTGGACGACCTTTAATAAATTAGCTCTAACTTTCTTTTTCAAACTAAACACACGAATTCTATTTTCAGGATGTTTAAATTCAGAGGTACATTCTCATTTACTGGTTATTTGACATGGAATAAATTAAATTTTAAATCCTTGCTGTGTAACTTTCATAGCCATCTGATTTATTTTGTACATAAAACATTACATATTCTAACGCTTAAAAGTAAGGCAGGAATTTAACAAAAAAGTATGCCTAGGAACAATAACCAAAAAAATAATGCTAAAATAGCTTTCCTCATTCATGGAAAATATTCACGGCAAACGCAACACAAGGAGAGAACAAAATACACTACCAACGGACATGTTTTTACCTACCCGGCATCATCAGTGTGGTTCTGAGAATATTTTTAACTCTACCCTGTATCGCTGTTGCCTTACAGTTAATGCCACAATATTTAAAAACGACAAACTATACATTTCTTGGCGTACTCCAGTGCCAAGAAACGCATACCTGCCGTTTAGAAACAGCGAATAGCTTCCTCATGGTATTGATAGAATTATTCACGGCAAACGCAACACAAGGAGAGAAAAAAATACACTACCCATGGATACGTTTTTGGCTACTCGGCGTCATCAGCGTGGTTTCGAGAGTATTCCGAGGCAACAGCGACACAGGGTAGAGTTAGACATGCTCTCGGAACCACGCTGATGACGCCGGGTAGGCAGAAACATGTTTGTGGGTAGTGTATTTTTTTCTATCCTTGTGTTGCGTTTGCCGTGAATAATTCCATCAATACCACGAGGAAGCTATTTTAGCATTATTTTTTTGGTTAAGTATACAGCTCAGTTTCAAACAAAAATGGAAGTGGTTTCTAAAGTTCTTAAGGATGCATTCAAATGGACTATCCAATGCTACTACAATTGTTTTTGCATTATTTTACCTTTTCGAATAATAGATCTATTATCTGCTCTACTTACTATTACTATAATTAGAAATGTATTCCAGTTATTTATTTTTGGCCTATTATTTCTGGTTACAAGTATAATATTCTATTAATAATGGTGACAATTATGAATTTTCTAAACCGATGACTATTATACACCGTGTCCAGTCAGTGCGTGGGCAGAAGATAATTCCATCACTGGGCAATTTTGAGAAAAAGTTTTCAAAAGAAAATATATTTGGGGAGAATGTATATTCATTTTTCTAAGTAAAGCACTCTATCGTCATATTTCTGGACGCCTTTTTAAATTTATATTAACTTTTATCACTATTCTCTATACGCATCTATCTTAATTTTTGAGATAATTGATATAGTTTGAAATATTTGCGAAATGCCGCTGCTTTTCTTTTAACCACCAATATCTTAGATACAAATTTTATTCCTTTCATTTTATTAAGTAATTCCTGGTACTTTCGACTATACATCCAAATTGTTTTTGTATGAACTAGCGTTTACAAGATAACTATCGATATCAATACCATGTTCATGCTGTTTAGTTGTTTTTAATAGAACATCCTGTATATTGGTCCAGAATATGATAAATAAATTGTCCTATAATGATAGCAAGGACTGTGGCGTAATATGATAAGCAACACAAAAGTATCGGCAACCTCCTCACCACACAAGTTTAATTAATTATATAATAATTAATCCGGGATGGCCGTTTCCAGGGCACGAATGGTTCGCATCCATCAACCGATGACCTAGAACTTTTGTTGTAAACATTTCGCTGCACTTAAAATATGTCGTCTTTTTGTAAATTAAATATGAGCCTATGCAGACAAACGTTTGCTAAAGTGCATAGAAAACAAAAAAGGTTTATTCCGATTGTGTGTTCTTGATTACGTTTTTGTTTTATTCTGTTGCTTTTTTATACTTTTGAAGAATACAGAGATACGATTACGTGTTATGGCGAAACATGATCAAATTCTTTCGAAGCTCAACGTATCTATCGAGAGAGATACTCAATAAGACATGTTCCTGGCGTTTAGGAGAAGATGAACGTTTCGAGGAAGAAAAAGTTAATAGTAGAGTCACCAGAACTCATCGTATTCTTGCAAACGAAGAAGCTGTTTTTTCCAAGTAGTTGAAAATAATTCGAGAATAAGCACAAAAAAAAAAAGAATTCTTCAAAGAACAGCCGTTTCATTTCCAAAAAATTCATTACCTACTAGAACAGAATTATTTACCCGTGTGCAATATTGTGAGTGGCAAATCAAGGCCAAAATATTCTGCCATTAATTTTATTCGGCGATGAAGCAGGTTTTAGTCGTGATGGTGTTTTGAACCTACAAAATATGAAGTATTGGAAAGGTGATAGGCCTCATCAAACCGTAATATGGAATCATCACTATGGGTATATGTAGGCAGGTGTAATTGACAATCACCTAATTAGTCCATTTCGATTGTCCGGTTGATTGGAAGATAAGATTTATCGAAATTTTTCGAAGAATAAACTGAACACTATTAGAAAATGTCCCCTTATTCAAAGAGCGTATTGTATGTGTGGCGGCGCGCCAGCTCACTTTTCTTTAAGAGCAAAGGCATTTTTGCAAAGCCGATTTGAAAATAAGTGGATGGATCGTGGGGTATCTATAATATGACCAGCTCGTAGTGCCAGCCGTAATTCCCTCGATTTTTTCATTTTGGGGCTTCATAAAAAATGAAGTGCTGAATAATGAAGAGTAATTATGGAACAGGATTATAGAGTTTGCTGATAGATTTCGTAATACTCCAGGTATGCCGTCAATTATTAACATAAAGATTGGAAAAGTGTATTCAAGAACAAGCCCAACAATTTGAGAGCCTGCTTTAGGGCGAAGTACCTTAAATTTTTTTTAATATAATAAATTTTCAAAGAAAAAAATTCAAACTTTAATACCCTGTTTCTTGAAAACAAAAGGACATTAGTCCATAATACCTTTGTTCTTATCATTTTATGGTACAAAACATAGAAAAGTCATTGTAGGTCGTAAAATATAAAATAGTATGGTAGGTCACAAGTAGTAAATATAAAATCATCTCAAGTTTTAATATGATTGTACATTGTAACACTTACTCTCACGTAAGAATTAAATGTTTTACTTAATGTAACGTGCAAAACTATGACGAATAAATTGAAAATTATATTTTTTACTGCTGGAATAATAATTATTGTAGGAAACCTATTTGTTTTATACTGAATTCTAATAAAGTTTATCTGCCCGTTTTTCCTATTTATTATTTGCAGGTGTTTGTTAACTTATAAGACGATGTATGCTAGATAGTGATGGTTATTACGTATAGGTACCAAAAAATATAACATTTACACATTATATCCTGAGCAAAAACAATAGTTTATAGTAACAACACTATGTTTTAAACGAAATACTTATCTGCATAGTTTTACACATTTTATGTGGCAATAGTGAAAATTTCTCTATTAGATTCTGGAAAAATATGCAGGATGCTCAGGATGGAATCTCAAATTGTCTCAGTTAGCTTAAATACTAATACAGGATGTTTCATTTAAGAAAAAAAAACAAATTTGCAGAGGCAATTGAACATCTGCATATTCGGGTATAATTTTATGTTGTATAGAATTTATCGTAATTTAAAAACTTTTCGTCGAATAAGTGGACACGCCATATAACAGTCATATTGGTTTTATTACACGAATTGGAAACTATCTAACGTTCATAATTTTTCTTATTGGATCTTTTCAATAAAAACTCTTGAACATGTGAACTCAGTCTTTTAAATCTTTTCTCATTGCGTTATTGTTGTTGGTTCAACGTTATTATCAACTTTTTAATAACCGCCTCTGTGAATGACATTTTTTTTTTTGGGAAAGAACCAAATTTATCTTACTTCATTTAATTTTATTTATGTAACTTAATTTTTACGATAGTAAGAAAAGGAACAACGGATTTTATTTAAATTTATAATATATAATACAGTAATAAACTGTTGTTATTTTTGTACTTGCTTTACGTTTACCAGAGATTATTTGTTTGTAATTTTGAAGTTAGTACGCTATTTTCTTATCATCTCTCTCATCTCCTCTTATCATCGAGCCAGAAGATCTATTAGAAATACAACAAAAAATAAAGATTGCAACACGGTGAACAATTTGGTACAACAATTCCCTGTATTTTTAAAATAATGACAAATTGTAGTAAGAATTACAACACGTTAATTTAATCCAATAAAGTAAGTACTTGCTCTAACAAAAATGGTGTTGTTGTTACATATTTTGCTATATCTATTGTTATATGGATATATATTTTTCTTCGTGCATGTAATTGTGACTTTCTTATAAACGAATATACGCTACCGTCCATTGATGTTAAGACAGCTATTAAAATTTAGAAAAATCAAGCTTTTCAATATTCAGTACTCTTAGTACTACTGCAGAACAATTGTACAACAAAATGAGGATAACAATAAAGTATTTAAACGGAAATCATTGTTAGAAAAAATATTATAGAGAGAAATTTCAATTTATCCTAATAGCAGGATGGGTTATCTGTTAGTAAGTAGTAGTAGATCTGTTAGTAAACCAGTTTCGATACGGTTGTTCAATTGCGGTGTTTGAGAAAATAATATTTAAAAAATGTGTTTGTAGAAAATCGATCAGCTATTCTCACATTGCATCGGAAAGGACATTCTGTGGGTGTGATTGCGGGAAAATTGCGAATTACAAAATTTACAGTCATTTTACTATTCGCCGCTGCCGAAACACCACAACATTGGAAGATCGCAATCGCAAGAATGACACGCGTGCAGAAGATCGACGCGTTAGAGTGTTAAGTAAGCGAAATCGGCGATTGAAGGCGTCCGAAATAGCAGCAGAAATGAATAGGGGACGCGAGTGACCGATTTCTGTAACTACCACCAAACGCCGCTTAAAAGAAGCCAGTAAACTAATAGAAATTGGATCACAGAAGATTTTAGAAACGTTCTTTGGGCTGACGAATCCAAGTTCGAAGTGTTTAGCAGAAGCGCAGAGTTTTTGCGAGACGTACGAAAGGCGAGAGAATGTTGCGCGATTGTGTCGTTCCTACAGTAAAACACGGTGGTGGTTCAGTGATGGTTTGAGGTTGTTTCAGCAGTGTGGGGACTGGAATTTTCATGAAAATCGACAGAATTATGCCCAAAGAAAATTATGAACACATACTGGAGGAGAACATCAGGATTGCGGTTGATTGGGGAGAACTCCGTGTTTGCGCGTGATAACGACCTCAAATATACGACACGGATCTGTAAAGATTATCTCTCCTCTCAAGCAGAGAAGAATGATTTGCAGATCATGCCCTAGCCTCCGCAGAGTCCGGCTTTGAACCGTATCGAGTTACTGTGGGATAAGCTGGACAGACGATTAAAACAAGTCTGCCTTCGAAACAACACCTCTGGCAGATCCTTCAAGCCGAATGGAACAATATTTTCGGGCAAACTCTGACCAAATTAACAGAGCGCATACCAGGAGCGATTCGGACGGTATTAAAAGCAAAAGGAGGCTTTTTCGATGGCCTGAAAATATAATCGTGGTGCAATATTTTAATGAGAATGCTTTGTTTAATCTTTTATGTCTTCTTATTATTTGGTTATATTTTTATTTCGACGAATGTTTGCCGTTTTTATTTAGTTAGCAGTAATTTACTAGTTGTCCTAACTTCAATGGCCGGTAGTGTATATTTAAAAAACAATGTAAGTATATATACATACATAACAAATAGGTACACCAACTATTAAAAAAAAATAAATAACGGAAAATATAAAACCCTAAAGGAGCATGTATACTTACGTTTGTCGTTGTGTGTGATATTTCGTTTACTGCAATATTTGTTCTGAATAAAAAAGTAATCATTTTGACAAAACGAAATTATTTTTTTAAAGATAAAAGAAAGTAAACGGTATTTAAATGAGAACAACACGAAAATAAACAAACATATTTCTATTTGAGCAGCCAAATAAGAAAAATGTAACATAACTCATTCTTTAATTTATGAATGTTATATAGGAATGAAACAAACATCTCCAGTGCTTATAAGTAAATATGACAGGTGTATAAATTTTATCATTGCATCGTTGCTCGCTATCATTTGTTTGATATATACTCGCGTATTTTTTCTCCATTGGAGCTGGTTTTCTATTATTTATAAACGTAATGGTAGAATGGAAGGGTAGTTATATTAATCGGAATAATATTTTGCGAACCTGCTAAAAGCTTTTTCGTTTACCTTTGAATGCATCGATATAAATTGGAGACGCCCGTGTAATCGCAATAAATGTCGTTATCGTTACCGCACAGTTGCGAATACATTAGAGGAACTCCCGGTGAATCACTGGATCTTTTCCCGTAGCTGTAATAAGAACAAAAGTGTACTCCTTTTAATATGATCAATTTTTCTCATGCAATGTGTCACTACATTGAATAGTAAATGTAAAAATTTCGGGCAGTTCTAAACTTTCGACACCTGTTTTATAGGTGGGTATTTTGAGATGCATGTCCGCCCGATCAACACGATTATCAGTCCCGCCCGGTCTGAAAGGTTTGTGTTTTCGCCAAGATTCTAGAAAACATATTATTAATATGGTAGCAGTATAAAATCAATCATTTTCTCGTTACCATAATTTATTTTATTATTTAATTGAACTAATGTTAATATTTATATTGTGAGTTTGCCACCAGTGAATTAAGTATAAGTAAGTCATTTTCTCTTGAGTCATTGGAACAATTATTAATAATAATTATTGAGTAATCGTAATTAATAATTATTGTGTCCGCATACTAATTTGGTACTTGGAAATATTTTAAATGAAGAATTGTTTTCTGTGCTGGGAGAATATACCAAGAATTATGTTACTTGAAAAAATGAATTGAAGCTACTATGGATATCGCCGGAAATTAATCAATAGTTTGTTCCAAATCAAGCTAATCAGCTCTTGATGTTAGAACGGTAACTGAAAATCATCAAACAAGTACATGCGAAATTGGCCGTGATGTATGTATCAGCCAAACTGCGTAGGATACTAAAAAGCAACAAGTTAAATTGGTATCGGGTTCATGTTTACGCAAAATTAAATGATCATTTTTGGATTTTGAATCCAGATCATTAGTTTATAATTATTTTATTCCTGACTTAATTCTGTTATGGCAAACTGACAAAATAAATTTTGGCAGTGGTTGATTTTAAAAAATCGGGTAACGATAAAATGTTTTTTCTAGATTACTGATATGTTTTGAATTTTGTCAAAATACACAGCTTATTCCACTAAAAAAATGCAACAAATCGGAACTCACAAGAAGAAAAAAAACTGTTCGCAATTTTCAGACCCCGCGGAGATGACTCTCTACAGACCTGGTGTAAATTAAGAATTGACTTCATTTGAGACCCGATAAGGAATATAATTTACAACAAAATATATACTTCTCCACAAAAACGTACTTTTACGGAGTTCACTACGTAAGTTAATCTATAAAATTAAAGTAATCTATGTATATTATATATTAAATGAATGTAAATTTAGTAAGAAATTTAATGAACACGTTATGTGTTAACAATTGTAAAAATACTTAAAAAAACCGGGTACCCGGATCCAAAACTATTCAACTATTCAAACTATCCAAATATCAGGACTATGCGATTCTTGGATTCCGATCCATTATCCGATTCTTGGATCTAGATCCGGATTCGTTATTATTTTGCAATATAGAAAGTGTTTGATAAAGAAAATATCGAATTTGTTTTATATGGAAAAAAAGTACGATAACTCTTAAAATCTATGCACTAAGAATAATACTGAGTTTCCATCCGCACAATTCAAAGTTACTTTGCATTACATAAGTTGCTATATTGTTACAATTACTCGAAAAAGTTTTCACAGAACAGACCTGGATCCACTTTATCGGATAATGCATTTGATCGGATAAAGAATCCGAGTACAAGATTTTGGATAGTGGATCCGGATCCGAAGTTTCGGATAACGGATTTGGTCCGAGGTTTCGGATAATGGAATCGGATAACACCAAGATCCGGATCGTTGATTATTAATCCGGAGCCTCTCTCCTACAGCTCTGGCTTGTAGAAGTTAAAAAACGTATAATTTCTAGAATATAGCATCTGGCCCTAGCGTATCCGTTCTGTGCGATATTCCTGTTCTTACCGCGAACCTAAGTAGAACACATCGCTTCTATGTTGTTTTTGTTTGGTGGATCCGCCGGCCCCATCTCTGGATCTCCCATACCGCATTCCAAGCAGGAAATCTGGAGCAACAAATAGAAACACAATATTTTTATTGAAAAAATATAGTAGATAATAAGAGATATTGAGAATGCAAAATATCAGCAACGCACGTAGCTGTACAGACTTAGTCTTTCTTGACAGTTTAAAATTAATAGTTCATTTAAATGGAGTATAAATATCATCAATATACTGTGATTTTTCAAGGAAGTTATTAACTGACAATTAAATTTAAATTGGTAGAAAAACCTAAACTGGCGTTTCGGAATGTGCTCGTTACTTAAAAGTTTACGTTTTCTCTATTTTTTTTGTATAGATATGTACGAGAGATTTTTAATGATTGTCAGGGAAAAAATTACTTTCTGGCGGTGATATCAATATTTATATCCAGCGAAATTAGTCGTTTGGGGATCTTAGTAAAAACTTGTTAGTTTAGCTGTAATTTTTACTTGTGTTTATCAGCGTCGTGCGTTTGTTGTTAGTTTGTATTTATGCTATAATTTACATTAGTTTGTCATTTATTACTAATATAAAAGTCTTTCTGAGATCTCATTTCATTGCGACACAGGTAGGTATCTGAATAGCAAGTTTTTGTGTAATAATTCTTTTCTAAAGCTAAACTTTAAGTCAACATAATTGAAATATCGTTTTCTATTGAGTTATTTTGGAGCTCTATTTTCTAAGTGGGTAACGGAACGAAGATGGTATCTTTATGTTATGCTCAGTTTTCTGATGAAATGAAAAGACAATGCAAACCATGAACGGCATGTTTACAAAACTGTTGCGCGTTTTCATCAAACAGGAAATGTCTCTAGGGGAAAATCATCCGGTCGCCGGTTTGTTTTGACAGAGGAAGTGATTCAAAATGTTTGCAGGCGCATTCAACATCCTAGAAAGTTCTACAAAGGCATTACGTCAAATGGATCAACATACAGGTAGGAATTATTATATGAACATATGGTTCGTGGTAATACTTTACTGCGGCTTTATTATATACCACAACACGTAAAGCAGTGAAATAAAAGTTACACTTTCATTCATCTAGTGTTTCTGTTGTGTAAGAGCTATAACCATTAGATTTGGAAGGAAGAATTGATTATTGTCCTAGGTTCAATCAGGAATTGGATAATAATGATACCTTAAACCTATCCTGTTTTTCTGATGAAGGCTTCACTTGTCTGGCTATATAATCTACCAGAATTACAAAATATGATCATCAGAAATTCTTCATGAATTTCAAGAGTTACAATCTAGTAAAGGTTGGTATTTGGGTTGCAATGTCAAGATCTAAAATGACTGGTTAATTTTTTTTTAAAGAAATGGCTGTTCACTATAGAACAATTTATTGAGCAGTTTGATGGTGAAGAACGTCAGTATGGGTATTTTCAACAGAACCATGCAAGTGTTTATACAGCTTGTAAAACCATACGCTACTTTAGGGGATTATTTGGCGACAGGATAATTGGTGCAGGACGCTGGTCAGTAAGATCACCAGCTTTGCCACCACCGAATTGTTTTTATTTTGACATTTAAAAAACAAAATATATCATGATAGACTGCATAATAGATTGCAAGCATCAATCAAGAACAACTAATTCATCTTTTCGACGATATGGAACAGAATTAGAAAATGTGTCAATGGTGGTGCATATTTTTAATATCTTTGATAAATATAAATGTAAGTATTTCATATTTTATAAATTTAGATCTATTTAATATTGCTATAATGAACAAAGTAAAAATACGTAGTAACATTTCTTTTGTATAGGTAAAGATGTTTAAACATAATTTAAATTATTGATATAGATATTAGAATTTTATTGTAAACCTTGCGTTTACTTATATATTATAATAACAATAATATTTCGTATATTTTATATATGAATATTATAAAGTGTATATTTGGTAGCACATCCGCTGAACATATATTAACTCAACACCATCGATAGGGCTACTTTAGTGTACTATTTGTTGCAAAATTAATGTCATACCTCGATGGACGTGATATCAAACTTTTTTCCTTATGAGAGGGGCCTATGTGGCGAACTGTCTTGATTATCGCTGATATTTGCATATTTTATGGTTGTACTTAAATGAATTCATTTTCAAATGAAATATAGGCATATTTTTATGTCATTGTATATGTGGAAATAAGTCAAATATATTAGCAAAATATATGTTTTTGTTGAAATCAGACAATTTTAATATTCTAGTAATGGTAATATATGTATAGCTTAGCTAGGGATTATTTTACTAGGTGCAAGACAAATTTATCTTAAGAAGGCATTGAATTTTGAAACGGTTTCACCTACCTTACAGGTGCAACCAAATTCGAATGATTTTACAATTTATATTACCTAATTCCAAAGATTATAAAACTTACTTTTAAAGAATTTAGGCTTCCGGGTTGTAATAGCGTAAAAATGCCAACGTTTCGCTCTCAACTGCATGGAGCTTCTTCTGAGCTGCTGCATGTTGCACCGCTGCTGTAAGAAGAATTACGACGCGGTTTCAACCCGGAGGCCTAAATTCTTTAAAAGAAAACGTCAACCCCGAAAGTCTACAACAACATACTGTAAAACTTAATTTTAAAACTTGAATAAGGATTATTATAGAAAGAGATTAACGTTCCAAAAGCATACGAATTATCTTGAATGTTCGGTCGGCGGTTGTTCATTACAACAGAATATTTCTAAACTCAATGAAACGCTTAATGATGAAGACAGACCTCACAATAGTTTGCCATGAACAGGAAGGAAACGAATATTAACTGTGCAAGATGTCGATAGAGTTCAAGAATTTTGTAGTGAAAACCTCTTCTGTACCTCCCCTAAAATAAGTGAGCAACTGCAATTAGAATGCTTGAAATATACGACCATTCGATCGCTGCACAAAAGCGGTTTATTGCAGAAGACCAGGCGGGCAGATTAAAAAGACAGCGAATCCACGCGACAGCTCGTCTCAATTTTGCACACGCATGTATCGTAGTTGGCAGAATGTAGTATTTTCGGATGAAAAAGTGTTTGCTACGTCTGACGATGCATTGAAAGTGTTATGGAGGTGGCTAGATATAATGTGTAAAATGACAAGACGAAATGGCTTTTGGGGATGCTGGACCGGGATAATTTGTTCCAGTTACAGGAGGACTTACGGGAGAAGAGTATAGAGATATTCTTGAAGAAGTTTTCTTACCGAGCGTTCGTATATCTTTTCCCGAAGGCCCGATTTATTTTGTGCAAGACAGCTCTCGCATACACGCCTCAAGACCTGTCCGCAATTGGTTTGACGATAACCTAATCGTTGTTCGAATTGCGTGGCCAGCGAAATCGCCGGATCTTAACGTAATTGAGAACTTGTGGTACTTGACGGTTCGACAATGGAATGATACGATAATAAATAATATCCGAACTGTTGAAAATTTATCGCACAATGTGTGCGCCGTATGGGAAAGGTTACGAGGTAGTGGCTATTGTCAAAGGCTAGTTGATTCTATCCCAGACAGATTAAGGGAATGCGTAAATAATAACGGATATTACACAATGTATTAGTTTTTATTTTGTTTGCACATTTTATTTTCATTATAATCTATTTCTTGTTATTTCTTAAATGTACAGAATTGTTGGGTTTTGTTGTTTATTTATATCTTTTTTTACAGTTTTAAAATGTTTTATTTTAAGTTTTTATTTATTTTTTTTTTACTTTATAATATCTTGTTTCTTATTGTTATTTTTAAGAAGCTACGTTCAGAATTGTTTTATTTAGCTTTTAGAATTGTTGTACTTATTTTTTCGTTTTTTTTTTTATTTATTTGTTATAATTTCACTAGAATATTTTCAGGTATGCATTTAAAATATATAGAAATACCGGTACATTTCATTTGAAACGGAACTGATTTAAGTATATCCATAAATCCGTAAATAAAAGATCGTTTGCTGTATAAGCCACTCCCACAAGGAAAAAGGTTTGATATCACGCCTATGGGGGTATGACATTCATTTTGAAACAAATTGTACATCAAAATGAAGGAAAGCATTGATATCACCGCCACAGAAAGTAATTTTCATCCTGACAATAATTAAAAATCTCTCCACGCGACTATACATTTTGTGAAAATGTATAGTCGCGTGAATAATATTTTTTGCTTGTAATAGCACGTTGTTTTCTGCAACGTAAAAAATTTCTATTCATTCAAGTTAGCTTTACATATGTGACCGTGTTCGAAGAAAAGGGGCCTCTGACGATATTTTAGTTTTCGAGAAATACGTATTTAAAGTCCGAGAACCCCGATGCCATAGGACTAGTTTGAGTATCTTTTTTACTTTTAGTGATAATGGATCGAATTTTATTTGTAACTAGCACTAGGACTGCAAGTTCATGTTTAGAGAAGCAAGTATCCTTTATCGATGCATGAATGCTAATCTAATTTTTACTGTTGTGGTACTCTATATTGGCACCAGTGAATCTATTCATGTTTGAACCCGCCTTTATTGTAAGTTTACTTATGATGATGCATACCTTTTCCCAGCTTCTTCTGTTGCGTATAGGTCTCCTTGTTCGCCGTAATTGCGATAACAGCTGTTAGGAAGTAGGCAGCTAAAAGGACAATCTTGCTGACATGCATCTGGAACGGAAAATGAGAATAAACGATCAAGAGAAGATCTGAAGTTAGATATTATGAATTTCAAACGAATACTTCTTAAACTTAGCGTGAGTTATATGGTCATATTAATTTGTTTTACTACATTTTTCACCACTTCTTTCTGCATTTCGGTCCTATACAGCGTGTCCATCTAATGCATGGGCAGAAGGTAATTCGTTTCCTGAGCAATTTAGAAAAGTTTTCAAATAAAAAAATAGTCAAGGATTAGGTTTACACAACATAAAATTATATTTAAATGTACAGGGTTCTCAATTTCCTCAGTGCACGATACAACATACAGTATGTTATTAATTTTGTGGACGCTTCTCTTTAATTTATCCCAATTTTCTTTAATATTCCTTCTAGGTATCTACATTAGCTGTTGAGACACTTTGAGAGAATTGGAAATGTTTGCAAAATTCCCATCATTTTTTTGCCGGCAGACATAGCGATCTGGAATATTCTAGAATTATGAAGCACATAGATATTCCAGTAAGGTATGGATCTTTCGTAAAGTTTATAGCAGACTTATATAGCATACTATCGGACATTCTCGAAGTTTCACGAAAATTCTAAGCGAAATCTCGAGACCAATCACTATAACATGGTTGAAAAATCTTGCGAACTCTTTAGTAGGAAATTGGAAGATTTACAAAAGCAAAGAAGCTCAGTACCAAGTAACGTAATGCATCTTTTAAGATGCCGCACAGAGTGGAGAAGTGCAGAAAACCTTTCGCCATCGTACAAGAGATTGTTCTATAGGCCGCTTTTAACATGATTAATATTATATTGGGAAAATCGGCCGGAAAATTAATTTTAAAGGTATTTTTGTTCAACAACACTATTAGTCGAAGAATCCATCGCATAGCTCAGTGATCAACAAAGACGCACACCTTACGTTTACTGGATCGTTGAAGACCTTTTGTTCTGCAAAAACATCATTGGAGGCGCAAATGCTCAAAACTTATTTGAGATGCTTTGCAAGTTTATAACCGAAAATTATTTAGATTGGGAGATCGATCAATGTCTAGTTCCTATGCAAAATTGCAAGCGTTTATTGGCAGCTAAGTCTGCTATGTGAACCAATTGCATCATCCACAGGAAAGCACTTGCATCAAAGTCATTAAGCTCTCAATAGACTTTAGTATCAGGACGTGTCATAAACGTAGTAAACTACATAAAAACTAGGGCTCTGGAAGCCAGATTTTTCAAAGTTATGCGTGGATATGGCAGTTGAATATACGACCCTGCTACAGTACTGCATCTCACGATGATTCTCACGTAGCAAAGTCTCATCCCTTGCATTCGGGCTACTTTAAGAAATTCACACTTTTACAAGAGGAAAGTAATGAAAACTCCAGGTGCTTTGCCGAACCAGACATTTTACTGAAACCAGTGTATATTTGACTTGCAAGGCAATAATATGCACATTTTGAAGCTTGTGCAGAAGATTGCGGTGTTTAGGTATCTTTGATAAATATTTTCGTTATTGCTATTTACATGGTTTTCAATTAAATTACAAATATTCTGCATTTTAAGGCTTATAATAAATACCAATGGAAGGTAATGGTACGCGGGTGACGTAGCGATGGATTTAACCTTGCACAGACAAGCCAGCCGCATTGAGCGATCGTTGCTGTGTATATTATGCTTGCCAATTAGTTAACTAATAGTAGAATAGCGAATTAATTGAAATACATTCTAGTAAAACCTTGTAGACGAAACGTATGTAACTGTGTAAAAGAGGCGCCTGAGTTATTTCTTTAACGTTTTAAAATCATCAGAATAGAACATATTATTAGTACTTGCAAAATGAAATATATTAAGTAGTGCGCAGATCTTGAATTAATAACGTTTACGTATGGTAATCAGTGTTTGGCAAACTACGTACCCATATATCGGGCTATAGTGGGTTTGCTGTGCTGCGACGTGGAAAATGAGAACGTCCCGTCGTAAGGATGCGTTTGATATGCTAATTTTTAATTACCTACAACGTATTTTAACGGAATGCGAATTGGATGTAGTTGTTTTGATAATTTAATTAACTCGACATGTCGGATATATTTAGATCCCTTCACGGCACGATCAAAGTATTTACTGGTTACTCAGGAGAAGAATATCATGCTGATCACCATGTAAGCTTATAACACTTAGTAGTAGTTATGGAAAATAACAGCAGTAAACTTAAATGTTCAATCCTTGCTTTCTCATTCTGATTACTACTAAAAACTTGATTATGTCATTCAACCTTGATGTAATAACAATAGCGGCGATCTAGTTCCGAATTGGAGTTTCTGATTCAGCGGTTTATATCGGTTATATAGTTTGATAGGCATTCGCAAGGGGTGGTGTTGCCTTATATTCGACATTACCTTTCACAATTTTTGATAGCCGAAAAAAAAATATTGAGCAAATTTGAATTTTAATGAACTTTCCCAATAAAACGGTATGTACCGGCTTAACTTTCAAATCGCTACTACTAATTGTGATTACCATTTGAAAATATATGTTTACATATGTTATACCTTCAATGTTGCAGATTATACAATTAACTACTAACTTTCTCTTTATCATTTTTTCTGCGAATAACGAAGGCGCTTTACGGTAGAAAACAGTAAAAAATCGATTTTTTCGAAAAATCTTAGTTTTTAGAAAAATATATAGAATTTTAAATTGGTCTCATAAAATTGGATATCATTCGCTATTTGACTATTTCTCTAATTCCGCTAGTTTTCTTTTTTATGTTCTTTATGTGTCATGAGAATAAATTAAAATTCCAACCTTGAGATTTCAGTCAATGGACGAATACAGTTTATTCAAAGAACTCATAAAATTTTTCTTCCAAACCTAAGATTATTTTTATTTCAAAAAACTATTTTTAGCTTACAATCAGAATTTTTTATACAATTATTAACACGCTACATAGTGTAACGTAGTTAGGGAAACGTCTAAACAAGTTTGTTGTAGGGTTAAGCTCGGTTACAAAAATAAAAATTTATATTGATAGGAAACAAGGAGAAATAATTAAAATACCAGTAGGTATTGTTGCAGCAGGTAGACAACTTACATTGTTGTTAAATTGCATTGAAAAATTTAATTCTTCAGTTGGCAGTTCACTAATGACTAATGACTAATTGAACAATTAAATGTAACATAACCAATTTATTTATTTACATGTTTATATTTGCATAACGTACATAAGCACAGAGTAAACCGTACTTGTATAACGCATTTTATTTTTGCAGCATATGATGTATTATTATGAGTTTTTTAATAAAGTAAGAATGGAAGTGAGACTTTAGGCGAGTTCATTTATTCATCGACGAGTTGACCAATTATAGCGTATCTGCATTGATATATAATATAGTTAAACAATGACAAATCAGTGGATTCATCAATCAATACAAGAACTCATATTTATATTTCAATTCAGTCAATGCAAGACAATCGATTTAACAATGGTGCTTTTCTCTATTTTCTTTAGCGAATACAGCATTTTACACATATAATTATTAGTATGTCTACTTCGAAACTATTTCGATTAACGATTTCATATTCTGTAAACCTTGAGTCAAACGCAAAATAGTGTGACCAAAATTTCCTGCGATTTCCTCAAGTTTATATTTGTCGTAATTATATTTAACTTGTGACAATATGTAAATCCGGAATATACTTATTCCAACCAACAATCGCATGTTACCCTTTCTCCAGTTTGATGTCTGCAGCGCCTCCATCTTTCAACTGTGATATGGTGTATTTTCGATTACAACAATGATTTGACAAAAATGGTAGTAACTGTTCTGTAAACCATTTCTCATAAATACTAACAAATCTCATTATGTGCATCTGCTTTTACAAAGTAGTGTAAATTTTGATTCAGTAATAAAACCATTTTCCTTTCCTGCGTAAATTAATGCAAACTTTTCCACGATCTCGCGATGCTGTAATTCCTGTCGATACATCTTCAGCCAATGACAATTTACAGTGATACTTTTTTTTGGAAAGAATCCTCTATTGACCCATGATTCATCCGTGTATACATTGTTTCGCCCTTTTTGCCTATATCTTTTTATCTTTCAAATAACTATGCTTCTATCGTATAATGTTATCTCCCTCATTTATAATTAGAGATGGTCAAGGTAGGAGAAATTATTACTTTTTTGCAGCGACTAGACAGACTCGTGTTTATTTGGCTCATGAGACGGGGTTTGTGTTGCCTACTGGTTACCCCATGAGTCGACAAAGCACGAGTCTGTCTAGCGCTGCAAAATTCCCCTGTCATACTCATCTCTATTCATAATACCTTTTCTTCAAACTTTTTCAAATACGAAGCCAATATCTACCGAGAGTTGTTAGCTTGAAGTTTGAAATATCTACATCCATATTGACAGACACTAATAGACTGCTAAGCGTAGGAGGAATATGATCGATGTGTACCTTGCAACGAATGTCAGCTTGAACTTGCTCATCACATACTTGTGCACGAACATTTTTTTGAATTCTTTTCTTCTTCAGTTTTTTTCTTCGGTAGTGTTCTTACTGGTTCTTGTTGCTTACGTTCTTGTAGGGAGAGTAGGGGAGGTAAGAGGAGTTCCAAAGTTACTTAACGAATAACTTTCACGCCCTTCTAGAGTTGAAGACAGTTACAGGACATTCGTGGCCGCTTTGCTCAGTCGGCGACGGTCGTAGGTCGCGGTATGTAAAACAAAGATTCTGGCTCATGCGGCATCATAAAGGCACCACCCACTCAGAACACTAATGTCCTTCGTCGACCCGGGTCGTGGGCAACCGAGGTTTGCTGCTAGTAAACACGCAAAAAATAAAAAAAAAACATGAACTAAATAAATAAAGAAAAAAGAGAAATAGATTAAAAGTTGGTTTAATTAATCGTCAACACAAAAATAAAAAAAGAAATAAACTTAAAAAAAAGGATAAAGTAAAGCGTAGGAAAAATTTCCTTGCTTGAAATGAATTGCAAAATTAGGTATCTCAAGTGCCCCCCCAAGATCTTGTGGGTTTACAGATTTTACAAATTTTAGTATTTTTTTAAAGTTACTGAATGAAATACAACAAACAAATAATAAAACTAAAAAAAAAAAAAACTATACGTTAAAGGTAAATTTCTGTAAAATTTAAAAGAAAAAAAAATATTGTTTTTTTTTGCGCCACCTCTAGGGTCGGCACGGAAGTTACTGTAGCACTTATCTGCCGTTTCTATTGTAATGTCACCCTCGGCAACCTGGTCTCTCCAGCGGGGTGGCGCCAGACGTGCTCTGTATTCGGTACTCGATGTTAGGTCGGAATACGCCCTCAAAAGAACAATAATTCGGGTCGTGCACCCTCCAAAAGTTCATTAAGACAGGTCCTGGATAAAATTCCAAAAAAAAAAACACTAGGATGAGTTCTGGAGAAAATGCGCCCTACAAAAAAACACTAGGATGGGTCTTGGATAAAATGCGCCCTCCAAGACAACTCTAAGAACGGAGAAATTAACTGTTGGACGAAGATTTACACGAAAAAGGAAAAGCTCAAGTAAGTACATACCTAACACAGGATTAGAGTTCTTCCGTACATAAGGGTTGGGTCAAACGGCGAAGTTCGCACGCTAAGCCGTGCAAAATTACGTCTACAACCACTGTGTTCGAAACTCAAAATTTGGAAACGGAGTAAACTGTCCACTTTCTCTGGGTGAATTTAAAGCCGCAATATAAGCGAAAGGCCTCCCTCGAGGCAAAATTAAGTTTCTACGCCAGACAGAACTTCGGGACACACTCAACTCGTAAGATGACTTAACGGAAAGAGAGCTTCAAATTGTTAATTCTTACGTTCTAGAATCAAATACTTTTTGTGATAAAACATCACATAAACGGACCAATCGGAGAAACTATCATAAATTACTTAAAATACAACACGGCACGACCTCTATTGCGAAGATGGGAAAATAGACCACGAAAAATTATTTCCTTAAGAAATTTAGGAAAGTAAAGATAAATGGAAACAAAGACACTTATGTAAAATCTTCCCGAGTATTATCGAAGCAGTAAATGAAGTAAAAATGCTGCAAAATCCGACCAAATAGAATTTTAATAACGATAACTCGCACGGTGCGAAATGGGTTGCCTAGCTATAAAACAAGTTGGTAATGCATCGGAAGGAAAAGTTCGCAAGATAACCAAAATACAGGCTGGCTGCAAAAATTGCGCGTAACAATGTAGTGAATACACTATTCTCTCATCGCAACCCAATGCTTTACTTGTTTAGTTGTTTCTTTGATAGGAGAAACATTAAAAATTTTGCTGAAATAACGTTCATAATCATCTGTTTTTCTCTGCTGCGGCACACTTCGCCTTGACGTCTCTTCCTAATAGAAAGACTTATGTTGTAAAACACATGCCAACCATTACAGTATGATTCTTTATTTCAAATATTACTTATACGTTTGTAAACCTAGAGTATTAAACAGTTCTCAAACTTAACTCCTTTTTACACTAATAAATATTATCAATCAAGAAGGAGAAAAAAACAATAAAATTTTAAACCAAAGACGATAGGTTATAACACTAACCAAACAACCTTTTAAAATAAAAATTACTATATGCAATATTTTGCCATAGCGTCCGTGCTAATGTATTTATGCGCAAATTTTGAAAGAAATTACAATATCCACAAGATGCGAACAGTCTACATATGAAAAAGCCTATGCGAAATTTATTGAATCCTTTCGTTGGGGTGATATCTCAGCAGTGATTTGGAATACATAGTAGCGTGTGCGAATTTATTCGTCTAAAACAACGAAAGGGTTAAAGTGTAACGTGGAATGTTGATTTTAAGATGCATGCCAGGGTAGTGTAAAAAGTTTCAAGGCTTCCAAAATATTTTCGTAAAATAATTGTACATGTGGTGAAAGGTACGTTTGAAAATTCTAACCATATTGGATGCTCAGTTGTTGTTTAACAGCCGTTTGTGTCTGTCGATGTTGTGTTCTTGTATAAATAGAAAAGATCGAATACTGCGTCATCATTTAATTGTATTATAAATTAAAGCCCAGATGGACGCTGTTTATGGGGACCCAGCACTATCATTTACCGCGGAAAAAAATTTTGTTCCTCCAAGACAACACACCGTTTCACACTTCAGTGGTCGCCACGGTAAAAATGCGCGAATTGGGGTTCGAATTGATGGACCACCCACCTTATTCTAGGCTCAAAGTTTCGTTCGGAGGATAGAGATTTTCACCCAGTGAGGAGGCTATCATTCGCCTTTCTGCAGGACACGATGCCGACTACTGTTTGGACGGATTAAAGAGATCGGAGCAATGCTAGAGAAGACTTATAAGGATGCTATGTTCAGAAATAAAACTGAATTTGATAAAAATTACTTGTTTCTCTCTGGGCTGAAAATTTTTCAGACCACCCTAGTGTTTTCTGAATTAATTTTTCTGAAATGTGCAAGGTTTATAAATCTTTATCACGTTATCTTACTATTCCAAGATGAAATCAACTTTGTTTAATTTATCAGAATGTTGATACAAGTAAACAGTATTGTTTATTGTTATTCTGCAAATATTCTGCATTTGAATTGAACATATAAACTTGCGTATTAATAAAAATAAGCTGAGTTGTTTAAATTATTCAATAAATGTATTAACTTTTAATTAAGGCACTTAATAAATTGTAGTTGTATATGATTTGTTCTGTAAAATTATTGATAAAAAATCCCGAAATCCTGCATTTACATGGTGTATTATATTTTTTGTGCCCAACCTTCAATTAAGTATTTCACCCCGGATGTAATATCTAAGTAACTTTTTTCCAAAATTACAGCTCAAGAATATTTATCGCAGCAATGGGTAAGATAAGAGTCTAGGGTATGGTGAAACCTGGATATATTCTTGAAGTATTATACGCTCATAAAGATTGACAGTAAAGCATGAGGATTATACAATTTTAGGCCGGCTTTACTGACTATCCTGCGGTTATTACAGTTAGTCCCCTGTCGTCGATGACATAGCGATTAAAGTAGGGAAGAGTTTTTATTTGTGTTTGTTTTATTATTAACTTAGATATTTGTTGGCAAAAGATACCGTAATTCAATACATCTTGCACACAAATAAATTTTAAATTGCAGACCATTAATTGCTTAGAATTACGACAGCAAATTCAATTAGCGAAAGTCCATGTATACATTGAAAATAATATAAAAGAAAATTTTTACAATGAGAATTCGTTCTATCGTCGTGTAAAATGAAAACACAAAGCGTTTTTATACGTTAGAAGATCAAAGATGAACCTAGATATTCACTGAACTTTTGCAATGAATGTGACACGTATACGTGTGTATGTCGGTGTGTTTGTAGAATTAAGATGCGCTTTTTTTTCGAATATGAATATATTGATGAGGCCTTAGATCAAACGAGATGTCTATGCACACACTCGGAAACAGCGCACCTATAAGAAAGGTGTGAAGATTCATCTTTTAATACATATGTATGGGGAACGTATGCATGTATAATATGTCAAAAACAAAGGTAGATCTTAGGCGCTTGGAATAAAAGTATCATCCGGTAAAAAAAAGGGGAATTAAAGACATTGTTAGTGATTGTATTTTTTCATTTTACAGAAAAACACTAACCAGGGAACATATGTAATCTAAAAGTACGTAAAAAATTGGAACTCAGTAGGTTTGAGACTAATATAGTGTGCAAATAACATCAATTTGTTTTAGGTGCCCTATCTCCCGTTTTTGGGAAGTCGAGCTCCTAAAGTCAATACACATGGTATTAACAATTTACATCAATATCACCGAAGCTATGAGAAACATAAAACTACCCCGGGCCTTCTTGGAGGGGATTATATCTTTGCCTCTAGCCGATATCCTTGTCGGGGAATCGTCCCTCCCCCCATTTCTTTTGTGTGAGCTTTCCATACGTCGGAGAAGAAATATAAATATACAAATTTAGGGGTTTAAACAATAATTAGGCAACTCAAGGTCCAAATAAATTCATGAATTGCGTTAATATAAAAAATAATGGGGAAAATAAGCGTCCGTCTTCAAAAATATCTGATAAAATTGTGTAACCATGTATTGTAGAGCGCGATCTTTGCACAACACCTTCAACCTTCAACAGTTTTTCTAGATTAAATCCACTCTCATTGTTGCAGCGTTTTATACGTTGTCTCTGTTGAGTGTTATGGGGATTGATTTCCATAATACCACTACTAACTTTTCCATAGCAGTACTTGTAGAACGAGTAATATATTTTATTTGTTTAGGTTGTAAAGACCACCGACGAAGGTTCACGTTGTAAATTATTTTGCTATCGTCAATGCTACTTGAGATTTTTTAAGAACGTATTTGGTAACGAACTGTATTTATTCGTATGAGTGTCGCCTCTGCTCCGCCACCTTCGTTCCGCAAAAGTGATTTATTTTTGATAAATAAAAAGGAAAATTATAACAAAAATGGGGTACTGGGTACCCAGACTCTCGTTATCTATATATTTTTTCCGAAAATAATTTACAGCTTTCCTATTGTAGTTTCCGAGAAATTTACAAAAATGTAAAAACCATGTAAATGTTATAGACTTTCTGATAACATAAACAATAACAGACGTTGAATCTTCCTCCGAGCTTTAGCGTCTATGCATGAACTATGGACAACAAAACAATACATAAACGGGGACAGAACCAATGAGTTGCATAAGGCCAGCCTTACTTTTTGCAACAAGCAACCTCAATGTTGGTATAAACTCTTTCAAAAAACCAATTGAATGTTTTTAGAGACTTGCCGTCTATATCGAAAGGTATGGTCGATAAGCATGCCGGGGTTCTTAGCTTCACTCACTATAGGTAAAGTTTCACCATTAATAGTTAATGAGCCCAAACTAGCCAACTCACTACGAGCTTGCTCACTGACAAAGAATAAGACTGCAGATTTGGACGAACTTATATGCAGCGACTATAGCGAACTGAGGCTAAATATAGCATAGAGTTCCTACTGCACATCACTCAGCACAAGAGCAGAGTTTTCTTTTGGGAAAGAACAATACACTTGTGTATCGTACATGTGTACTTTGCAGGTTCTGACTGAGTCTAACAATGCGCAAGTATAAAACGAGTAAAACAGGGGCGCAAAGACAGATCCCTAGGGAGCTCCAAACGAGAAAGGAAGCCTTTCAGAGGTAATATTATCTATCTTAACTGACTGTGATCTATTCTGGAGAAAACTGTGTAGTAGTAAACGAGTTACACCTTCTGAATGTCCGATGTAGTGAAAGATGGCAGATAGTAAATTGTGGTTTGCGGTGTTGAAGGCTTTCATAATCTCAAGTAGTATCATAATGAGGGCCAAACCCTCATCGTTCGTTTTAAGCACATCATTACTTACATTCAAAAAGCGGATTCGCAACTGTGGTCACTGCGAAAGCCGGGTTAATAAGGTGGTAGGACGTTATATTCGCTTAACTGATAGTTAAGTATCTTTTCAAAAAGTTTAGAACAAGCGCATGTTTTTAGGATTCTGGAAATATATTATAAAGTATGTAAAAGTTTATAGTATGTACTAGATATTTGAAAATAAAGGGTGTACAGATTTTAATAAATATCATTTTTAGTGCGTGTAAAATAAAACTGGATCAAAAACGTTTTTAGGTACACAATGTCTGGGTATAGAACTTTTAAATTGGCATAATGTTATTTGGATCTCTTAGTTGCAACGGTAACTTCGTACGTCTCCTGGTAGAAATATTAAGCAGTTTAAGCTCTTTCCAAACTTTCCGCGAATTCCTTGACTTAAAAGTGAATTCATAATAAGCCTTCCCCTTACGATTAATAATCTGTCTTGTGCAGTTTCTGAGTTCTTTATAATATTCCCAGTTATGGGAAGCTCTTGTTTTCAACTTTCTTTTGGCATTATCTCTCATTGACATCAACATTTTGAAAACGTCAGTAACAGACACTTAGCCTTCACTCCTGGCAGGAGCAATAAAATTGAATAACTCTAACAGCCGAGAAGAAATAATCCTGACTTCCGCGTTAACATCTGATAAGCTGTCCATGTCATCCAGATTGCAAGCCCGTAGATGTTGTTGAAGTACATTTAAATCAAGATTCTAAGTTGTAGAAACGTCTTTCGGGTGATGTCGCGTAGTTAAAATTTTACTTGACGTTTCGCTGGCCATGCTGTCAGCTTCTTCAGAAGATTTCTAAAGACAGTCTTTAGAAATCTTCGGAAGACATTTGTACTATGGATTACAGTCGTGAAAGCCTACATTCAACTATGAGATTCTAAGTTGTTTATAGGCAACTCTAATCCCGGCAGCTGAAAATTCTTAGAATTCTTAGCAACATCACAGAATACTAGCTCATGATCCGAGAAATCAACATTGCGAACACCCGACGCACTATGGGGTCGATCGCCGAAATTGTCTCAAAAATACCAAAACTGAAAATTGAAAAAATATTATGTGACATGTTTTTTATAATAGTAAATTAAGTGGGCTTTTATACCCCGGTTTGCATTTTTTATTTGGAGTTGCCTATAGGAAGTTACAGGCTTGCAAAGTGGAAGGTTCCGTAACATTGAAATATACCCTTTTTCGTAGGACTATTTTAAGTAGACGAATTTGCCATTAGTATGTCATTGAAATACAAATATTAATACACAATTGGCAAGGTAATTTAATGAGCTTTAAAAAATGACTATGATTTTTTTAAATAGTCGGAACAGTTAGGATATAAATAAACAATAAATGAAAGTATATTTGGGACGAAAATTCTAAATGTTTGGTTAAGGTTTTAACTATTAGAAGGGCTCTTCCAAGCGGATTTTTTTTGTTGCACACAATAGACGACAATGTCCTCTATCAGATAGTAAAAAAAAAGTCTGTGCATATTTGCGCCAGTTTGCACAAACAAATAATATCTTCTACGCTGCGCACCATCAACATCTGGGTTAGCGGTTGTTTTTCGCAATTTGTGCTTGTCATGTGGGCTGTCTTAATAATAGTATATTTAGTTTGCAAATTCACATTATCATAAATATAATGCAAAATAATATACATAATATATTTACGTGTATATACATGTAAATAAAAAAATACGATAACTACAATTGAGAAGCCGCATGAGTTGTTTTTGTTCCTCTAAGGTATTGTACAGAGGGACACAAACAGCAAAAACAAATCAAGAAACAACTGGTACAGAAAAAATTTGTAATGAATTCGGTTTAACTATAGATAAACCATGACAAGGTAAATAGTAATGATGGTAATACTTTAAAACGGTTTTTTGCAAGCACTAGTTGTACATCTGTAATTACTGGAGTTGATGAAGAGTTGATAAACAGATCCCATATTATCTTGCAAGTTCTGGGGTGCGGAAAGATCAATTCAGAAAAATTTGGGGAATTTGTACTAATTCATTCATGTACTAATTTTGCCCACTGCAACTTTCTGAGGATACCCAAGAAGCTCGAAACAAGAACTATCGGCAATACAGATTGCATCATGCTAGAAAGTGTTCAAAATCTGCGACAAATGAAGACGTTTTCTGACCTTATACATTATATATTAAGTACACATACTTACTTTTTTAACAATGCTATTTCTAAAAAATAAATAGAATATGAATTTTTAAGTGCGCGAAGTGTCTATAATAACTTACAATCCAGAACCTAATGGAAACATTTAATAATTTTATTAAGTTTTAAAAACACAATTCTTTTAGTTTAGTCTTTACTTTTACTTTTTTTTTTCTACCAAAAACTGAATTTAGATTTGTGTATTGTAATAATAATAACAATAGTAATAATGGTGTATAGTATAAGATAAATAAATAAAAAAGTCATAGATTTTTCAGACGGTTTTCTCGATCGGCCCCATAGTGCGACGCACCAACCAAGCTGATACCATAGTAAAGTCGATAAGGGAAGCAGTAGTGATGTAATACGTGTCGGCTCCGCGATTATTTGTTGACAAGTAAACGACTCCGGGGTTTCCAGGATCAACAAATAATCTTTAGATGCCCCTTACACACTAATCTGCCATGTAAAAAAATTAGAAAAAGAGGTCTCCAATTCATCCAAGAAATCGCGAACAGGTACGTTAGGTGGTCTGTAAACTACATCAATAACAAGCGCGGTAAGTCCCCTACCAACCGATATCCATATGATTAGATGACCGCAAAACACGAAAATATATGTACAAACCGGCGCCACCACCACGTATAACGCAGTGAACTATATTCATCCACTGTAACGGTCGTGGAATTAATGTTTGGCGCCAACCAAGTTTCGCTAAAAGACAATCAAACAATCAAAGAAGACATATGTTGTAACAAACTATTGTGCGCTTAAAGACGGTTATTAATGTGTGCTATTTTAAGCATTTAAAGTAGAGCTATAAGCTAAAAAGTAAATTAATAATAAAGAACTGAGGCAAAATTAAATATTAGAGAGAGTGAAGGAACTCGTGCAAAAGGTACTGTATATAGATATAAAATTGTAATCGTTATCATAGGTACCCCGAAAAATACAAAATGAATAGAGAAATATCATATATATCACATATATGTAAACAAGTAGAACTACGCGAAACAATAACGCTTAAAGCAATTTTAATCACTCTATTCGAATAAAACGAATAAATGTGCTTAATTTAAATTCTTGGCACATTTTAGTTTTCTTATAATTTTCATCCATGTACAATTATATAATTTTATATGGTCATTAGAATCAGTAATTGGGTTTGCCACGAAAGTCGCACAGATGTTGCATGTAAAGTTAATTTGTGATGCCGCAGAGTTTCTGCTTTTAAATTCTAACATAGTAACGCGTAGAGCGTTTAAATGGCTTTACGAAGTTTATTGCGTTGGTATACACATGTACATATGAGATAAATAATTGAATTTAAAATTGACAGTGTACATATCTTTTCATTTATGATGGTTAAATTCGCGTATTGCTGCGGCCACAGCATGGTAGCCCGAGTAATATACAAAATTATGCCTACTATGTTTACTCACTGTACTGCATTTGCAAATTCGGAAACAACGGCATATGAAAACAATCGTGACAGTAAAACCAAAATAATTGCATACGCTTTGTTAATTTTAGAGCGATTTAACTTGAATATTTAGATAGGTAATCAATCAAGAGAAAAATTCGACATTTATCGAGACAGATCGATGTCTGTCTATTTGAAAGAGGAATTTTTCTGGCATATTTATCATTGATGTGTGCCGCCTCTCTGGTTTAGGCGACCCAGAATTATGTGCATGAAAATTGTGCATCCTATAACATAACAGAACTACATTAATCGGCATTTACATGCATAAAAATGGGGAATTCGAGAATTTGAAGTGCAGAAGGTATACATACATACGATTCCTACGATCACGTATCGAATAAAGAATTCAAAACACAAAATACGCATGTGCCCACTCATAATGATGCACCATAATTTTTTGCATATTTTTGCGAACGATATTTTCCTCCGCTGCTTTAAGATCCTTCTAACATTTGGGACGTCCAATATATATTACTTAATAATCATACAAACATCTGTAAATTTCTTGGTATTTCCGGCATAATTAATTGTTTGAAAAAAATCTCGTTCCGGTAAGGGCTCGAATCTGAAACCTCCCCGAGGACCTTGATGCCAGGAACTTTCACTTTTTTTACACCTCTCACTTTCAATTCTCAAATATACCACGACCTCGCTTGCGACACGTGTAACTGTAGGATTTTTTTATTTATTTTGGGGGAAATTTATTTAAAATATCTTGAGTCAATGCGTTTCTCAACAAATTTCTCTCTTCAAATAAACCATGGCGTTTCATGTTTGAGTTTGGGTTTTTATTTTCATTGTCCAAGGTGAATCAATGTAAAATGAAAATACTGTTTTCCTACTAGCGACGGCGTAAAGCCTTACAAGTGTTTACAAGAAGAATTTAACAACTTTTAAATCATTTTCAGCTCTGAAAAAAATACTTAGATGGCGCAAAACACACGGATTAAATTTCAAAATTCGGCGATGTGTGGGCCTGAATAGAAACATTTACCAGTGACAAAGTTGGTTGGAAAAGAGTTAGAAAAACGAAAACTAATACTAAAATTAAGGGAAGGACAACCGGAGATAAGTGCATGTAAAAGGGTAAACTATGTAAAATGTTATGAAATCAGCGTATCAGTTATGGAAGAAATACAAAGGGTACCGTAAAAATTCTATAACTGAGACCAATAATTGAAATGAATCGTGTATAGTTTCGTGTTACACTAATTTAGCGCTACCCTATGTGAATGCTACTTCACTTAATCAATACTGCCTTGATTTGTAGAATCTAAACGCAGTTTATGGGTTATTTTTCTTGGTTGTCCCTGACAACGGCATGTAACAGAATTTTGCGTCTTTAAGGATGTAAAGTAAGAATACATTAATATAGAAGTAGGTGCCAATCAGGGCTGCGGAACCATGCACTTAGATACTCGACATTTTTAGCAGATATTGGATATCCTGTTTCGGGTATTCAAAAACGTTTCTAGAACCGAAAAGTTGAATACCTGGTTTCTGCTACTCGATTTGGGGTACCTGGATACCCGATTTTAGATTAACCCGGAACCTGATAGTGCGCTGGACTGGTATCCAGTTCCTGAAAAAGACGGTTTTCGATAGCCCTACTGTCAATACATAATATAAAATGACAACTTTCGGCAATTATGGAAGTATGTAAGAGCGTATTCCATTGGGCTACCCTAGGGCAGAATAAGTGTATCTGCTTTCGTTTCTATATGTTAAGAAAGGATGCATATACACTCACTCCGCCTTAGAGCCATTTCAGGTAGATATGTTTAATGGACATTCCATTCCAAATCGTGTATAGAATGAAGTGTTTATGAGCTGGAAACGTAGAAGCAATGGAATCATTTTAAAAGTCTTAAGACAACATTTATTCTATTAAATGTTTGATTAGAATTCATGCTTCAAAATCTCCACTGCAGAAGAAAAGCAAATTTAATCGGATTTGTAAATATTTGTCTCGACTTTCGGGAACTGAATTGATAATCAACAATAATTAAATTATATTTTGTATAGTATAACTTTATGCGAGGAAAAGTTTAGGAAGGTAATGACGCACATATTTAAAGGAAGTACATTTGTGCGTCATTATACATCCGTCAAAACAATGGACTTAAATGGACCAATTAAATATATTCACTTAGTATAGTATGAATTACAGGCCTTTGATAATTAGAAAGATTACTAGCATTGGTACATAATTGAATAAATTTACTTCATTCCTTTTCTTTTCGGAATTAACCAGATAGTTAATTTTTTAAGTTTTTGGCTTTCATTTGAGATTTAATTGTACGGGTGAATATATAGGTATCTAACTTCTACCTTAATACTTACCCAACATATCTCTATGAAATTTTAAATTTAGTTTATGTAAGACTTCCTATATTTAAATGTAACTGCTTTTAAGTTATTTACACTTTTAAAAACAAGTAATGCAGCCCAGACGAAATATGTTAACCTTTTACAAGTGCTCGTACATTTTCCAATGTTTGTTTGGAACTTTATATAAAATCCGAATAACATAAATACTTTTTTGAAATCGATTTCATTTGCTTTTACGAAATTCTATTAATCAGGTATTGCAAGTGTGTTAAATTTTAATTTCTTCAACGGACATTTAAATCTATATTCATATTTGTTGGTTACAATTTAATTTACAATTAGCCTTAAGTGCTACAAATTACAAATTAAATGCAATCTCGGATAGTTACGTAGTAGTACTGCTTAACTGCAAATTTTTAGGCAGTAAATGGTTTATATCGCCTATATTTATAACTCCAGGAACGCGAAATATCTGCGAAAAATATAACTGATAAACCGTAGCGAACAGTGGCAATAAACTACATGAACAACAACATGTTTCTTGGACAAGTTGTTGTAAATGACGAACAATAATAGTTTTTATTTTCTCTGTATGCAGGTTCATGTGGAAAGAGTGCAGTGTGATATATGCTGCGACGCTGCTTGATTGCTGCTGTACTGGTTTTTAGAAGGCAACAACAGCTTGAAATTTATCTGTAGTGCTTTTTTGTTTGTTACTTCTCCTCTTCGTTAAATGTGTTCACAGTACGATAAGGGAGTCGTGCGTTAGCTTAATATTTTCGGAAATATACAATTACCGTTGTAGCGCATTTATTACCGAGTGTATTTTCCTTTTTATTTTGAATGTGTGAGAAGTTGCTAAAATTTTGAATGCCATATCGTGAAGATTCGGAGCCGACATCACACAAAATGATTTCCACCAATATAACCATAGACTTTACTAGCACAATCCCATAAATACGTCCACTTTTGCTCTGATATTTGTTAAATTTACTATGTATTTAATTGCTTCCTATATCTTCTCTTTACTTTAAGGAAGATTCGTGTTTCTTGAGATCAAGCAAGTTGGCCGTTAAATGAATCGGTCGTAAACAAAACTCACGCCTTTCTTCAAAAATTAGAAGATATTCTGTCTCTCCTGCTCGAGCATTGGATCTGAGAAAATGGTTGTTTAAAGCATTCGATCACACTTAATTAGTGGGGAATCAGATCCCATTAATACTATTAACAGTGGTTTGAATAGTATAAGGAAGTTCTCAACATTAACCCGGAAAACATCATTTAGAATTTCAGTTTTAATATTATTCTTTATAAAATGGCTTATTCGTTTGTTAACATATCTAGCTTAATTTATTTTTTATTAAACTTTCCACAGAAGATTGGAACTCTATGCAATAAGAGTTTCAATGCAAAGTTTTAATGAGACTACAAATAGTTATGGGAATCGTGTCGCGGCAATTGGTTGAGACTAATGCAACAATATTGTAGGAAACAGGAAGGGGGGGAAATTTTTTGTAGAAATTATATTAACGTATATTGATTTACTTCTAAAGTTTGCTACAATAATTATAATAATTTGTATATCTTCCAACAACTGTGTAAGCGTATGTATCGTAGTTACTGCAAAATTTAATAGTTACTATATTATAGTCTAACAAATTCAACCAATCAATATAGTGTAATTGAATCGGCCGAAAAACTGAAACAAAAAGAGAGGATTTCAAGAGAAAGAATTTGGATTTTAATAGAAAAGGGACGGAGACAGGATTTAAGGGGCACCCCTAAATCATTTCTTGTAAAAATAACTGCAAATAAACAGAGAACTTTTAACCATTCTTTTGTTCGCACATTTAGTACATAGTAGTAATATTCACAGCTTACTATTCGCCCCAGTAATTTATGGAAAAGGACAACTCCTTTGAATAAATAAACCCTCACAACTACCACTTTACGTAGTGTTCTTATGATTATATAGTATTGCATAATAATGACTCGAAGAACAGGTAATCCAAGTAGTGGTAATTAATTCATATTTTCGCATCTCCAACATTTTTCGCCGTCTACAATGAGCATGAGTATTGGCCGTGGATGAGAGAGGTAAGGTGAACTACGAAAGACCTTAGCTGAGAGGGTTACAACGGCCGGAGTTCGATTCCAGAACTCCGGAACCGTTAGCTGAGTGCACTGGGCATTACGCTAGCAATGCCATTAATGATGAAAATGATTTGACTGTATTACAAACAAATGTTTCATTAGAAAATGATGAAGTTTTCGTTGCGACTGTGTTGAATAACCAATACTATCCGGGTCAGCCCTAAGGCAGGAAACATTTAGTTCGTGTATTTAGGTATGCTTCAATAATGAAACCGTCTGTACAGATAAATTATGATTTACTTACAAGCTCACATATTTTCTGTTAGTTACTTAACATATTAGGAAAATAAGCAGCCAAGATGGTAGGGTGTGTGACTGGCATCTAAGCTGCCGCAGTTAGCTGTACCAAACTCCAACTGCCAAAAAATAGAGCACACTGTAAGAAATGCCCTTTATGACGCGAAGAGATTCGCGGACCAAGTATGAAAGAATTACTTGAGCGCCCCACGAAGTAAAGGCATCAATCACAGCCTGAATAGTGGTTTAAGTGAGTTCAAAAGTGCATAGACTTTAGACTTTAGAGAGACTTTGAGTCAGGGCCCTCACCGCCACTAGAAGAGCGAGACTACGCTGTTCATTTCCAGCCAACGGACCGCATCCATCATCACACCAAGTCACCTATATTCTTGTTTATTTTTACGTCGATATTTATTTTAAACCTATTGCTGTGAGTATATATTTTTTTATAAATTTCAATTGTTTAATAAAATTAATACTCATTTTAATCTATTCTCGGAAGACCCATTTTTAGTAAGAAATCTTATTTTTGTGTATTCGACCGTATGTGGTCCGTAATGGTTGCGAGAGAGATGCGAGACCGACGAAAATGACCTTTTTCAGAAAAGTTATGCTTTATATCATATTTTCTGTCGTTAAATGTAATATCATTTATATTCACCATTTTCGTAATAAAACGTCGTTATCTGAAATTAATTATTTTATTTTTTGGTGCAACTTTAAACAACTAACATTACTTGAGAACCATACGACCTGAGAAGCTAAGGAGCTAAATTCATTTAATATTTAAAAATAATACTTAAAACATATGTTAAACAAAGTATTAATTTCAGTACAATTTCATTGAATTTGCAATCAGCCCTGTTCTAAAAGAGTGACCGACGTGGACTAGCACGGTTGCAACTACTATAAGTGGAAGATCTTATTCATTTTGGCCAATTGCTTAAAAAATTGTCATGTATAAAACTTAGCTATCGGTAGGGTTTATTTTATTTTGTTAGTTTGTTTAGAATCCATTAGGAAGCTTATTCATCGGAATCACTTGCGATAACGTATATCTTTCTCTTTACGCTATGGTATATGAACCCCATTGAAGAGGTAGGAGACGAAAAGAAGAATAATAAACCACTCGAAATTCCATGTTGAACCTCAAGTCAATGAAAAAGTTACGAGAAATTTAACTCGCGCGCACAAAATCTGCTTACCTAGAGTTATTCTAGTAGCAAACGGTGGTGGTGCAATTGCTTGTTAAGCCGTTTTGATATGTCTGCCGAAATGTCGGATTCTAAAAATCCAACAAACGCACGATTCAACATCAATTCAAATATTGACAAATAATTGTACCATCATTTAGTGCAGGGATGTTACTAAAACAACCCTAGCTAAGCGAATTTTGTGCACGCGATTTATTCACTCGTAACTTGACTTTTTCATAGATTTGAAGTTAAACATGGAATTTTGGTTTACTTGCTTTCTTATGTCCTACCTCTTCAACGGGGTGGAAATATTTACACCTTGATTATTTTGTAAGTAGGACGATATCAGAATAATGTATCTTTCACAAAAATCCTCTTTTTTATTACTCGTCTTGGGATTTATTTTATTGCTTAATTAATATTTTCCGTAAGTTACAAGCATAAAAACAGCGTTCGATAGGCGAAATCACAGACGCATAGACAAACTCTGTTCGAGGAGACGTACAGTGAGCAAAATGAGTAATGTTTTTGTGTGCTTTGGCAAATTAAATTAAAATTTGCAATTACTGTCAGACTTAATAATGGTAGCAAGGACTGTGGAGTAGTATGGCAAATACCAACAAAGTATCGGCACACGGCACATTCTGCACCAGGCAAGTAGTTCGGAACAGCTGTACTACAATGGCAAGAAACCGTTTCTTATTCTTATTATATCTTCCTCATTATCTTTCTATAATTTTCGCATGTCTTAGTTTAAGGGTGTGTAGGCGGCAAAAGGAATTACTTATAAATAATATTTTTTCTCGAGAATAGGCATAGAACAGATATGTTAGAATTTGATTTTTTTCTCACATCATTCGATCATTCGGTTGAAAGTGAGGATCCACGCATCCTCGAAACAGCTGTTCCGGATTAATTAATTAAACTTGTGCGGTATGAAGTGTTCCGATACTTAGTGTTGATTATTATTCGAAATATAAAGAAAACCTTCTTTATCCATACCATATAACTAAAGCGCAGTCGCTCTATGAAATTGATAACATACTTCGTTTACATTTTTGTCGTAGAATCTTAAATAGGATTCAAGAAGATGGCGACTTTTTAAGAGGTGTTCTTTGGAACGAGTCTATGTTGACCAGAGTTGATGTACTCAATACCCATAATTTTCACCATTGGGCAGATGAAAATCCTCATGCTTCTCGGGAATACGGTCACCAAAGAAAGCAAAGAAAGGGTACTTAAATGTATTGCAATAAGTTATTGACGAGATGCCATCGAACATACGCCGTAACATGTTTTACATGCATGATGGGGCGGTCCTACTCATTTTGCTCGTAATGTGAGGCAGTGGTTGGATATACACTTCCATAACAGGTGGATTGGTCGCGGTGGCCCTATCAGATGGCTTGCAAGATTTCCCGACCTTAATACTTCAGACTTTTTTGTTTGGGGTTTCATTAAGGAGAAAGTTTACGCAAGAACTCCACAAGACGCTGACGAAGTTAGAGGAAGAATTAACGCGGCAGTATTAGAAATTATACCGAAAAGGGTCGAACGAGTAATACAGATAATACTTCCTAGATTGCAACTGTGCTTACAAACAGACGGATATCAATTTGAACAAATGCGTAGGTAATAGTGTCGCTAATTTATTACAAGAGATGCGTTCGAAAAATCAAAACCATTAACTCTGTTTTAATAAAGTGTTTTTCTATTGCTTTTCCCTATGTATCAATTGTGTTTTGCAATTTGTCATTTGTAATTCCCGTTTCTCAATTTCGACAAGTATTGTACCTACTACTACAATATTATGCAACTACAGTATTGCGAAGTGTATGCTACTTTCAAGTGGTTCCTGAAGACGTATAAAGCATGGTACATGTCGCTACGTGTAGCTTTTGCGACAATTTATAGACACGTTGTATAGGTTAGTTACCGTTTGAATTTCTAAGATCTATTTAAAACTCATTCATCCTTTTAGTGTTTTACAGACACTCCCGAATCACACGACCCTCAATTTCATCTATATAATTTGGAAAATCATAAATTTTCTTCAAGATTTTCCCTCGTAAAACATTACAGTATATTTTGTCCTGTTATTAGTTGGAAATAACTATACTCAGTTAATTCGAAAGAATTCATGTTTGCCCTTTATACTATAATTAAAATTAATTCTGATTTCCATAAAATCTTTTGGACTGTTTTCAATTCGATGTAAACATCTCAAATATTTTAATCAATATTATGTATTTTGACATATTTATCTTCTCACATCAAACGTAATATTCTAATAATTATCTACTAATAATTATTTACGCATCAGATAATAATTATGGAAAGTTAAGAGAAAATATGCGTATGCAGTATGGGAATCGTAAACTAAAACTTGGGATATAAATCATCAAATGTAATAATGTACATAAATATATTATAGAACTCGACAGATAAGAAGTATCTAAGTAATTCCTAATTACATTTATCTGCGTTCTTCGTAGCCTGAGATTCCGAAAACACCCGAAGACCATTCTCTGGGGTACGGAAGGTGGTAATGATAATCAGTGGCCGACAGAGTAGCCGGGGGACATAACTTATTTCGTCTACTGTACATTCCCAATAGATGTCAAAATAAAGATATTCAAGAGATCTGTGCGTTTGCAGATTTACCTATCAAACGCTGTTTTTATGCTTATTTATTTTTATATCTGAGTTAATATAAGAAGCATAACAATTTTTCACCGTTTCTCTGGTACCAATTCTCTTTAATTAATATAACAAATATTCGTGATTAATACAATCGAATGTTTTAGATAAGATAGTGCGTGCTTAATTTGGATCAGCTTTTATGATTGATTTGATTGATTTGATCATTTTCTTTTATCGGTTTTTCGATGTTTTTTCCATTAGCGAGAACCACCGTGACTTCTAAACAGTAATCAGAAATTGAATTAATACCAAGAAATACGAAAGCATTTTTTCTTTATTTCATTGCCAACAACATTTATTATATTTTCGCCCATGTTGCGGGATAAGTTGTAGAATATCTAATAGAAGTATCAATTCCGCCATATTATAGAAAGACAAATAGTTTCCGCGACGAAACATCCGGCGCACGTAAAATAAATGTTGAAAATGATATCCCAGACACTTTGTGACGGATTATTACCTTTCTACATCTTCGCACTAACCCTACAGATCCGTATCATGGGGCACGGCGTATTTTGTTAAAAAATAATGCCTCTGAGTGTAGATGGACATGTGGCATACGTGGAGCTAACCTCTTTCTTCCTATTTTTTGCGACGTCGCGCTCATTAGAAAAATTAAAGGAAATAAAATTACGTTCAATGGGCAAATGGTTTTTAATTAAGCGTTGGATGAGAGCGAAATTAGCGTCAATTTGCTGTAGCTTTTCGCGCGCCAACAAGGTAACCGCACGATAGCGTGTTTAATATTATATTCCGACCCTGGGTTTGAATGTATTCCTCGAAAGCGGTCTATTTCATTATAGTTAACTCATTTTATCTCATTACAATTACATCGAATGACATATTTTAAATTCTTGTGTGAACGTTTATATTTGTATACCTAATAGGGCTGTTACTAATTAACTTTTTCCAGGTTTGGTCATATTATATCATCGCGGTTTAATATTATATGGTTGTGTGTGCGTAACTATATGCGCTAAGCAAGTTTTAGATTGTAATTTTAAATATACGATGCCTTAGCTGTCAATTTTTAACTGCTAATCACCTTTAGTAACTCGTAGGTCTAAGAGGTATAAAAAAAGCTTCAAAGGAAATTGGCCGTTTGAAAAACAAAAATCAAAATCTGAAAGAATTTTCAGCCGAAAAATGTATATACAGCTCTCTATATATAACAAATTGGGAAGCAGTTTTAAATATGTAACTAACTAGTTTCATTTCTAATTCTAAAGGTAGCTGTCCACTACATTGTCAGCAACTTTTAGAAAATGTTAATTCCATGTTAAAATGATAAGCTTACGTTAGCCATATATCAGAAACTAAGCCGACTCAAAATTTGTAAATCTGCAGACCTATTTTGTTCGATGGACTAGCTTTTAGGAGCACGTCTATTGAACTCCCGGTTTTACTAGAAGTGACGTACATCTAATTTTCTTAAATTGATTACCCCGATTTGACGTAAAATCGATCTTTTTCAATAGGTCCAAAAATTACCGTTTTTTAAGCTAACTTGATTCTTATGAAGATTTCAGTAAAATCATCGTAGTACTTTACCGCGTATTTCCTCGGTATGTAAAAGTGGTGATAGTTACGCGTATACGGAGTGTTAGTATTTATCGATCAAATATGTTACACTTAAAGCATTAATATCTATGTAATTTTAAATAGAACACTCCATATATTTTAATTGTAGATGATGGAATATTACATTCTTTATCAAATAATATTAATAATAATAATAATCTTTATTAGTGCTATTATACAACAATAGTGCTTACACAAGTCACCTAAACAAAAGAAAATTGAATAAATCTAAACGTACAAATATATATCATAGCTATTACTACTTAGATACTCATCGACCCAGAAAGAAATATTTTTTAATTGTCCGTTTAAACGAAGAAATCGGCAAATCCTTAACAGTGTTTGGGATAATATTTTAATATTTAATAGCATAGTAGCCTACTCGGTCTCTGCTTTTTGCTAACCTATAAAAATTTGATCGTAGATTGTCATTATATCTCGTGTAATTATAGAATTACTTAAGTTGGATTTTACATAAGTAACACATTGAAAAATGTACAACCATGGAGTTATGAAAATTCGCAAAAATCTGAACGAGCCTCAGCAGCCATCCATGTATCCAACGCTAGATATTAGTCTTATACATCCACGTTGTAGACCAAATATTTTATTAGAGTGAGACGAATGGCCCCAGTTCAATATGGCACATAACATACTTAATTGGAACAGACCATAGTAAAAACGTTTTAGAGAATTAATTGTTAATTTGGAACTTAAAGATCGTATCAAATAAATTGTTGATGACGGTTTTTTGGATTAGGCATTACAGTCATGTTAATAACTTATCCAAGTGAGAGTTTCATCCAGATAAATACCTACAAATTTAACAGGTTCATTTTGTGAACCATTTTCGAAAGGTCGTAATGTAAATAATTGTGCCTGTGTTTTCTCTAGATTAATGCTAAGCTTGTTTGCAGAAAAAGAAACCATTTCTTTATGTTTATATTCATACTATCAGTTTCCTTTTTAAGATCATCTAAAGATCAATTGTAATTAATCGTCTGCAAAAAGGGTAAAATTTCTATTGTGATCACAATTGTTCATATAAATTAAAAATAAGTAGGGACCAAGAACAGAACTTGAGGTACTCCATGCTTAATAGTAAGAATGTCTGAAGAAACATTATTATATATATAAATTTCACGAACTGCAATCTATCACTGGGAATAGACATCACAAGTTTAATACTATGAGTGGACAAATTATAGTGTGCTAATTTTCTAGCTAAAATAGAATGTGGAATTAGTGCAATATTTATCCTCGAAATTATTTAAAACTAAATTTGATAAATTATTGATGGCAACGGTAGAACGGTTGAAAGTTTGCTTCTAAAGTCATATTGATAATCAGTAAATAAAAAATTACCATTATAATAATTAGTTATTTGAGATTTTAAAGTTTTTTCAAGTGTTTTTGAAAACACTGGTGTGATAGATATAGGGCGATAGTTATTGATATCGCTAAGATCACTGTTTTTGAAGATTGGTGCAACCACAGACAACCTCAAAGTTTTAGGGTAACAAGCAGCCTCAATACACTGGTTTATTCAATTAGTTAATGGATAAATTATAATGTTTTTTAGAGTTTTGATGATTTTTGAGTTAATATTGTAAGCGTATAATACACCTAATCTCCAAGAAAGACGCCTTATGAAATGAAAATGATGCGTTAGATGGTACAGACTTGTACAGTTATTCGTTGTAATCGGTATTTGTTGGCGGCAAATCATTTAAGATATTTTCAATAATATATACAAAATAGTTATTAAAAGCATTTGCATTCCGACAGTTAGATTTTTTTGGGTTCTAGTGAGCTTTTATTTTTAATGGCATTCCGTAACGCACGAGAGCTGTTTTTATTATAAGTTATATACAGTGCAGTCTCGATAACGTGAACTAATTCTAGACGACCGTGTTCATATATTCGAGAAGTTCATGTTACTGGATAAAGTCAATCACAAACAAAGGTGGCATTAAAACTAACTTAAATGTGTGTTTCGCTTAAAACATACTTTATTTAAAAAAGGAACACATCAAATAAACAAGTCTAATTTATTCTTCTTTAGAAAGTAATCTAATTTTGTTTGACGCAAACGTTGTCTAGTTGAAAGTATAGTAGCATGTTCACGTAATTTTTGTAGGGACTGGATATCCTCGATGTCGGCATTATTTTGCTCAGCCCATTCCAAACCTCTGTTAAATATACGAATTGCTTCTACGTGGCTGATTTTGTATATATCCTTAGACAATCCTTCATTCTGATCTGTGACACATTCGATTACAGAATCATCAGAATGATCTATTGTAGTACAATTTTCATCACGTTCGTCGATGTTGTCTTTATTCCATTCTTCGATATCCGCAGAGTGGAAGTCGTGCATTGAATCAATTTCCTTTAGCAAATTAAGGTTAGTCTCTACAACGCTATTCAGATTTAACAATTCTTGACGAAGTGTTGCCAGGGGTATGTTATCTTCGGGATCGTCCTCGTGCTGGCTTTCCAAAATATTTTTCCAACACATTTTAATTATTGGTGGTTCTAGTTTATTCCATGCTCGTGATAAGTTTAAAATTGCATCCCGAAGGTTGTACTGCTTGATAACGACATTAATATCATTTGATTTATTAGCTACAACCATTGCCAAAAACATAGAACGATAATGTAGTTTGGCCAACCTTATTACGTTTTGGTCCATAGGTTGAATTAAAGGTGTGACATTGGGAGGCATATACATAACATGAATTAGACCATCATCAGATAAAAGTTGCTCTTCCGGGGGATGACTAGGGGCATTATCCAACAAAAGAAGTGCTTTCTCTGGTAGACCTTGCTTTCTAAGAAGCTTTCTCACCTAAAATTATTACAATTCAAAGTTTTAGTTTTTAAAACTTATGGCACGCATAATGTAATAAACTCACCTCAGGAGCAAACATTTCATTGAACCATTCCTTAAAAATTCCGGCTGTCATCCATGCAGACTGTGAGTGTTTGTAATGTACGGGAATGTAAGAATTCTTAAAACTTCGCGGATTTTTAGCTTTTCCTATTACCAAAGGAGTCAATTTATGCAAACCAGTCGCATTTGTACATGCTAGAAACGTAATTCTTTCTTTGGCTGTTTTTCTTCCCGGGGCAGTTTTTTCTGCAGCGGATACGTAGGTCTTTCCTGGCAAAAGTTTCCAGTACAAGCCAGTTTCATCAGCGTTGTAGACCTGATTGTAGTCTAAGTTTAAGTCCTTAATTTTTGCTGCAAGTTTTTGTAAAAATGGCGAAACCAGCTCTGGTTGAGAAGATAGTTTTTCGCCAGTTATTGTCAAAAATCGTATGCCAAATCTTTTCTTAAATTTTTGTAGCCACCCTGAGCTAGCAGAAAAAGTAGACTGATCTCCATACAATTCTCTATGAAAATATTTGGCTTTCTCTTTCAAAATTGTACCACTTATTGGGGCATTCCTCTCTCGTTGTCGTAAAAACCATCTGTATAAGGCCTTTTCCATTTTCGGGTACTCTGAGGGTCTAAGAGATTTTCGTTTAGACGCTCCAGAAAATGTCATGGCAACTGTTGAAGTAATCTGGGCCTTTTTGTTCTTAATCGCACACACTGTAGATTTCGCTATTCCATACTTTTTTGATAAACAGGTAACTCCGAAACCTTTACTAACATCGGATAAGAGTTGGGCTTTTTTCTCTAATGTTAAATAGTTCACCTTCTTAGTAGCCATCATGCTTGCGTATCGGTTGGCGCATAAACACCGACTAACGCTGAATATGTACACAATATTTCTTCCGATGTAATGGCGGGCTAATACATACAAAGGTAATTTACCGACAAAAGGATCGCCGCATAGTTGGCGGCCTAATACAAAAAGCTAAAGTTACCGACACAAGAAACACGACAAAATTTCATTTATGTTCACGTTATAGAGGCAAAGTGTTCTTGACATTCACGTTTTGGAATACGCATATCAATTTGGCTGTTCACGTTTAGGGATGTTCACGTTATGGGACGTTCACGTTATCGAGACTGCACTGTAATTATCAAATGCAGTTACTTTAGCTTTTCTTAATTCACATCTATAATTGTTACGTTAAGTTCTTATATAATAATTAGTGATTAAGTTCGAGTATCTTGTATTTATTGCTTTATAAAAAGTTTAAATTTTCATGTAAATGGTATACGTAATCGTTAAACTACATAATATTTTTATGAGAATTATGACTTTGATTTAGTTTAGTTTTTGTTGGAAAGCATAGATCCATAGATCATGCGATAGTTTCCAAGAACACATTTGTTTTTATATCTAAATTCAAATATGTGTTATTTATAAAAGACCAATCAGTCTCTAGCAAAGTATTGTAAAGCTGGAACAAACCCCATTCAGTGATAGGAGTGTGAAACAGATTTGTAGGAATTATTGCAAGACCCTAGAAGGAGACTAAAATGGTTTGATGTAAAAACCATTGTAAGATCTGAAGTAATCAAATTTTCATCAATATTTGAGAAAAAATTGTCTAAACATGCATTGGCTCTAGAAAAATTATTATTAAATGGAATTAAACCATAGGTTTACAAAATATTACATAGAATCATAGCATAGATATTCAACGTGTTAAATTTAACATTAAAATCGCCACTTATACTAAAGATTTACAAAACTGCTTATCCAATAATTCAGACAAATTATTAAAAAATGCCTGTTGGTGATCTGTATGTTGTTACAATATAATATTGATCATATTGGACTCCGGATACTTCAAAATGGCCTTCGCGGCATAAATAGTGAAGGTTCAATATAGAACATGCCAAATTGGCGCAGACACCACCATGAATCATCTCAATTCTACAATAGCTTGATAGCAACTATGATCAAGCCAGTGCTGATATATACAAACGAATGCAATATCATGTTCTTCAGTAAATAGTTCTATTTCCAGAATCTTATTTCCCAAACCTTGTATATTTATACGTAACACATTTACGTTCATTATTTCTTTATGTTTCCTTTTCATAAATGGGCTAAAAAACGACTAACACCTTCCTCAAATCGTGTCGTTTATATCATATTACGTTTCTCTATACTTAAAATGAATACTTGGGAAATTATACGCCATTATATAAATAGTTTTGTAAAATTCGAACAGCTCAAAAATATGCTAAGAAACATCGAAGTGTATTAAACGTTCAGCAAATTTGACGCAGTAAGAATTAAATATTATTTTACAATGACAGAATTACCTTTTGCAGCACCGCTATTAAGGTAAATATAAGAACGTCTACGAAATGCCGTTCTCGTAGTGCAGGTGTGACTGTTATTGACAAGGAAAGTGACAATAGAACATTGGATTTTATTTTGTAAGCAAGAAAAAATAGGGAAAACTACAGAATATGTAGAATAAACAAACGTATATTGGATGTAATAAAAGATTACAAACCAAACGGTTTCAAAATTAGCACCATTCATTTCTAAACATTATTAATTCGTTTTAGTACTTGACTACTAATGTCATTTCGCATTTGAACTTCTGTTGTGTTACTCGTATTCTTTTTTTCGCGTCTTCAATAATTGTCACTGGTGTACTATAAACTTTGACGTAGCTCCAGATGAAAAAATCCAGAGGTGTTAAGTCGTGGAGGCCACAACTATGGATTTTCGTTTGCTGTCCACTTCAAATAACCTCTCCAAAGATATGTGAAGATTTCTTGTGTTGTGAGCCATGCATGCTTGTGCATGATCCAAGATGGGGATTTTTATCTGTCCAAAAATGTTGCATCTATCGAAGATGCCGATTTTCGTAAATTTTGCTTCATCTGATCATATTATTTTTTTTCGTGAAGTTTCCATCTTCCTAACGAGATGTAAAAAATTCGCAAAAACGCACCTTTCCGAGAAACATTTTTTCAATGGACGTTGGCGAGATTACTAATTTCCAGACCCTATTTCGTCATCGATTAATTTATTTTTTCTAATGTTTGGCTTAAACTGTACATATACTAATTAATTTTTAATTAATCGTCGAACTACATCTTTAGGTGGTATTGGCTTATCCAGCTATCTTTCCCGAAACAGAGCATACGAATTCTTACAGATTTAAATATATACGCTAAATTGGTGATAAACGCTCAGCCAACTTGGGAACTTTTTGGATGCAATAACATTAAAATAATAGGGAAATGTAATGTTATTTGATGAATGATTTAATATTCCATCACCTACAATAAAAATATACAGGTTGTTCTATTTAAAATTATTTAAATATTGTTTCAAACTTTTAAATATCGAGGAAATAAGCGATAAAACACAAAATAAGTATCAAACGGTAAGTTTTAAACATAAGGAACCCTAAGAAAATTAAATATACACTACTTGGAACTGGAAATTGAATAAACGTGCCGATGTCTTCTAAAAGTTAGTCTCCTTTAATAGGCAATTTGCAAATTTAAAAATTTGAAACCTGCTTAGTTTCTAATATACGGCTAGCGTGTGAGAGAACCTTTTATTATAGGTGCCAAAGTTAGCACGATAATACGGATCGAGTGCGACTGCCTGTTCTCTCTTCACCACCGCAGCACCACACCATTGCCGCGGGCAGCTGTAATTATGTTTCTTGTATAAGGGTTGTGGTAAATTTTGTTTCAACATTTCGTTTTCTCTAACGCGTATGTACTTATTTGGAAGGTCATTAATTTCCCTAATGATTAAAGGTATCTAATTAAAACGTTTCGATTCATTTAGCGCCGTGTCTTATTTCCAAAATTAAGATAGGGAGGTCATATTTAGCTTCTTCATACTAATTAAATTCTCGAGGAACGTGATAAATATGCACGCAACTGAAAGGAATACACACGAAGGGCATCCTGGAAAATAGCCCATTCGGGCTCGGGAGAGGTGTAGATACTTATATTAAAATTCCGTATTGTGTATTCTTCTCTCTAGCATTTTAACATAAAAAATATAATATGGAATATGTTCATTTATTTGCGAACAAATATTCAGTGATACCTCGGTTTATGGAATTGTTTCCAAAAAACATTTCGTAACTGGAATCAAATTTTCTCATAAGAGACAATTTAACGTAGTGAAAATAATGTTACATACAAAAATTAGTAAAAATTTATATATGATTAGAATTAAATAGAAATTACCTAATTACGTACAATGCCATTGATAAGAACTTTGTTTGGTATATGGAAGACGGTAAGGATGGAGTGGGACTGATGAATAATCTTTTCCGTTTATGTTACGATATTGGCGATGCGATAAATAAAAATAGTTTTAATATATTAAGAGTTTGAGGGGCAAGTGATAACACCGGGTTTGAAACAACTTCCAAAAATGATTTCTTCACAGCTACTTTATTTTAAACGTGGTACATACACGTCGTTTTCAAATTAAATGCGAATCGAGGCTCGGTAATTCTTTGACGGTTTATGCGACCGAAGTGCCGAGTATCCCCGCATTTTATTTTCGCGTAGTTCACTGAGTTAGTGTGAGCAACTGCTTCCCGCTCAGTTACTTTCGCCTCTGGCGTAGTTTACACATTAAGTTACTGTGCTAACTGTGGCCTACCATTTTTTCTTCTCCCGAAGAAACCCCACATGATTGTGGGCGAAACATCGAGTTTTCGATTAATCATTACACAGTCCGAACCCGGAACATGTTTAGTTTCGACTGACTCTGGCCTTGGAAGCCTACGTTATTATATTAAATGATGTCGTACCTATGTTTTCCTTATATGCTGTGCTATTTAGAGCGAAGCAGCGTATGCAAGAAGAGAATGTTTGTAGCCTAGCATTAGCCAACTTATCCTAGCATATCCTAGCTTGGATATCTGACTAGTCACATTTATTATCATCTTCGATATGGTGTCCTTAACGTAGTTTTACATTCTACTTCACTACGTTTTCTTAATCAGCACCGACAGAGTTTTAATAGAAAGTATTTGCGTGTTCCTCTTGCAAATGTATTTAGCAAGTTATTTTTATGAATGAAAATTGTTTTTGCTATAATCGATGACACTGGACGACAGCCAAATTGTCTAAAATAAAATAGGCTAAATCTTACTATTTTAGTGAAGCAAAAATTAAAGAAGATATTTTCGTTGGGTCGCAGATTCGAAATATTCTGAAAGACGAACATTTTGACAGCACTGACTTTCACCTCGTGGTTACTAATTTCTTGGGAAATAAAAAAGCTGACAATTACGTTATCCTTATTGAAAATATGCTGTCATCGTATTAAAAAATACGATGCAATATGTCTCTAAAGAGCCATTTCCTACACTCACACCTGGATTTTTTTCCTGGAAACTGCGGAGTTGTAAGTGATGAGCATGGCGAACGCTTCCATCAGGAGCGGAATGGAGAAAAGATACCAGGGAAACTGGAATGCTTCCATGTTTGCCGACTACCGTTGGACTCTTGTTAGAGATGCTCCAGAAACAATTCACAAAAGTAAAATAGACGGTGCATTTAGTGACTCAAAAGTGCAAAGGTATCTATTTTTTATTATTTTGTTGAACGTAAAATAAAAAAAAATTGGTCTTGAAAGCTGCAAGTGAGTTTTTAATGTCATTGTCATTTTTGTATTCAGCGCGCCAAAATGAACAAAAAAATACATTTTTCAAACAAGATATGATGGACAACAAATAAACTAAAATTTCTTGTCCAGTGTTATTAATGAAAATCACTCCTTTTAGGTTAACAATTTAAAGGAAAGCCTAACTGTATACCATCTGTTTGAAGATTTCATAAATATGTAAAACCTCAAACATTTTTTAGAAGAAAAACCACGATTTACGTGTAACGAATTTTATGTATTTAGCAAATTAATAACGAATTTTTTATAGTTATTAATGAAGAAAATATCAATTCCATAAGAACCTGAAAAATAAACTATTACATAATATGAACTATTCGCACTTTCCAGAAAGAGAAACGAACCAACATTGCCGTCTAGAGATCTCCCCTGGTTTGAGAAGCATTCACAATTCACTTTATTGGACTGGCCTGCGAATTACTAGCCCTCAATTCCATTGAGAATATATGGACTTTACGAAAAACTGTATGACGTATTGCGAGTATGTAGTTTCGGGTAGCTTCGGTTGTATACACCATCGAAGAATATTTAATTTGCATTTAATTTAGAAAACATGGTACATATACAATTAAACCGAAGCGGTTATTAAGAAAACATCATTGTTTTAAACCCGTTATTCAGAAATTGTTTGATAGCTATTATAGAACTTTGGGCTTTGTTATTTCAATAGAAAAATACACAAAGTACATTATATTAAACAAATGTATTTATGAATGTCATTGATTTTGCTATCGTTTGTGGCAAGCCTTTTTTTGCTAGACTCGGATATTAATTTTTAACAGAGAACCAGAATTTTTCAGTATTTTCAATAAACTTCAATTTTAATTCGCGATCTAAAGAAAGGGATGTCAGTTATTCTTCCTCATTCGGAGTAATCCTGGAAATGTCGGAAGAAAAATATGGATTTCTTATTCAGTCGAATTGTTCAGTGTTAAATATTTTTAGAAATGTTCCTCTATCGTTGTTTAAAGGGAGCACAAAAGGGAGCATTTCCGTGTTTTTTTTTTTCTCTTACGTGTCTTTGGGAGATACTAAATCGTTTTCGCAGGATGTTGAATTGGGCGTAGCACACAACCTTGTAATATTCTCCCTTTTCATAAATGATTTACCGGAACACATAACAACTGGTAAAGTAGTACGCAGACGATACCACGAACATCCGACGAAGGAGGAATTAGAAAGCAATTTGCGTAAATCAAATCGACTTTTTGGCGTGGTGTGGAAAGAGTCGCTTAATTATAAATGGTTTAAAATTTGCGGGCAAACAGCTTTTCAATCGACGAATGTTTGGAAATATTGTAATTGAAATTAACAACGTTCCGTTGGGGTTCAAATTTCCTCGAAAGGTATATCCATAATTTGGCAGACATATTGATCACTTTTGCACTCGACTGAATTGCTTTAACACAATACTACAACCAAAGTCTAACCTGGATTAAATACCGTCACTTAATGTAAACTGGCGAAATGCTACTAAAATAAAGAGAGTAGAGGAGTAAGAAAAAATAATAAGAGTAATTTATGATTTAAAGGCTAGAGACAGCTGCAAATTAGTAATTATCAAATACTTTTTTTTTTACTCTCCTTGCTATGTCCATTTTATAAAAGTAGAGAGTATTAATTTAATGTACAACTACAGTACTAAACATGGTATTCATCTTCGAACCGAGCAGCACGTTACAACATTGTTTGAAAAGAATATAAGAATATTTTAATAAATATTGCTTTAATAATTTATCACACGACACTAAAGCTGAAAGTAGCGATGCGTAAAACTTAAGAGTTTCCTGACTAAAGAAGCCTTTTACGCTACACGGGATTTTGTAGACCATTTTTTTCTATCTATACACTGTTTGTTTTTATTTTCTATGCTTGCTAGTAATTTACACTTATTGTTAGTATAATTTTTTCTTTTTTGGCCATTCTTTATACATGCCTATATATTTAAAAAATGATCGGATTTTTGAATAAAATAGGAATAATACTAACTATAAACTCAAATAACTTCACATTTACTGAACAATTAATTTAATTTATTGTAAATTAATGACGAAATGAGAATTATGCATTATAAACAAAATCATTTCAAATGTGCCGTTTACTCCTTGACAATATGCAAGCCTGTTAAGGAATTCCTGAGTTACACTTTTCAAGACCTCTCTACAGATTAATTCACATTCAACGACTATTCTTTGCCTCAACTCCTGTAAAGTAGTTGGTCGTCTAACGTAAATACGTGACTTGAGATGACCCCAAGGGAAAAAATCTAATAGACTAAGGTCTACAATTTACATCTAAACATTCAACTTTATAAATCTGGTGAAAATTTGTGTTTGACCAATGTTTTTAATTATAGTAATTAGCTGTACAATTTTTCCCGGCGAACGTACGCCAAAGAAGGCGAAGGCGATTCCATTAGCGGAGAAGTTATGGCGACGATTTCTTAGGATTTGCAAGGCATAATCTTAATTAATTATTTGGAGAAGGAACGAACAATCACGGAACAGTGCTATGTTGATTTATTGGACCGATTTGGTGTTGAACTAAAGAGAAAAAAGTTTAGCGAAGAAAAAAGTTCTCTACCGTTATGATAATGCCCCAGCCCACAAATCGGCAGTTGCGACAAGAAAACTAGTTCAGTTATGGCATAAACTGGTGAATCATCCAAAAAAAATCGTCAGATTTGGCCCTCTGTGATTTCTTTCTTCTTCCAAACTTAAAAAAAAAATAACTTGGCGGAAAGCGGTTAGCGTCAAATGAAGAGCTCATTGTTTCTCATCTCATTGTTTGGATTCAAATCTCATTGTTTGGATGGTTTAAAAAAGTTGAAACATTGCACTCTGTATTAAATATACAGAGCTATAAGGGGACTATGTCGAGAAACAAATGTACTAAATGTAAAAAATATCATTCCAGCATGGTTGACTGCGATGGGATTCTTGGATGAGCGGTTATTCTGCTTGTCGGCGATTGTACGTAGCTGCTCCAGTCGACTATTTCCAAATGGTGTATAATAGTAATTTATGTTAAAAGGATATTGAAGCGCGCTGTTAGATTAAAAGAAAATACTTTGAAATAGCTATATCAATTTCGATAAAAAAATATTATTATTTCAACTTCTGTCGGAGTACTTATACCATGTTTTACCGTGCAAGCGTTTTACTTTTCCTGTACAAAAAACATCCAACGCCTTAAAGAGTTCGTTTAGATTGTAAGATGTGTAAGATACTATTCACGTCACCGAACCATCCCAATAGCACAATGATTATACAGCAATCTATCCTGAGCTATGTTTTAAAATGTAATGTTCGTGGAGAGCACGTTTCTAAGACGTAGGTGTAATATCTCACCATTTATTTTACATTTGGTTCTACTTTTGATTGAAAATATAGCATACATAAATTTAGTAGTAAGTAAAGTAAAATATTTTCACAAATGCATAGTTTTCGTCGAAGTTTATATGTACGGATACGATGGCGTTTTTTCTTAACTTTTGTAATAATTACCTTATCTCATGCGTCCTAAGTGCAGTAGCTAGGTTAACTTTTAAAATATGCTCAGAATAAAATTCTTTCTGCGACAACTTCTTTTAGAACCTCTGCATTTTAACTTTTAAATATTTAATAATTCCCGGTAGGTAAGTTTCCCTTAACATAGGAGTACGTTCGTATTTCAATCTCTGTTAACATACAGTAAAAAATAGAAAAAGGGATAAAACTGTCTTGCATTACGGATTAGATGTCGCAAGTACTCCGAGAACAACAATGGGAAAATAGTTGGCTATATACCTACAAAGTAGTCTACTGAAAGATGTAGTTGAGGTACAAATTAAAGAAAAATTAGGGAGTGTGAATATACATATGTACATTAGAACGTCTACAAAGTTAGTAGATTAGAATGATGACGATTTGCCATAAATGGAAAAATACCGACGTATTTTATTAAACGAAATGGGGTATAAATTTAAATGACTTTCGATTATGAATCGCCCCCATTAGTCCAATCAGCGATATTTTGAATATACCTATTACCCAGTGGAGAAAGCACTGATGATAATATTTAACTCTGTTACAGTATTATAAATCACATTAGATAAATAAATCATCCATCTTATCTGCATTATATGGTACCACACATAATTTTGTTACTAATCAATGTATGTAAACTTTGCTTTTGCTTTGACTTCGCCCTTTGTAATTAAAAAATGATATCAAATGACAATTAGACAATCATGTGACCGTTTGAACCGCCAAATCTGATATTTTATTGTTATATTTTTCAAATGTCAAACGAAAAAGTTATCCATTTTCAATACTCTAGTGCAACTTTATCTCTCCATTTTTTTTATAATTTATTTTTTAATGATACTAATTAAAGCAACCGTGCGGTGTTAAGTCATAATAAAATAGGTTTTGTTATTATTCTTACAAATTGAAAAATCAAAAATATCTACTAAAGTATTTAGCAACAATTGTGATTTTTGAATAAAGGGTTTTATACAATTTACTTTATTTGGAGTAATTCAAAAAACAATTACTATAAAAAAATACAGAAAGGATATAAATTTGCAGAGAGCGCAGAAAATTGGTAAACTGGTGAAAAATTAATTAAAAACGAAGCAACTTTTTCCTTTGACGTATCCTGGAAAATTGATATTTTTAACATTTTCTACAAAAAATGTCAAATTTGGTAGTTCAAAATGTTACTTAATGGTTCATCTGCATATCATTTGATACTACCTTTTAAGCACAAACAAATGGTGACGTAAAAATTTACCAATATTAATTAATGAAGCATTTTCCTACATGATATGGACTTTCTGTGTGGCACTGTACATGTAGTATATATGAGCACCTCAATTGCGAAACTTTGCCTTTGCATATGTATTTGGGTTTAAAAATTAGATTCAAGTGCAAATTTGTAAAAATTGGACCCCGTCAAGTACAAAAATAAGTATTCGCGATTCTACCAATGGGAATTTTTAATCCCACGTCGCGTGTTACGTTCGCCGCTTGTTAATCATCATCATCGCTATTTGTCAGGTTGCAGTTTTTTTTTTTTAACTGTGATATAACAACAACGATAACTTTTTGTAAAGAATAAAGTTTCAAAAAGAAAGAGAAGCCAGTTTTTATTTCTACGTGAAATTTTATTTTTATTTTAAAAATTCAATCTTTTTAGGCACGACGCTAAAAGCATTTCCGCAGTATCCTAGGTGTAACCATTTAAAGAAAAACTGGCAATTGTTGATGAGGCACAGCATAAGTATACACAAAATGCTGTCACAAGATTCAGCACTTAACTTTTGTGAAGGCTATCCCAAGAAGAGCTATCAAGAAAATAAATTCAGTATCCCTTAAATACCACATCCTTAAACGTAATGATGATAAAATAAAAGTATGTAAGAAAGCCTTTGAAGATATAAATGGCGTTAGCCTATATAGAATTGTACATTTGTTAGAGATTTTATTAAAAATGCTAAAACACGTAACGAAAAAGAGGAGGAAGAAACCAAACAACACAAAATGAGCTGTTAATTAAAGATTTTTTTGAAAGCTTAAATTGTGCAAAGTTTGTATTTGCGATGCATTCAAATTTCATAAAACTTTATAATCCATATTGTGAAATATGTTATTTTAGAAATTATGTTAATCGAAATTACACCTTAACGGCACGCCTCTAAGCGACGCTTGCTTAACTTGCCTTCAAGCTAAAGGTCAGTTACGTCAAATACGGACTGTAGATGAAAAAGCAAACATTATGGTTATTTTAGGACCAGAAGAGTCTGGCGCTTCTAAAGTAAGCAAATCGATTTCTTGAATTGTCTGCTGTCGTATGCGACAATTCTAAAACCAAATTAACTCTTCAAAATGTTAGATCCCAGGTATGGCTAGAAAGAGAGTCTTCAAAAAATGCAAACGTAATTGCTTCTGTTGTTTGCAACACATCAATGAGCTACCAATTTCCAGAAGCTGTTAAAGAGATTAGATGTTTTGGCAAATTTGTCTGTTTCTCACATCTGAAGTTTGAAAGTCGTATTTCCAATTGTAGGAGACTTTATTTCCTGACCGATGTTTTGGATTAACAAAAAAGGAAGATAAGAAACTTAAATGTAATAACAAAACGAAAGTATGAAGACGTAATAAGTAATAATACAAGAAAAGAGAAGAATGACAAAGTGTGAGGTTTTCTACAGGTCATATGTCACTTCTTGACAATCTTTTAAAGAAGCATTGTAGAAGTGAATGGAGAAGCTTCTCGGAGCTATAGTTTTATAAAATCACTGATTATAAACTTAACAGTTGGCGAAAATGAAACAGGATTAGAAGGAAGAGTACGATGAAGAAATTGAAAATGAAGAATTACGTTGTTTCTGATACAATTCTTTATTAATTTTATCTCTGACCATCTTGAATAGAAGTTTTATTTATTTATCCTAATTATATTTTTCAGTTTAGGTGCAAAACTTTGCAAAATCGCCAGATGCAAAGCTTAGTAGATGCTTTTTTGAATGGTGATTTCATTCTTCCAGATAGAATAAATCTCTCTATTCCTATACTTATCTGTAACAAGGTCATCTCGCGTCCCTACTCCATCTCACAGCCTAATATGCGATGGATTAGGCATGAAGCATAAATTTGAATCACACACCCGAACGACCACTCCCATACCGACGCCTGTGAAGTGCACGTAAAGTGACGAACTTTAGTCATATATAAGTTCGGTATGTAGCGAACCGCCCAAGTAAAATTTAGAAGAAGAAGCTCACGGAGAAGTAAACGAAACCCTGCTAGTAATTCGAAAAGTATTTCATGTAATATGATGCAGTACCTATAATAGGTTTTCTGATTGTAACTGTTATAACGAACGGGCAATAGAACAGTTTTGGGAACACACTTTTTCCTGTGACGTAAAACGCGTTAACAATTTCTTGTTACAGAGAAAATTTTATTTATTTTATAGCGTAACTTATCAGTGTACTTATCGAATTTAGCTAATTTTGGACAATATCATTATTGTATGTCTACAGTTGGAAAGGAAGTTAACTTTTGTCTTGTAGGAGTCAAATTACTCTACCATTTTTATAACATTTATTTTTTAACTAAATTTAATTGAAAATATTTAACAGTAGCACTAAATTTAATAAGAACAAACACACCCAAAAAAAGTATAGTACTATCTGACTGAATTATAGCAATCTGTGTAGCAATTTATAATGAAATAGGTTGCAGGTGTAGTTTGTAGTACTTACCAAAAAAATAGACAGGATTGTAATAATTCTTACTACATGGACTGGGCAACATAAGCCTCCTAATTTCCATTTTTGATATAATATATCATGTATAAAACTGCGATTTAAAATGTATGAAAAACCCAGGATCTCCAAAATATCTTAAAGTTAAATATCTTAAAAAAAGTTAACTGCGATACTGCAGTGTTTGAAATAATTTTATAGTAATAAACGCCAGGGCTTTCTTTCGGTGCATATTCGGGAAAAAGTTAAGGATAATAATTTATCGTTGTTAAATATTAACTTACAAAAAATCTTGGGAAATAAGAAGAAATAAATATATTTGAACTGTTGTCGTTGGTAGATTATTATTTTTTTTATTTCTATCTGTAAGCATCCTGCTATATATATTTTTATATTAAATTCAAGTCTACGCTCAAGACACCAGGCAAATTATTTCGAATCTCTTTGCGTAATGTATTCTGAATAATAAAAAGAAATCGTAATTTGGAAATAAGCCGACTGTAAATTGTTCTTAGTGTGGTAATAACAATATTTTGCGTCTTTTTATATTTATGGTTTTTACTGTTAGGCGTAATTCTACGTATTATTGTACAATGGATCGTTTTAGAGGAAAAAGCCCATACAAGAAAGCTGTTATCTCCAAATGTTACATCGGCAAATTTTCTTTATCTGCGAACATACGAAATACGCACATATAAAAAATGCGTATCTTCAATGGTGTTTACTTTTATGAATAAAACACAAAATAATGTATAAGATTTTCACAGTAATGTTTGAATGATTATTGAAACGTTGTAAAGGTCTAGCGAGTTGAGGTAAATCTTAAACTACGTTAATTAATACAAATGCAAATAGCTATTGGACGCTACACGAAAAGCGGAACAAGATACATTTTGTTGTTTGAATAATGTATTTTATTAATTCAAAACATTTTTAAACTAAATTTTTTAAATAGGAAACATAATTTAAACATCCTGACACCTTGCAATGAAGTTTTCCTTTATTCTACGTAATAAATCGGTGCCAATTTCAAATTCAATTGTATTTTCAGACTTTTGCAGTGTGAATAAATAGTGTTCGTAAGCCTTTCCTTTTAGAAGATCCTACAGAGAAAAATCTCGAGCACTGAGCTCAGGGGACCTTAGTGGTCAAAAAATATTACCGAACGCCTAACTGTGAGGTAGCAGCGACACATGATAGACTTGGAATACTCTCGGAACCACGCTGATGATGCCAGGTAGGCGGAAACATCTCCGTAAGTACTGTATTTTTCCCCTCCTTGTGTTGCGTTTGCTGTGAATGATTCCATCTGAACATTCCAAGAACTTTCCGAAACGGATGTTAACGGTAGACTTTTACTTGTCACATCTACACAATTCCGTACGAAAGCTTACAGTAAAGGTATTTTTAAGAACTTCACCTGGGAATGGTATATTAAAAAAATAAAATTGCCAATTCTGATAACGTGAAATTCTTTAGATCTCTTAAAAGAAAATCACCATGTGAACACTCATCAAATAAGACATGAGTTGTCGAGAAAACGATAATATCGTATTTATAATGTTTTGTTTATAATATTGTAACCTAGAAATTTTTTTGCAGAAAATACATTGGATTTGTATATTTGTTGTTCTAACTCTTCAAATATTCTAGTTAAATTTTTATTTAAATCTTAAAAATTTAAATTATTGAATTTATTTAAAGAAAAGAGCCAGAAAAATCTAATTAGAGGTAGTAAAAAAATGTACCAGTGATTTTCAAGAAATCTATTTCGCAAATATATTTTTTGTAAAAATTACACATAATATCAGTATCCACAAATAATTGATTACGTCGGAAATACCAAGGAAATTCTAGATTTCGAAGAACTCACCGACGGAAGCCAAATTATATTAATCAATCAGTGTACTTGTGTGTAAGAACAACATTTTGCAGGCATTAAGGTTCGCGAGGTGTGTACCTGCGTGTCCGGCAAATAGGAGATATCAGGTTCGATTCCTTACCGAGACGAGATTTCCTTCAAACAATTAACCAAGTCGGAAATACCCAGAAAATTCCAGATCAATATTTAAAAGTTGTCATATTAATCTGGGCCTTTTGTGTGTTTGATTAGATGAACAGAGGTACATATATTCATATATAGAAGGGGGAAATTATTCAAGTACCTTTTGAAATAATTTTGTAAAAGTCACTCCATTTTTTCTGTTGCTATGTCTCGACATGTTAGTACCTTTATTTTAATTATCAACATGTTGAATCCTAGCGGTGAGAAAGTAACTACGTTTTTCAATACCGGTCCTATTTTTGAAATCTTGCCTGCACATCATTGTAATTATTTGTATACTATTTTGAAAATTTTAAGAGATTCTATTGCTTAATTTTTATAATTAGTAATAAATTATATTCGTAAGCTATAATATAGCGTGGAAGGAAAGTAGAGGATAAACTTATTATCTTTGTTAATACTTATTTTTTGAAAAAATCTCGAAGAGGTACAGCGATTTCAATTATTTTACGTTATACTACATCATTATCATATTGTTACGTCATTTGTTTTTAAGATTATGACGTCATTTTTTTAACGACAACATATTTTTTATTATTAATTTCAGGACTACTTTTTATTCCGCTTTCAACGGTATCAAATTATCAATATGTTGAAAAAAATTCAGAAAAAAATTATTGCCATTTGTTTATTCTAAAGTAGATTTTACTTTTAGTAATCTCCTTTATCAATAAAAATGGCGCAATTAAGCGAGATACAAAGGATTGAAGTGTTAATGATAATTGGTTCTAGCGACAGAGTTAGATCACATCAAGAAATGCGTCAAATTTTTAGAGATATCCAAATCAGTCCGGTTGTCAGTCTACCGTTAGTAGAATCGAAAACAAATTTAGAGAACACTTTTAGAAATTGAAAATAATCCACGTTTAACTAGCAGAAACATTGCTTTGAATTACAATGTAAGCCACACTTTTGTTTTAAAACTTTTGAAAGTTCAAAAATTTCACCCATATAAGCTACAATTAGTTCACGATTGGTAGATGACTTTGATCATAGAACAAATGATGGAAAGTTGCAATCGCGATTCCCAGGATGTTATATTTTTGGATGAAGTAACACTTTAGAACACATCAGAAAATGCCTAGAAACAATAAAAAAAACTAATAATAATGCTAAGATAGCTTCGTCGTGGTATTGATGGATTAATTCACGGCAAACGCAACAAAAGGAGAGAAAAAATACACTACCCACGGACATGTTTCTGCCTACCCAGCGTCGTCAGCGTGGTTCCGAGAGTATTTTTTTCTCTACCCTCTGTCGCTGTTGCTTCACAGTTAGAGGGCAGAGATAAAAAATCCTCTCGGAACCACGCTGATGACGCCGGGTAAACAGAAACAATATCCTCAGAAAGATAATATAAGGGCAGGAATTATTGAAAACCTAATTATAGGCCCATTAAAATTTAAATGGAGAAAGATACCTCCAATTTTTACAGTTGGAACTGATATCTGCATTAGTTGCATTATTTCTCATTGCAAACAATCCTGAACTACCAAATAATAGCGTTTGGCTACAATATGATAGCGCTCCGCCTCATTATGCAAATAATGTTGGACGCTATTTGGACCAAGTACTTCTAGGAAGATGTACTGGAAGAAGAGGCCCGATGAAATGGCCGACTAAGTCTCCCGATTTGATGCCTTTAGATTTCTTTCTGTGGAGGTACTTGAAAAATAAAGCGTATAAAAATGGACCACATAATTTAGAAGATCTTAAGCAAAGAATTTGACATGAGATTACATTAATATCATCTCAAACTCTTCAAAATGTAAGAAACGGAGTTTATAATTGCCTTGGGTATTGTCGAATGGTACAAAGTCGTTATTTGGACATCTAATATACTGCAATAAAAACTGTTATTTCTGTGCTTATTTTTGTAATTAATTTCATGGTTAAAGTTTTTTTCTGGTCAATAAATTTAGTTTGTTTTTATTCTAATATTCGAACTTTCACACTGTTATTCTCAATTTTTTTTCAAGTGAAAACGGAATAAAAAGTACTACTGAAGTTAATAAACAATATAAATCATTTAAAAAACAAGATGACAACTATGCAGTATAACGTTAAGTAATTGAAATCGCAATATCCGTTTCGAGATTTTTTCAAAAAAATAAACAATAACAAAGATACGTTACTTTCCCTCCACACTGTATGTTTTATATAATCCGAGAAAGTACTTGAATATCGTAAAAGATAATATTCTTCATAATTATTGCCGTATTACTTCGTAGCTGATTGCAGTGGCTATACTTAATTCTCGTTTTAATTTACCGCGTAAATCCCCTAAGTCACGTTTTTACCAAAGGTAAATAATGAGGGCGCTAAGATCGTTAAATTGAACGTTCGGTTTGTTTACATCGTTCCCATGGTGCTCGCGATTAAACCAACAGTTTCACGGTATACGGTAGAGTATTATGGTAACATTGAATGTTATTAATTTCTTTTACATTCACCGTCACTATTATATTTAGGTAAGTAATTTCTTTTTTTAAATATTTAGATTAAGGTATTTGTTAGTAGTTAGATTTACAATTTTACACATCTGAATGCGTATTGTATAACTTGAAGGTTAGAAATTGATATGTATATGTTTGTTTAAATGAATAATGGTTAAGAATAACCGTATAAACGATTACAAATATGATTTTTTCGTGCTACTGGCTTCTTGATTGAAGAAAAAAGAAAATTAGAACACCTTTCACGTTTCAATTAAGCACGTTTAAAAAAAAATTAGCCACATGTTAAATCTGTAGACTGTAAGAGACCTTCTTATTATAAGAAATACTTAATCAAATTCATTTTTTAAATGTTTTTTTTTTTTTTAATTTGAAATTGTGTGGTGAAATTAAAATTTTCAAACAATTACGTTTTAATATGGTAGTGTTCCAGACAACTAACACGACAATTTTTTTCGGAAACGCTAACAAATAGTGCAAATAGTATCAAAGTAGTTAAGTAGCTTTAGTCTGTAGATACCAAAGAGGTAAAACAGAGTAGGAAATTTTGGTAATCTTTCTAATTTCTCATTGACTGCTTTCTAAAATTTATCTCTGAATCTTTTGTGATAGGTGCCTATATGAATTTCTAGTTTTATTATCAAATTATTAATTAAGAATGTTATTTTTATTTTTAACGGTCAAATCAGCAGCAGCCGTGATTTTGGTAAATTCGTTCTGTGACTAGCAATTGTAAGTGAAGTCAAATTATACTTACATACGCATTATAACTATAGTGTGCCAGCATGTCATCATATCGGGATCGTATCGAGGACGCGAGTTAGTCGAACGTCGTTTGTATAATTTATGGTAGGTGGGGGGTATCGAATATATCCGTGAATTTCCGGATTTATATTATGATGGTGCTAAAATATTGTGTAAAGTTTGTGATAAACCGTTATTCTGCTGGCATAAATAAGATTCGACAAAGCACGTCGATAGTATGCAGCACACAAATCGAAAAAGTGGTGTGCCATCCAGGGACCAATTTATGTTGGATTTACTGTCCATTCGCGATGTTTGGTTGCAATTTCGTCGACTGGATAAAAACCCGTTTCACGATTTCTGGAATAAATACAATTCTAACTTGGAGCTACTATCTCGGACAACGTTACGCAGGTATCTACCATTTGTGAGCGAAGACAACGATGAAAAGAGCAAAGCGGTAGTTAATGGTAAACGGCTGTCGTTAAGCGTGCATAGATAAAAAATCTAATGTACATGTTATGGTGCGTGTACTAGGACCTCTTTTTCAATCTTATTAACAAACAAAAGATTACAAAAGTGTACTGGTGACGCGATTACGAGGGTAGTGCTGGATAAGTTACAGAAATTTGAAGTGTCACCTAGTCAACTGTTGATGTTTATGAGCGATGACGTGGCAACAATGCGTTGTATGGGCCGTGCAAGTGCGTGAACAACTTTTACATGTGACGTGTAAAGCTCATGCTTTACTTCTTGTGGCACATTAATTTCAAATACTAAAAGTGTTTTTGAAACCTCCCGAACGAATTCCAGAACTTCACAGACGATGCCTCGGTATTCCTGAACCACCAGAGCCGATTCTCACACGTTGGGGATCGTGGTTGAAGGCAGCTTTTTATTATTCAAAATTTTTCGAACAAATAAAGTATGTGGTTTTACAATTCAATCCCGACGAAGCTGCAGCTATTAAGGAAAGCCAAATAAGATTTCTAGATACTTCCGGTGACATAGGCTTAATAAGCAACTACAACAATTACGCCGGTTTATTTGATGCCATAGAAAAATTTCAAAATACTGCGTTGTCATTTGTGGAGTCAGTGCAAATTGTGAACGGTGTACACGCATTGCTATGTACTACAGGTGATATAAAGAGTATGTGTGTTATGGAAAAGTTCGAGGAAGTTATAAACAAAGATTCTGATTTTACTAGATTAATACAAATTGGTGATGGTGCACCCTATCCATTATCTATTTATTAAGATTACTTTAATAATCTGGAAACATACCTAACTCTTAACTGTTGTAGGATTTATTAAAGAAGATTTATTTTATATGTTTGCTCATTCAAAATGTTGTCCGGATTCAACGGTAAACCTTCCTTTACAAAATAGCCTTCTACGACGTTCATTTTATTTATTTTAAAACGAATATCTTCGTCAATCTTTACAATCAAATTTCTTTAAAAAATTATTTAATTTTAAACTTACTTTACCTAAGTACGGGATTTTTATCCATTACCTAGAATTTGGTTCTAGATTGGAAGGAAATGCTAATTTTATTGCTTGTGATATTTGCATCTTCGTTAGTTAGTTATCTGTTAGAAGGGAACTGTAGCTATTTTTGCGTACGATTGTCTTAATTATATTGAGTTCATTATTGTGATTTTCATATATCATAGGGACCTTCAGTGATCTAAATATCATAGAATTAAAAGCAGCATGTTTTATATTGTTAGGATGATTGGATGCGTTAAATATTAAAGTGTCAAAAAAGGTTGGTGTCTTGTAGATGCTAAAGTCCAAAGCATTACCGGAAATCTGTATTTTTAAAATTTAGAAAGTTTAATGAACGATTAGGCTGCTCCCTTTCGATTGTGAATTGAATGTTGTTATTAATTTTATTAAGTGAAATTAAAAAGTCATCTAATTATCTCTAAATATAGGAACCTTCCTTACCTAACCAATAATGCTTCGGACTTCGGACAGCATCTACAGGAAACCAACCTTTTGTGGCACTTTAATACTTAACACATCCAATCATCTTAACAATATAAAATATGCTGCTTTTAATTCTTAAACTTAAACTATTTAAAGTCCCTATGACATATGAAAATTTCAATAATTAACTCAATATAATCAAGACAATCGCGGGCGATACTGACTAATAGATAACTTACTAACGAAGATGCAGTAACCACAAGCAATAAAATTAGCATTTCCTTCCAATGTAGAACCAAATTGAAAACAATGGATAGTTAGGTAAGATTAGTTGATTATAAAGTAGCCTTCTATAATAATAACTCTCTAAAAATCACTAAGTCAATAATAAAACACCGGTCACCAAGTTCAGTAAATTCAGTATTTACAAAATAGTCTGTAATGATTGTAAGAAGTTTAGGCCAAACTGGTCGCGAAGGTTTACTAACATTTTGAATGAGCAAACAGGTATAATAAACTCCCCTTTAATAAATCTTACAATAGTTAAGAGTTTTTCTTCCAGTTAAAAACTAAATTTAGGTAAACGGCTCTTTTCTCGCTTCTAATTTCCATTTTACGGCTGAATATATTTGTATGTATACTTGCTGTGTAAAAATTTTAGCTTTGGTGTCTCCTGAGGATGTAGCAAGGCGAAATGTACATCGAGTGTACTAATAAAATTTGTGAAATAATTACCAAGTGTTTTTTGCTGATTGTGTAATTCCTGCAATTGTATTTACATGCGGAGCTAATGCCAAGAAAAATCAGATTTGATCGTTATTTATTTGCTATGTTAATAATTTGTTACAGTTATTCTCTCAGGTTTATCGCTGGTGAGCCTATTGTAAAAAATTTTATTGTTAGGTGCAACAAAATTCGCAGTAGCTTATAACAATGTTCCTATAACAACTCATGAATATATTTTCTAGTAAAGCTATATTTTTAGAGCTTTTTGCGCCACATTCGGTATATTATTTTGAAGCAATTGCATTTTTATAAACCCGTCCGCACCATGTCAGTACAATAGTTCTATTCGTAAACTTCGAAGGCGCTTGTAAATCATGTCCCGATGGGATTTCCACTATATCCAACCTGCGATCTAGTCGGAAACTTTAAGTGTTATATTTCACCTTATTTAACTTACAGCAAAAGCTCCACATCCTAGATCTTCTATCACTTGATCTCGACGAAATCCCACGTTCCCTTTCTTCGATGCATCTTTCATAATCATCATCTAGCGAAAGATATACGATGTATCTATATCCAAGTTGAAATCTCCATTGTGAGCACGAAATTTAATAACCAGTCGTATAACACGCCTTTCGCGAATATTCTTTTAGAAGGCAAATTCTTTCTGTAAATATGTCGTATTGCTTAAGTGACAAAGAAGAGAAATTGTAAATCTTTTAAATAAATTATTCGAAGATGCGGTAACCGCAACAAGTTTAGTTCTATTGATAATATTACAATTTATTTTAAAGCATGTAAAGGATGTTTCTATTGTATTTTTCTAAATTCTATATCAGCAACCACAATAGATATTCCAAAGCTCGGAGCTTTTTTTTGAAGAAAATAATATTAGCCCTATTAGATCGAGGACACTGCTTTTGATGTGGAAGCTAAGGAGTGATGTTTTGATTCTGGTTGCTTTTAAAATCTCACATCAATGACATCATGATGAATGATTTAAAGGTATTTAACATAAAAATAATATGAAGCAAATTTTTGACCGATTTGATTTAATTGAAACGGGGTAACATTTAAAAAATGTTTGAAGGGTGTCACTTTTTGTAGTTATGACACTATCACCTTCCTTTTGACTAGAATCACACATCACGCTTAGTGACTTCAGTTTGTCTACCCATCTAAAGTGAAGGTTCTTGTAGTCTCTGAGAGCTTCATTTCTAATTCCTTTTTTTTGGCCTATTAAGGGAGTTAGAAAGATATTATGTGTAAGTCTAGCCAACGACGGTAACGATGAAGCAGGACAAAAACTTTTTTTGTATCCTATCCTCTCATTTTCCATAACTTCTAATTCAATGTAAAATCTTTCTAAAGCAAGACTCAGTGTAAATTTAAGCATATCTAAGTGAAATTCCATTAATTAATAACTGTTCGTTTAGTCTTCATTAAAATTCTCAGTAAAATTTCATGTAGAGTTGTATGTGGTGCAAAACGTCATCAAAATCGTAGAATCTCAGCTACAGTTGCGTCTCTGCTTCATTTGCGTTATGCTATCATAATTAATAGTATCCGCTTATGATTCGGCATCAATATATTTCTAAATCGAAATTTTCTGTGGAAATAAAAAGAAACGTTATGAAACAATGGCGGGAGGTTTGACTTTGCTGAAAGTGTTTTAGAGACAAATTCCCAAATCCCCAAATTCCACAACCCTTAATTCCATCTAATTCGAAAAAATCCTGAATTTTCTCAATTTGTTCCCCTTTGCAAAACATTACAGTCAGCGAGAAAAAGCGCCATTGATCTGAAAAGTTAGTAATTGAATGACACTAAGAATCTGGTAACAACTCCACTCCATCAAATTTTTGCAGTTTCTTTGAACAGTCACAACACATCATCATCTTTGCTTTAAAGCTTTTGAGTTTGACCACAGGTTCTGCAGCGGTTAACCACGGGTTTGATATGATTTGATTTGTTTGGATTGCAAAGGTAGACCCATTTCTCACCGCAAGTTCACCAGTGGAGATAAAGATCCTAGATTGGCAAGAGATTGGTTGCGCTGTGCCTATTCTGCAGTCAATTCATGAGGTACTTCCGCCGCATCGTCTGTTTACATTTATGAAGATGGTGATTTGTTGTCTACCGCGAAGAGCTAAATTCCTGTGACCATCGCGTACTGGAAGCCGGAGTTACTTGAATTCTTGGGGGACAACGATAGAAAGTCTTCCGGAACGTCGTTTGATCATTCTTGAATTCTTATACGAGTCGTACATAATCCTATCTGAGATAACATTTTGACCTTTAATTTCACGGAGTATACGAGTGGCATCAACGGCGCTTCTGCTTAATTTCCAGCAATGATGTAAAATTGCCAAAATTTCAATTGGGCATTTTGGGCACATAAAAATTGCACAATGTCTCAGTAATACTTTAAGATAATTTTGTTAAACACACTTATAACAAGGATCATTAATATTAATAACAACTATTTAACATATATTTTCCCAATTTTATAAATCTAAAGTGTACCAATCCGAAAACTGAAGAATAGTCATTCCTATTATTACATTCCTTGTATTCACTAAAGTCCAAGAAGATACATTAAATATCCTATTTGGTCTCTAAATTTATAGTTGCTGACTTCATTATAAAAAGAAAATATGACACCTTTTGGAAACCAACACATACGGTATTTAATTCTATAAAAGTTCTTATTAAAAATATATTTCATGTCAACTATATGCACCTTTTTGAATAAAAAATTGCGTGTTCCGAGATTATTCAATTTAAGAAATTCTAAAATAGCGAAACACATTGTGTAATCTCTAGAATTCACTCCCATAGCCAACTTTTGGTTTTACATTATAATAAGGGAACAACATTGACTTTTGATTAAGCTAAAAACGTCCTCTTCTTGCGTTGATTTTTTACGATTTAAACGTGGATTGTCTAAACAACAACAAGTGCGTCGACTTTTAGTGACGAAGTCCCACAGAGCCACTGTAGATCATTGAATTCATCAATGAATTTAATCGTGGTCGTAATTAGCCAGCGGATGAATTTAAAGAAGGCCATCAGTTTGTGTAGGCAGCAAACATCGTCTATTGTACAGGGTCATTCACGCAACCCGTTCATTAGAAGTCTACTACATTCTAATAACAATTTAATTTTGAAATTTTGGAATGTTATATTTTCCAATGTACTCTTTCAAACTAAAATATTTTAACAATGTGTCACTTTGGGTGAAGTTGTCTCCATAAAAAAAATTCTTGGCGTTAGATTAGAGGACCTAGATGGCCACCGCCAAGACCCGATACGGCTAATCCACCGATCAGCAAACATGTACGTTAGCCCCTAATAAATTTCTTGCGATGAATACGCTGGTGCATCGTCTAGTTGATACCAGCAATCCCGGAGCAAATAAAGTGATAAATTTCCAAAAATCCTGCAACCATATCACTGACAAGTTCAATTACCTTCATAAATTTCCTGCACCTTGCTGTCCATAACTAAAGCAAAACATTCAAACTAAACGTATTCTGAAAATTTGCTGCTCAATAGTTGCTCTATATCTAATAGCGTACGGGTTAGTTTCAGCCCAATGATTTTTTTTCTATTTATTATTTCTTCTTTTGTAAACTTAGCTTCATCCATCCAAATAATTTTAAATAAAACATTCGGGGCCTCTACGTTCTATAAATTCAATTCTATTGCCATCATATTGTCTCCCGAATGTAAAGCTTGCCTAACAGGTAAAGAATATCGGTACATTTTATATTTTTTCGTTGGAGAGAACAAAACGAAACATTTAGATCTGTTTTTGTTACTGGCTTTTGTTAGTTTAATTTTTCCAAACTGCAGAAAATTTGATTCAATTCGCTTAAATTTGGTTTATTCATAGGAGGCAAATGAGGATATTTATCGTTAAAAGCTTTGCTATTTTATCAATTATTCGGTGGCATTCTCAATAAAGTAGATTGAGAATTCATTACTTGTATTTGTTTCATTATGATATAATGCCAAGAATTAAAAATAATTAAAAAATCACGATAGATAACTATAATATACCCTGATAATTTTTGGTTCAGAATTTGATTCTTTATCCCACTGTGAAATAATATACAGATCCATTTGAAAAATTATTTTTTTTAAGTTATAGAAATTTAACTTTGGTGCTAGATAATGAACATTATGAAGCAGCCATGATACTTAAGGTACTATTCAAAAGTCTAAGGCGTTCAACGATGCAAGAAAAAAAAAACAAATCTTGAAACAAAATAATGTTCAAGAATGAAAATTTGAATGGCTATAAAAATACGTAAATTTTTAAAAAGTTCGAAATAGAAAAAATCGGAAACAGTTAAATTTAAGCTTAGTTTACTTTAACACAAATTATTCCAGATTTCAGAAATGCCAAAATAGCAAATTTAGAGGTCATTTCTGGTTAACCGGAAATAATACGTTGTTAAAAGTATTTTAGTTGGAGAGAGCATATTGAAGAATGTAACATTCCAAAATTCAAAATGAAACTGTTGCCGTCTCTAGCTGTTAACTTTAGCAGTTTGAATTGTTTGATGCAGCAACTACTAACTGCTACTGCTTTTTTAAAATAACAACTAAAATTAGCAGTTAAAAATAGCAACCCATTTTTTTTTTTAGAAAAGGACCGTTTTAAATATATATACGTTAGTGTTAATATCTACAGACGTATTTAATTAATATTAAATTATTATTGTATATTATATATGAAATAATCACTAGCAATGAGTGATAAAATGTGTACTAACTAAGGTAATATGCATTAATAAAATATTAGCAATCCACCTCCATTACGTTAAGAATAAAAGCTAATATGTGCGAAAACTGTGCATGTGTTGCTACTTATTTTAAGCCTTAAAAGGAATTCTTGGAACCTGCGTAATAAGATTCAATAAGAATATAATATCGTATGAAAGACAGTATACTTGCGTGTGACTATAAAATTATCCTTTGATCATCTTGAATTGTTGTAAAGTCAGCCGAAGGAAAATAGATTTAATTTTAAACCTTGCGTAATACATAGCGTTTAAATTAAATATAAGATTTCAAAAGAAACTGTGCAAGCAATAGTTACACACGATAATCTAATTATTTCGCTGTTCCCTATACATATAAATGCAAAAGGCGTAGTCACAGTCCACCAAGGGTTGCTATCGGAATACATAATTTTCCTTTAATGTTCCAAATACGAATCCATTTTTAATATATTTCGAAATAGGAACATGTGTATGTCCGAACGTGGTACTGTACCTACCTTCCGAATGTACTTCACGTATTTCCAATATTATGCAAAGGAGGATGTCTAATATCATATTGAATTGCTTCCAACTGAGAAGTTTGTTGGATTCGGTTAGCCGTTATGGTTAATTTTTTTTTAACATTTTAATATTTTGCCGACCCCAGTTTTTCGAAATTCCTAAACGACGCCTTTTTAAACTCTGCATGATTTGTATTTACCGAGAAGTGAAATTCAACTAAAAAATACATTACTGCATCTGGATTAATGTTAGAAGGTGATCTTTTGTAATCGTTTCTTATGAAAATGGAGCGCGTATAGTTTTGTGTGTGTATAACTGTATGGTTATTTTCACATCTCAGTTTGCATTATATAAAAAATTGGGGTGGCACTTGCTTGCGTTCATAGTATAAATAAATAGATAACGTTTGCTGTACCAGTGGAAGTGCCACCGAAGACTTCCGTTGATAAGAGTTTCCTTATTTTATACAACCCACTTTTTTTTATAAAAGTTTATTTTAATAAGTGCAAGAATACAATCTTCTCTGATATAACTATCTCAATATTCAAATTATAAAAACTAAAGTATGAGTATAAACTAAAAAAAATAGTTTTCTTTTATTGCAAGCCTTGAAAAATTGAAAGGAATCTATTAAAGATGCAAGTAAGGCCCCTTTTATTAAGAAACCGTCGCCTGTCGTTTGTGCGCGATATTAATCTATGTAAACGTAACTAGTTCGTTGTTTAAGAATTGTTTCTTGAATGGAAAAGAAATCTGAGCACTGGTAATTTATAAATTTAATACAATAGGTACTTTCACCTTGCGCTGCAAAACGCCTTTAAGGGCATTCAACTTTTTTCTACTTGGTCGCTAAAATTTATTGAAAATTCTTTAGCAATTGTTTTTGGTCGCAGAAGATGGCGAAACTTTTTTACATTAACAGTATAATTTTGTTCATAGCGCAATATTTTTATATAGCGAATTTCGCGATTTGATGTGTGTGCAAGCTTTCTTGATAAAGAATTATGTTAACATCTCAACGTACGAGGGCACATTGATATATGAGGTTTCCAACAACGCAATTGTATTTTCGAGTATCTCGTCTCAGCAAGCAATGTTTCATTATTCTGTGTATCGTCGTTGAATAACAGTGTCATTTATCATGAGGTTAATCATCGATTATTGAAATTTATAGGCGTATGATAACTGTTTTGGGCAACAATTGTACGGATGCGAGTTGGTCGCTAATGGGTTCGGCATGCAAAATTTTGTCATAAAGGCAAAATGAACGTGTTTGACGAAAAGCGATTAGGCCGACCAGTATCGGTGACGCGTAAGAAAAATCAAAGATAAGTAAATGCACGGATTGTTCGACAATTAGGTAATAATCAAGAAAGAGTCAAGCACATTGTTCAGATGGGCCACGTGGGTCCCACCACAATTAACGGATGTCATAAAAAAATGCGAAAATATTTATGAAGAACTGTCACAAGTATCGACCTGATCGACCGGACGAATTTTTGGTTCGCCATTACGATCCCGAAAATAAGCGTCATTGAATGGGATATTATTGTGCTGATACTTTACGTATACGAATATTCAAGAAGGTTCCATCAGTGCGGCCATACCCATCATTTCCTGGGATCCAAATCCGCCGAAGGAATTAAGGATTAATTTAATAGGATATTGCAAAGCTTTACGATCACTAAAGAAGTGTATTCGCAGAGTAGGCTAGAAAGAACGAATTATTTGTTGTACGACGACAACGCTAGCCCGCATTACCGGAATGACGATGACAATAGTGTCGAACTTGAAATTTAGGATTGCTTCGCACCCGGATTGCTTCAAATCCCAAAAAAATCCAATTTTTTCATCAGGCACTGAAGTTCGGGCTACTGGTTGCAATTGGATCAAGAGTAAACAAGGAAGATTTTTCACGGACGGAATGAAGAAATGGATTTAGCGTTTAGAGAAATGTATTGCGCTAAATGGTAATTATGAACATTGGTACTAGAGTAAAATTTCTTCATTTTCAAGCTGGTTTGATTTGTTTTTTCTTAGTTTTGTTTTATAGAGTTAGAGAGCTTGTATATCAATCCGCCCTCGTAGATATATTTGTCAGTAGAGGATTTCACTACATACAGATTTAATAATTTCAAAGCGGACAGACTATTTATCTTATCTATATTAAATAAGAGGAGCTTCTAGTCTTTGCAGTAAAATGCATTTATTATTACTGCATGGCATATTTGTAAAAGGTTCGTAGATATTTTCATTATATATTAGTAAATAAGAATATATATTACCTCATTTCGGAATCATGCTATTGCTGAAGATAATTTGCATATTTGACATATAAAACGTATTTAATAATGTTGCCCTTGGAACTAGTACTAGTAGGAAGTTAAATACAGGGGGAACTCTTAATAATTAGAGAGAAACATTGTTGCCAAAAAACGATTCAAAAAAACATAATTATTGGTGTTAAACGGTTACGTTTAGTACTTGGAAAATTATGTTCCTATACTGCTAATTATTTATTATAATAATTCACGAATTATATTTGTGGAGTATCAACACGACTATCCAAATTAATTTAAAATTTTGTGCGATAGATTAGGTATAGTTACTTGACTTGAGTTCGGTTTATAGTGAAAGAGGACGGAATGTACGAGAAATAAGACGTGTTTACGGAAATCAGTTTCCAATTCGAAGAATTGGTGCAGACGCTGAGAGGCAGAGGTACTTTTGCGTCGGGACCTTATGAATTACCACCATTTTTCAACAATAGATGCATCTATTCGTCCAAATATTTTCAACAGTGTATATGTTTCATTTTTCTTAAGACCATGTTCGCGCAAAAGATAACTTGCTTTCGTACTAGATATTATGCTCTTTAACATTTGCGAGTGTCTACTACTATAACGATACAGTACGTCGCTTAGCTAATTTATTAACTGGCGTCATCTGGAGTTGTCAGGATGTACAATATTTTGAAGATCAGAATAGCAGAATAGCCACAAATCTCATGTGTTAAAATTTTTATAGCGTTCGTATTTCGGAGCTAAAGTAAGTATCAATGCTTGATTGCTTGCGTACCTTTAAGTTTACTGGAATCTTAGTACGTGTATAGTACAGGTCAGTAATTGAAAATTTGTTATGCGAAAATTTTGCAAAAACTTCAACTTGTAGTGCTTGTAAAATTATTGGGATCTTTAGCTTCTATTCTGTAACAGTGAATGACCTTTTTATGGATTGGGACCTACTTTTAAAACGCCTGTATTAAAGTGCCAAGTTAAGCTAAGTTCATTTTAACATCAACAAATTTTTCAGTATTTGTTGGAAGACAGAATTTGAATAACAATAGCAAAGACTGTGGCGTAGAATGGTAAACAACACATAAGTATCGGTAATCTCCGCACCACACAAGTTTAATTAATTAATCCGGGACGGCCGTTTCGAGAATACGAATGATCCATATTCTCAACCGGTGACCGAATGCGGTCACCGTTTTTTATTTAACACAATTAAACTTGTGTGGTGCAGAGGTTACCTATACTCTTGTGTTGTTTACGACAATTTGAATTAAAGCAAAATGTTATTATGGTGAGATTGAATCGTCAAATCGATATCTTTTAATACAACTGGAACACAGTGAAAAACATCCTCAGATATATTTTTCAAATTTTCCAATTGTAAGTAGATAAGGATTTCCAATTTAAGTAATTTCTGAATTCAGTAGAAGTGAAGATTTCGTAAAAACATGGTCGTGTTTGGACATTGCTTGACATAATACTAAGAAGTAAAGAGGATGGACCATATCTTATTTTCTGATATATTTTCGTTTACGTCACTCAGTATTAGACTATAGGAACTATTGTTAAAATAATGTTCCCATTGAATTGATATTGTAATACTTTTTATTTCTACATCAGCAAAATGAATGTGCCCAGCAATATCAAATCTTAATTTTAATTTGACAAATATTCGCGGTTGTGGACGTCGTTGATAAAAGTAGCGCTAGCTACAGTACACATTTTTTTCGCTTTTTCCCAATACATAAATGATTCCCATTGCCTGAGTTTTCTTTACTTAGATTTGAAAATTTGAATCAAGAGTTTAGCCATATGATTCGTTTATTGTTGTCAAGGTAACCAAATTATATTAACACCAAAAGTTATTTGGATGTAATTTTCAAATGCAAAACTAGCCTTTAGCTGCAAATAGCTAGTTGGGCTCAAAATTTTGTATCCATAGTTTAAAAACGTCGTCGGTATCTTTTGTTTACTGTTGTGGTAGCAATACTGATATCAGAAATCACTGGCGTTTCAATTTGAGTAAGCTTGGTGTTCAATACTGAACATCCTGTATGTTTCGAAGGCGTATTAATATCATCCCTAGATATAGAGACAAGTCTGTAATTTAATCTCATAAAAATTTATGCTAGAAGATATTTGCATTTTGAAGGAAAGAGGTATATTCACACTTAAACAATTGAGAACAACATACTAATACTTTCACGGAATACGTCTGCATATGCAGTCGCGTTGATTCCTTTTTTTCCAGGTAGAATTTGGGTCTGTCCGCGAATGTCTTAAAATGCGACAATATTGTACATTTTCATTACACGCTAGATTCGAACAATTTCGTGTGAAGATGTATTTGTTTCGAATACAAGTTCGTATGCTATTTATTAAGAATGTTGCACAAATATGTCAGCCAATGTCGTCATAAAGTAGTTAATAGAGTAGTGCTAATGTGTGTTAATATACAGAAAATAAGAATTAATACCAGTTCCCCTATTTATTTATTTTCTCGGAGCAAATAGGGCCGAACTCCAATACGTCTTTGTTGTTTTACTACCCTCAAGCATTAATTACACGTTTCACACATTTGGATCTGTTGTTTACATTTTACTGCAGACGTGCGATTGATCAAATGTTACCATAGGTATACAGTTTTCATCCATTATAAAAAAAGTAATTTTTTTTATGTAACCACCTACAAGTAATAATGTATTTTCTGTAACATAAACATTACTATGATAGCAAAACTCAAAAGAATTTCATTAAATGGTAGCAAGCGTAAATAGTAATGGATTCAATTCGCAGGAGTATCCTGATGTAAAAATAACACTGCAGAATATTTAAACATCAAATAATTATTTCGTTTTCAAATGTATAACAATCGAATTTCCGGTCTTTCAACTATATTTTACGAAATTTACTAGACAAAAACGAAGTATTTTCGTGAATTCTAACCATACATTTTTTCCAAATGATCTCGAAAATCCTTGGTTACTTTTGTCTTAATTTCCGGATTCGTCTAACGTACTGCGTTTCGGATTAATAAGGTACTCTTACCTCTGGCAATCATATACAGTGAGGTCCTAAAATACTTCCCATCCCCAGGCTAACAGTTAGCGGCTAGCGGTTTCCGAAAAAAAAGGTCAGTTTCTATTTTCTGTGAACTAACTTTTGCCATCAATTGCATTTCCGGTGTTACCGGAAGTGGCGTCAAGTTTTTCACTTTCCCTTAGCAACGAGCCTTTTACATCAGTCTCGTGTCACAAGAAACAATTGGGCGTTCATTCCTAGTCAACTTTTGTGTAACAACAAAAACAGATTTACCAAAAGCTTTATTGCTGCATATCGTCATATTTTTCAAGTTAAAAAGTATAACATATGCTTTATATTATTATGTTGTATTGTTGGATTCGCCTTTTAATTATCTTTCCAAAAACGTCAAAATAATTCTTAATTTATTGTATTCAAAATAAGAAAGTTGACGTTATTTACGGATTACTTCAACTTGAATTAGTAATTTAACAAGCAATTGATAATATTTGCAGAATACTTATTTATTACAAAAAAACGGGGAAACGTGCGCTAAACAACTTTGTTGTTTTTATTAATTGAATTTATGAAATTTAGCATCCACGTATTTCCGTGGTGCGCAATTTTAATTACTTTTCATTCAATTGCATATTGATCAAAATTTCTTATATTTTAAGTGTAAAAAATGTATTAAGTATAATAAGTATTTTACACGAAGTTACATCCTTAATCAATTTCAAGTTTTCTAATTTAATATTATGCTCGGTTTCGTTCATGTTGGGCTACACTTGACGAATCTAATCTACCGAAGCGATAACACCTGATATGTTCCTTAAATCTGGTGCCTATCGCTCTTTTCGTTTGATCGATATTGCATGCAATTTTACAAATTCCCGATCTTTTTTCCATTTTCGTTTTATCTTTCGGAGTGCCAAGAAGGTTTTTAAGTGTGTTACGCGAACCGAAGCATACATTCATATCTTGATCCTTCAGAACTTTATCAACACCTTTCGATATGCTGTGAAAGGGGATTTTTCTTACCGTTACTTTCTACTTAGACTAAGGTCGTGGAATTTCTCAGTTGCATATCAATGACCACAACTTTTCATTTGCACCGAAAAAATACTTACTATGAACAATAGATGTATTTTCTTGTACCTAACATATAATAAATTTAGATCAGTATGCAACTGAATGAAAAGAAACTAGAATTGCATACCACGGAAATACATAGATGCTAAATTTCTCAAATTCAATTAATGAAAACAACAAAATTGTTTGGCGTACTTTTCTCCGTTTTTGTAATAAATAAGATTTTTGCAAATATCAATTATTTACTACCTTACCAATTCAATTTGAAGTAATCCAGAAATAACGACAACTTTCTTAATTTGAATAGAATAAATTAAGAATTATTTTTACGTTTTCGGAAAGATAATCGAAAGGCGAATTTGCTGGACTCATATATGTTACACTTTAATATAGAGAAATATGACAATATGCAGCAATAATAAATGTCGAAAGGTGTTGATAAAGTTTCGAACACTTAAAAACCTTCTTGGCAATCCGAAAGATAAACCGAAAATGGAAGAAAGGTCGGGAATTTATAAAATTGCATGCAATAATTGTAATAAAGCCCATATTGGACAAATGGAAAGAGCGATAAACAGCAGATTTAAGGAACCTATCAGGTTTTGTCGCTTCGCAAAATTAGATTCATCAAGTGTAGCCCAACACATAAACGAAATCGGCATAATATTAAAGTAGAAACCTTGAAATTGAGAGAGAAATGTACAACTCTTACACATTTGGGAATATTTTTTTAAAATTATCATTTAAAAATCATACTGTTGATATTTACTCCAGAGATTGTAAGTTCTTATCACACTATTATTTTAATTTATTATAATACACTAGTTCGCAGTAAATTAGAATACTGGTAGGTAGTATGAGCTCCTGTGTATTACGGGTATATTTATTTGCTGTAGTCATTGCAAAAACGCCTATTTTTCAAAAAGCAGCAGTATCCGGACCATACTGTATTATATTTTTTATATAGGTCGTTTGTTAAAGAAGGGAAATGAAAACAGGCTTGGCTTTGGCTTCTTCCTTAATTATTTTTGCGACGCTTCGTTTGCGCGTGATGTCAACTTTTTCAAGCATAAGTTAACGGACAGAATTTAATCGTTCGTTAAAAAAAATTATTTGACGTTCGAACAGACAGAAAGTTACAAAATATAATTGAGTAAAACTAACAGAGTTTAGGTTAAACAACGGTAACAATGCTAAGTTAATACTGCTAACATTATTTCTGTTCCCTTGTATAGGTGTAAAGAATGCTTACTTTAGATATTATCTTTTGCAAGACGCTCCCATTGTTTGCAGAAATAATGCAAGACGTATATCATTAATGTAAAATAAATGCAAGGCGCGAATCGTTTGCAGTTATTACTTATCAGCGGATATCTACAAAGACGCTTTTAAAATTAGTTGGATACATAATTTGTTTAACTAAACTCTTGGTTTTTATACGTAACACTGTGGATTACATTTTTTAATTTAATTTTTATGCAGGTTATCATTTTCAGAGAAAGCATAACACCGATCAACTAAATTGTTTACACTCAGAAAAACATTTAAAGTTTAATTCTATTCCACCATTAAAATATAAAATTAGTATCGTAAATGGTTTAGTTGCTCGGAGTTATGCTTTCTATGTCCGCTCATGAGAAGTAACTCTAGAAACATCAGCTATCAGAAGTAATAAGTAAACCAACAAAAGATAGAGCCCGCAAACAAAACACAAATTTATAAAATAAATTGCAATAGCTGCGAAGGTACATATATAGGACAAACCCGACAACACCTAGACATTAATTTAATTAATTAGTTTAATTAAATAAATTACGTTTTCGTAGACATATGTATGCTTGAAAGAGTTAACATCATGTGCAACGAAACATTGCAGAAAAAAAATAAAGAAGAAATGCAAAAACAACACAAAAGAATAACAAGACCTACTTACATAAGCTCATATACAGTGTGTCCACGGATTTGGTGCAAACTTATACAACAGTGAACGTTGATATATTTTTTAAACCATTTTATGTTTTGTTTTTTTTATACATATTTCAGAATATAAAATAATTTTATAATATAATATACTAATTAAAATAAATTCTTTATTACAAATATGACTTTATGAAATATTTTCTAATGTATATAATTTCGAATGTGATAAAAACAACAAATAATTTATCAACTTAACCTCCACCTACTTCCACACATTTTTCGGCCCTATACCTAAATTCTCTGTAAACGTTCCTAAATGTTCTTACATCAATCTCACTAATTATTGTTCGTATTTTATCTTTAATGCTTCCAAATTCGCATCAAAATTATTATTTTTGTATACTCTTTGTTTAACGTGTCCCCATAAATAAATATCCATAGGCGTTAAATCGGGCGAACGAGCTGAGCTGGCCAATGAATAGGTCCAAAACGACCGATACATCTTTCAGGAAAGTGGTCGTCAAGCCAGTTTCTAATTAAATTAGTTGAATGCGCAGGGTATTCATCCCGTTGAAAGTAGACTACATTTCTGTTAATATCCTCCAACGATGGTAAAGCAAAAACATATCCAAATAATTATGTTGATTTAAATTGTTTTCGAAAAAAGGGGCCAATAATTTTATCGAATATAATTCCACACCACACATTTACATTGTTACAACGCTGGTTTTTCCGATTAAAACAAAAATTTGGATTCTCTTTTGCCTAATATCTGCAATTTTGGGATGACACATAACCATTAGTGTAAAAGTAGCTTCGTCCGAAAACAAAACTTTATGATGGAAAAATTAATCCCCCATAACATTTTCTCCAACCCAAGTACTAAATTCTAATCTAAACGTATCGTCCCGGGGTTCCACAGTATGAATAAATTTGGGTTTGAATGAATCTCGTTTTCTTTAAAGACTTTTTGCAGTAAGCTCTTGCTTACACCCAACTCCGCCGCTCTCTTACGTAGTGATTTTTTTGGATCTTCTAATACAGATCCCATACTTAGAATAGTTAATGCATCATCTTCATTGTATTGTTTCTTTGTTTTCTTCTTTCTAACAACAGAGCCAGTTTCATCAAATTTCTTAACAAGGTTTTTCAAGGAATTAATAGCGATATTAATGCCGGGGAATTTAATGTTAAATTTGTTGATCGCTGTTCGATATGAAATATCACCAATTCCATAACACTTAATCAAATAAATTCGTTGTTGCAATGTTAGCATAATTGTGATCCGCGTGATTGCAAATGTCGTGTCACTTAAATTTGAAACAGACAAATAATTAAATGCCAACAGGATTTCAAGGCAATACGATTATCAACAATAATTTAAACTTGGTTAAATTTTTGAAAGTAAGCAAACACGTTTTCAACATTTGTATGCATACATGAAGGTAATCAGTGCATTTTAATATGTTTTTTAATGGTTTTTAATGGCGTAAAGAATAACTTTTTTTCATAAAGTGTAGAATAAAAGTTTTTCCCATTGTGCACCAAATCCGTGGACACAGTGTATACATAGTACCATAGATGATGCCGCGTTTTCGGAGAAAATCAATTTCTATATTCCTTGTATTAAGTCTAGTCTGTTACTTTTGTTAACAAGAAGTCAAACGCTAACTTTTTAATTAGCTCTCCATTGCGTTGTATGTCCTCTTCTCTATAACTTTTGTAACTTCGCACTAGATATCTTTAATGATAACTATTATTAACTAAAATTAACTAAACTTACTAAAGGAATGTATCCATTTCAATTAAATATTTAGTTCAAAATTTACTTCAAGTTAGGATTAGCCTAATTAGTGCTTTTTTTTCTTTTCTTTTTTGATACGATTACAGTACATAATCTTCTTCGTTTATTATTGTCGATAGATATAGCTCTGTAATTGGATGAAAATCTGTTGTGTTAATAAATAGATTACTTGAATGTCCGCAAAATGTGAATTTTTTATTTCTCGAAATGTTTTCAAAATTTCACATACCAAGACCTAATTTTAAAGAGTTAAATAACTGGAATTGTTAATTATTTTTTGTTTTCTTTTTATTTAATGAAAAGTATTATTTTTGAATAATACTTGCAAGGTGGTTTTCAGGAGAAATATTTATCAGAGATAATTAATATCTATTTAAACAACCGTAATCCACCCATGTTAATGAATTACCTTTATAAGTGTTATTTTACAGTTGCCTAAATGTATTCTTCTGTATTAGGTGTACATGTTCAACTGATCGAAGTTGACAAAATAGGAGATGGCCATTAAGCCTGCAGAAACGAGTACACTCTCCGTGCGCTTCACAAAATTGGCAGACTAGACAGACTCATGTTTTGTCGACTCTCGGGGAAACCAGTAAGCAACATGAACCCATTTTCATAGACGAATAAACACGTGTCTGTCTAATTTTTGCTAACATCGTGCAGCGCAACTCGTTTCTGCAGGCTTAAAGGGCATAGGTGTTTAAAATTAAATTAATTGTTAATTGTTCTGAAATGTGTTTAATTGAAATCTCGATGAAATAAATTGAATAATAATGTTGGGATATTAAAGAAAAGAAATTGTTTTTTAGTTTCTAGATAGTTCAGGTGGCTAAAGTTAACATATGAAAAATACAATTGAAATCTTGCTTAGTTTTTGAAATGTAGTATTCTTTAGATTTTGACTGGTTCGAAAAACATAATTCTTTAAACAACTAAACATCAGCGGATATATCTGATAGGAGCTAAATAGGTTCTTAGGCGAACACAAATTAGTGCTGTTAAACTTTTTTCTTAAAAATTAAATATATACATTTCCCCGACTCTATCTATCGCTGCATCGACATGTAACGTGAGTGTATGTGTGTTTTCTATAATAAACAAAATAAAATCAGTTTATGTTCAGCTTGGTCATCTGACATAATGTAGCTTTCATTTATTATTACTCTGCTTAAAACTGAGATATGAATATAATTTTCAATTTATTCAAAAGTCACGTGTTTTCATACCTGTAAAGTATTATTATATAACCTATACAGATGTTTTTGGCATAAAAAACAAAAAATGTATTTGAAGTTATTATATTCCAATAAAAACAGATATATGCTCAGAGTGGTTTATTTTTATTCCATTTATTTGTTTAGTACGCGGAAACGTGTCATTTATTTAAGACCGTTTCATCGTAGTTATAATTTGTCCAACATGTTTTGCTAATTTCTAATGTCACTTCAACGAAATACCAACTTCCATTTTAAACAACATTTCTACTGAAAGTCTAGCAACGTTTAGTGGTACTTCTATAGGATCCGATCTAAACATGGGAAAATTTGTTTAGTTTCAAAATGTTTCTTTTCAGATTTTAAAAAGTCATAAAACACGTACTGAGGTTTTTCAAATATTATCAGTTAGTGAAATTGTTAGTTTTTCAAAAATTATTAGTTAATGAAATTGTTTTCATTCGATTTGTTAATAATTAGTGTGGATAAAAAATACTACAATTTCTGCTGCAGAGAATTGTTACGGTATGCTCATTACCCCTGTTAATGTTGAATGTAAAAAATAATTGTCTTTTAGGTCCATTAAAATTTCGCGAAATATCCAGACGCAATTAATACTAATTGCCTCCTAGTAAATATCATTTTATGTACACTGCCGTTCAGTGAAGTTCGGTCATACAATAAAAATCTATTATATCACACTGTATACAATTATTAATACATAAAATTAGAAAAATATTAAGCATACACTCTTTTCTAAGGGATTAAAGGCATCAATTATTATGTAAAGTAGAAATATTGCGACAATCACAATAAAGTCTCTTTTATTATCATTCCAAAAATTTTCTCGGAAGTACCGATCTTTTGAAACGGGTCGTTTGGGGATTATTAACGAACAATACATTTAGGAAATATACCGCAGTATCATTCTTGTTTATTTATCACAGGCGTAAAGATATAAATTTGCTTCATTTTACTGTTAAACGTGTGTTGGTGTGCATCTGTCGTTTTTGCGCGAAAGTTTTAAGGAAAATTACTTTCTACTTCCTCTTCTTACTACTCGGACAACTGGAACTATAGAAAATCGTGTTCATCCTGGAGCATCTTGGAAAATAACAAAAGCTGAAGATTTGAGAATTGTAAGAATTGTATTATTAAGCAAACGCAATAGAAAATTAACAGCGCCACAAATAGAAGCCGAAGTCAATCGCGGCCGTGAAGAACAAGTTTCGGCGAGTACGGTAAAACGTCGACTTCAACAACGGACCTTCATGGACGCATTGCCATTCGAAAACCCTTATTACGTCGGGGCAACAGAGCAAAACGGCTAGAGTAGGCCCGTTCTCATCTAGATTGGTCGTTAGATGATTGGAAACATGTGCTTTGGAGTGACGAGTCAAAGTTTGAGGTTTTTGGGCAAAATCGACGAGTTTATGTCCGAAGATCTAAAACCGAAAAGTGATTCCGAACTGCATTGTGCCTACAGTGAAGCAAGGGCGTCGTTCTGTGTTAGTGTGGGGATGTTTCTCCTTTGCTGGGACGGGGGATTTATGCAGAGTGCAGGGTGTAATGAGGAAGGAAAATTATTTTGCAATACTCCAGAATCATGCAGTGCCATCAGGATTGCGTATAATAGGCCGTAACTTTACATTCATGCATGACAACGACCCAAAACACACTGCGTTAGTGTGTAAGAACTATCTAAAGGAGCAAGAAAAACAGCACACCCTGAAAGTAATGACATGGCCCCCACAAAGCCCAGATTTGAACCCTATAGTTGTTGTGGGATGAACTGGACAGGAGGATCCGAAAAATATGCCCAACTTCACAAGAACATTTACGGAGTATTCTGCAACATGAATGGATTAATATTCCACAATCCATTTTAACAAAACTTATCGAAAGAATGCCTAAAATAGTTCGAGCGGTGATTAACAGCAAAGGAGGTTTTTTCGATGAAAAAAAAATATAATGTTCAGTATGTTATATTAGGCCAGAATAACTTTTTATTTATTTATTTTTGTCTTTTTACCTGTACATACAATAAAATTGCATTTTGTTTTTAGTTTCGTTTGTTTCTGTAACCTTTTCATGTTTTTTACCAACCGACCGAACTTCTCTGAACGGCAGTGTATATTTCACAGCTAACGAAGTGCTGTAGAGGCATAAACCTATGATGAAATAGCTTAAATTAATATATTTGCAAATACAGTTAATTTTTTAATTTTATTAAGTTTCTCACGTGTTTTTCTAATAATAATTACAAGACATTTTATATTTACTATTCTTACTAGTTGCATGATTAAAAACTATCTACACAATAACAACAATAGGTTTGATGATAGGAATACTACTTTTCGTCGATTTTATGCATGTGTTTGATAATGTATCTAAGAAAGTATTCAAGATCTAAAAGAACTAGGCTAATAAACACAAGTTCTAGAAGAGCATCAGCGAACATCAAATTTAACAAAGGCTTGTGCCAAGGTAATTCCTTATCAATAACGCTGTTGCTTCGGAGATTGTAATTATAGCGAAGGGTATCAAACGAACTATCATGCGAAACCAAATCCAGATACTAGCCTACGTTGACGATATTCCTATTACCGGCTACAATAAGAAAGAATTGTAGAAGATATTCACTAAAATAGCTAAGTAGACAGAAAACAGAGTCAAAGTTAATGGAATGTAAAAGATGGTAACATTATAGAAATTAGGAAGTACAATTTTGAAGTGGTAAATAGTTTTAAATATCTAGACGTGATGGTAAATAGCACTAACAAACGAAAGACAGTGTGATACAGAGCATACTTCATATACCAATAGCACTTGCGAAGTAAAATTATCGGTTGTAAGGTGAAAATTTATAAAACCTCAATTTTTACAACTAAATACTTTTAGATTTCTTGTTATAGAAGCATTTTAAAAATGAACAATGTGATAAAAAACTAGTTCACTATTTTCCAGTAAATCACCGCAGACTAGCCCTGTATAACATAAAATTATACTCAAGTATGCAGAGTGTTTAGTTGCCACAACGCATGATTCAACATTGTTAAAAAAAAACAAACTTGTACCGTGCGCAGCGGAAACGGAACATCCTGTATATTTGAATATAATTTTATGTTATGCTCCACTTGTCCTCCACTGTTTGTTATTGGAAGACTCTAAATTGTTTAGGAAAAGAATTATCTTCTGTTCACGCATTAGGTGGATACCCTGTATTTTGGGTACAGTCCGGGAAATCTGAAAATCTGCGATTTGCTTGGCTTTTCCAGCGTAATTAAATATCTTCAAAGAACGTTTTGAAGAATTTCTAATTAGAGAGTTCCCAGTGAGGGAATTATGTTTCATTATGATAAGTCCCATACTGCGGATTCCAATTATTTGGTCGAAAAGAATAGTGACAAAAAGCAATACACCGCGCTTACCTGATTTAGAAATGTGCGACTTTTGGCTGTTCTATGAGCTTTCCAAAAGGAGATTGGTTGATCTATAAGAAGTGGAAGGAGAGAAAGATGTACTATTGCTAAAGGGAGTTACTCTGACCATATTTAAAATAAATTTCTAAAATAACCGTTTCTTTTATTCTCAATATCAGCTTGGCCATCGTATTAAATACAAAAGGGTGATATACAACTTTTCTGTCCTTTCAAAGCCGTGTTAATGGTTGTAGATCGAATACTTGTACGCATTGAGCAAAATTTTTAATATTCGAGGCCTCAACTCTAATTATAAATTAAACTAAAATGCTTGAAATTAAAATTAAATCTCTATTGTGGGAAGATCTGGATTTGTTTGTGCGGTCAAGCGTAGTAAATCATTTAACGTCGGCGCGTCTAACACTGACGTCGTAATTCCCGATTGAGATATTTCCCCAATATCGATTGGTCTATGAAATATTTAGTTAAATCCTCTTTAGTAGAACGTGTAGGCCACAAGCTACTTAACCTGCTTCTAGGACCCGGACTATCCGGATCTTAGAAACTAAATTCGTTGAGTAAGATACAGTAATTTATTATCTTGTAGCTATATTTTATGCTTACATAACCTATTTACTTGCTCTATATTTCTTCGATGTACAGATAGGCATAAAAATAGAAATGTTGAAACCACAGGTTTTCTAGGCAACCCGCTCGTTAAAAGTTTTCTAGTTAGCATCTTAGCCAATTCTGAAAATTTGTAGCCGGTAATAAGTGCATTCACTCTATTATAACAAATTATTTTTATACTCGCATTACTTCCACTTATACAAGAAGTTATACCCAATTTTAAAGGAATGAAATGCTTTGTATTGCTTTTTTAGATCCCATGGATTGTTAAGGAATGATTTGTATTCAGGCTTCGTACATCTAAAATCAACTGGTTTGGAGTTATTTTGAATTTTATCCTTTGTATACTTAATGTGCAATATACTAAATCAACATATCAGAAAAAAAAGATACTTAATACCTTCCAGTAAAGAAATCAAATTTTTCTTAATGAAACGCACTGTATATGAATACACTACCATGAATGAAAATAATCATTATTGATGTATATTAAGTGTCTCTATACTTGTCTTACATAGTTTAGGGGTTACACGTAATTATTTGTATCAATTTACTTATGAGGTATTCTTTATCCTCAACAGGAGATGTCTAATTTTGAAATAAGTTCATAAATAGAAATCGAGTGGACCGAGGTCGGGGGATCTAGGTGACGAAAGCCAGGGTCCATTGGCTTCGATCCATCGATCTTCAAAGATATTTGTTATTTCCCGATATACGTCATGTGGCAAGTGTGCAGGAGCGGCGTACAATTGAAGCCGGCACTGATGAGCATATTGTATGGTAAACATAAGAACCACTTGCCTTAATTTTTGCGCTTGTTAGGTTTTCCCTAAGGATGTCATACTTCACCTGATCGTTCATAACCAATACGAATACATTGAAACTAAAAGTATCCAGTTGCTAGAGAATTGTAGCCCTCTTTAATCGCCTGAACGAAAACTCAAAAAAATATAGGTGCGGTTTATGGTTCTTTAAAATTGTGTGCATTGACATGTGTGAAATACCTGATTGCGAAGATACGGCGGATATTGAGCTGTTGGGATAAGCATGAAAATAGCGCAAGAGATTTATTACTTTCTTATCCTGTAAGAAGTTTTAATACGAATGAGATTTAATTCAATAGGTCTGAATTTAGATTTATTCATTGGCGATAAATGTGAATATGTCTCATTGACAAGACGAAATGTTTGTTCTAATATCTGTTCATTTATCATGAATATAAAATAAACGATAAATATCCCTATTCGAATTCTTTTGCCATATCTTTGACTATCTAAGAACTAAGTATACGAAGTAATCTGGAAAATATGATTTTTAGTACGAGAATAGGAAAGCAAGTAAAGGGAGATGATTAGGCGAGGAAAAATTTTGTAAGAAAAAAAAATAAACAACCAATAATTTGGGAAGAAAAAATGCGTGTTAAAAATACATAAAATCTTTTACAGATTAAGCTTGAGAATGTTGAAAAAATAATCAACGAAATGTAGCGAAAATAAAATAATATATCTAAAATAAAGGATTTCCTTTTACATCAACAAAAAAGAAAAAAATATATTCTTATCCGATTTACATTTGTTCTCAAGTTATAGCGTAATTACAAATAAACAAATTTCAGACATTAACATTGTTTTAATCACAGAGTTCTTTTAATAAATGTTCAAAAATATCGCCATTGACCTTTAAACATTTTATGTTTTGTCTATGAAAGGAGTTTAATGTAGAACATACCTGACAGGGATAGTCAATCTAATTATATTTTTATTTCATTTAAAACGTATTAACTCTAGAACAAGCGAAAATTTGGAATATTTACAAAAATTCTAGATAATTTCTTTTAACTAAGCGTTAACTTGAAAGCAAATGAAAATCAGATAAGAGCATATCAGTTTTTTCACATTATTTTTACGTGTACGATTTATTCTTATATTGCTATTCAATATAATTCCTCCCGAATCATCCTGTATAGCATGTTCCAAAAAAAAAACAACCTTGGGTAGCTATATACTTATGGGACACACCGTACGTTTCAATACAATTTTAAACCATCCTTCCTATGGGACTTCACAATAGGGAAAAAGAAACTCTTTTGAAGAAACTCTATCTAGAAAGGCACAATCGTCCGAGTTCGCTGTGGTAGCTCATCCTGTATATTTTTTGCACGTATTTAAGTAAATTTTTTCTGCCAAAGAAACATTGCGATTTTCACTTATACCTTCACTTATATTTATAACTTTGGAAAAATTCAAGAATAAAGCGCCACTAAATTCTGTCAAAGTTGTAAAAGTTTCGTTTGATTGTTTGTTGGCAATTGTGATAAGTACCTTCTTTAACATTTAAAGTGACGTTATACTGAAAAATATATCAATTGTTTTGCATCTGCTTCACATCTGCTGTACATCATTACAAGTAATGCAGCATTTAGTAGTAATTATTGCGCATGAATGAATCTTCAAGAGGCCGTTTTCAATTAACTTTTTATTCAACAGTTTTCAAACATTTCATAAAATATGTTACATATTTGCCGAAACCAGCATCTCATGCAAGGACCAGAAATTAAAACTACTGAAACTAACGATTTCGGAAAAAAAGAACCTAATTATGTGCGTGTACTAAAAAAAGAATGGTGTATGGCGCTGTTATTAACTATCAAAATGTTCGATTCACTGGTAAATTAGTTCGCTAGTGCGAGGAATATTATGGGCGTTTCTATAGCTTTTCTAAAGTTTCATGTGTAGTACAGAAAATTTAATATTTAACGGGAAAATGTGGAAAGCAACTACTTTTTAATGTACAGAAAAATATGTGCAAAAAAATACGGTACCTGTTACATTTTATTTATAACGGCCTTTATATCATCACAAAATAATTTTTATAATACCTAGGTAGCTTCGGCGCCTTTAAGGCAAATATTGAAAAAATATGTAAATGCAACGGAGAGCGGCGCCCATTATCGTTTGTTTTATCACCTAATATCACTACCGTGGTGTATCTGGTCGGGTAAGCTAATATCTACATAACTTTCTCGTGTTTAGTACCAATACGTTCAACATTCTAGCGGGCCTAAATTTTTTGTTATTACTGAAAAGTACTGCTTAACTCAAAACTTATCACCAAAGAAGTTTACACGTAAATTTTCGTGCTAATGCACGTAACGTTGTTGGGCAGGAAATAATTTTACACCATTCAATGTTGTACGTCTATAGTAATGAATGTATTACTTCCTTTTCTTCGTTTACCAAGTATTTTACTTTATCTGGTTGCTCTGACAGTTTGTCATCTTCCTTTTTACCGTTAAGTTCAAACAATCTCTTGTATAATCGCTTTTATTAACTTGAGGTACGATGGAGTCAGCGAAATCAACTATGACAACTTGATTTATTGTCCCGATTAAATCACAAGAAATTGGTGCGTTGAGTGAAACTAATTATTCAATTAAAATATTTTAATATGTTCCTACTATATTTCTTACCGCTGAAAAAACTTTGCATGCGATGCTTTATGTCTTATATGCCTTATGCACTTTAATCAACATTGGCTATTTATTATATGCGTTTGTTAACTTGCCGGACAATGTACATATGTAGGAAAAGAAGACATTAGAAGACACATTAGTTTTGATAAGTATCTTTAGCAAAATAAAAGTTTATAGTATTTCGTCGCGGCACTCTATGTATCTTCTCTGCATAACTTCATATTTAACTTATTTAAAGAACGACACATTTTAGGTATTTCCATTAAAAAAAATTGGAAATAGCATGAATCAATAATGAAAAAAAGTGCATCGCTTCTTTTTGATTATTAAATTCATGGTAGTATCTTGGAAAAGAGATCGACGGTTAGGGACTTGGGAGTAGTTTTTGAGGCGCAGTTAACATTTAGAACTTATATCAGTTGTTGAAATTTTTACTTCGCATACCTACTTATGAATCCTACTGTTTGTTGCTAAATCAAATTCGCAGACGTTTCCTGAAGTTTCTATCTTATAAGATGGATGGATGGGTGTTTTTACCAACTGAAATATGTACGTTGGAGTATCTTATAATATTTTAAATTTAAATTTGCCTTAAAATGACTAATGAATAAAATGCCGCTTGAAGTATTGAGGAGGTACACAAATCAATTAGTCTCTTTAATTTTGTTGCCTATTACAATTGCTTATTTATCTATGAGAGACCACGTCATAGGCTTACTAATTGTATCTGTCTGTGCGATCGTGGACATTATTTTTATCAGTTATATTGGGTAAATAAGTGTGGTGGTACCCCGTTTCTTTTTCACTATTTTCTTTTTTTTTTTTATTAATGGTCATGCATAATAAGAGAACGTATGGGTCGACACCAAAACAATTATTTCAAACGTGTGTAGACATTAGACTCTCGCTAGGAAATATGTTATGCGTGAAAGAACACTAAATTAGAAAGACAAGCAGCGCGGTGAGAGATACACCGAGGTCGTATCATCTATACACCGCACTTCAAACAGTGAATCTCTCCACACAATAAGATGAAGGCAGCAAGAGTCTACCCCGCTGTTATTTCTTTGCCGTGACAATAATAATTATAGGCTAGTTGAACTGGAAAACAACAGGTCGAGCAAGCAACGTGCAAGGATCGTGGATTGCATAGGTAGAACTGTTTTCCCGATCATCAGTTGTAGAGACGAGGGATATACCTTGCCCAAAATTCCTATGAAATTTCCTTCAGAAGAGCAAGCATCTACCTTTATTGATGTTATTCCAAGTTCCGAGAGCTTCTGCTACACACGTTTCATCTGCCAACAAATGTTTTGCGATGAGCGCCAATAAATATCGTGCTTTTAATTTGAATGAGAGTTGACTTTGTTTTTTATTACGAGGTACGACGCTATATATGGAATTTACCACGCACTAGGTATGCGCGATGTACACTACCGTCTATATTAGTTCGGACACGCAAATAAATTTAAAAAAAATGAGAAAATATTCAAACTCATTTTTCCAAAACAAAATTTTTATTACATTTTATTAATAGCGATTAAAATTAAAGTATAAACGTAAAAAAAGTCATTCTAACGAAAAATAAAGAAAAACTTCTTAAACATTCCGTTTATCAAGGAAACTCCCTTTTGCGCGAAGAACAGCTTTCACAATCCGAGGCATCCGCTCCACTAGTTTTTCAAGGACTCTATTTGGCATATTAGTCCATTCCTCTTGTAAAATGTTCCACAAGTGGCCTACGGAGGTAGGGTATACTTTTCGGATCCTCCTGTCTAATTCATCCCATAACAGCTCGATGGGGTTTAGATCGGGGCTTTGTGGCGACCATGTCATTATTTGTAAAGTGCCATTATCTTGTTCTTCATTTAAGAAATTTTTACATATCACTGCTGAGTGTTTGGGGTCGTTGTCCTGCATGAATACAACATTTTCGCCGATTAGACGTTGCCCCAATGATATTGCATTTTCTTGCAGTATTTCTAAATAACCTTCTTTTCGCAAAATACTTTCGATTCGCTTCAAGTCTCCTGTACCGGCGTAGGAAAAACAACCCCAAATAAGCACAGAATTTCTTCCTTGCTTGACAGTTGGCACTACACAATCCTGCAACATTCTTTCGGCTTTCGCTCTTCTTACAAAAACGTGCCTTGATTGTCCGAACACCTCAAACTTTGACTCAAATTTTTCTTGCACGGTGGCGATTCATTTCGGCGGCGATTTCTGGTGCTGTCAGTCTCCTATTTCGCTTGCTCAGCAATTTTATACGGTCATTGTCGGCGTGAGTTGTTGTTCTCTTACGACCTGAACGTGCCCGATCTCTTAACTGGCCGTGCGTTGATGTCTCCGAATGATATCACTAACAGTCGATTTATTAACTTGTATTTTTTCGGAAATTTGAGGCACTGAATAATCTTCTTGATGAAAAGTAGCAATTACAGAGCGCTTTTCTAAACTTGTCGGTTTTCCTCTCGGCATTTTAATAACTTTAATCAGGTTCACACAAAAAGATACGCTATTAACACTAACGCACGCACAAGCCGGTTTATTTAGAAACTAAAGCATTTATCAATACACAATAAACTTTCGGGTGGCCTGCACCCACCCCAAAGAGTATTGTCAATTTATTATCTGCGGTATTGTCTCAAAAATAAGCCTATTTGTGTCGATGAGGATTATTCTGAAAATTACTATATTGGGCCATAAAATATAATAGGTTTTTAACCATTCTCTAATCGATATTCTTGGAAGTTTGCCTGTACAATTGGTTATAAACTTCATAAAGAATCCAATATAAATATGTTATTTATATATGAACGCAATTATATTACGTTTTAGTAGAGTTTACAACCTTTTACTAGGTGTCCGAACTAATATGGACGGTAGTACATATAAAGAAGAAAACGCAGCTATCGATATTAGATTATCTATCACACGATATTAAGGTGGGAATTCGTAATAACTAATTAAGTATAAAAGCCCTTTTATTTCACAATGGGGTAGCTTGTCCTATAGTATTTGCTTAATGAAATAGAATTATTATTTGATACACTTATTAAGACTGATTCAAATAAGAGCCCCACTGTTACGTAAGAGTATTGTTATTCGTTAGTAAATTAAATACGAAGCTGTGCAGATAAATTTCTCGTTTAAAAACAGAGTTCCGTGTTGAAATACTATAAAATACTCATAAATAGATAGCTAACTACAAATGTTTATGAAAAAACTTCCTAGATACCTTCTTAAGGCAATGCATGACGTGATACAAGACAATACTTCGGAGATGTTGGTGAATGTTCAGTAAAATACAAGGAACCGCATTAGAAATATGGTGTTCGTTTCAAGTAAATGTTGAAATTGTGCGAGTAAATTAAATTTTGCAGTCTGTTTTTAAGGAATATGATTAGAACAACAAAAGTTTATCACTATCGTTCATATTACTTCGGACACTTGGTTATTAGCAGATGTTTATGACATGCAATAATAAAAATTAAGGTAATTCTGGCCATTTATAAACATAAATTTACTAAACTTTCCAATCGTCGAAAAACCCTTCCTTTGCTTGAAGAACAGCTTGTACGACACGAGGCGTCCACTCCACTAGTTTTTCCAGGATTCCGTTTGGCATATTATTTCACTCAACTTGTAAGAATCCCACAAATAAGTGAGTTGTCGAGGTGGGACACATTTTCCGAACCCTTGTGTTGAGTTCGTTCTATAACAGTTTGATTGGATTGAGATCGGGACTTGCAATGGTCAGGTCATTATTTCCATTGTATTATTGTATTGTTCCCTATTTATATAATGTTAACATATGAGTACGGAATGTTTGGTGTCGCTATCTTGCGCAAATGGAAAATGTTGTCCTATTAAACGCACTCTCGATGGAATTGCATTTTCTTGTAATATTTCTAAATAACATTCTTTTCACAATATACCTTCTATTCGCTTCAATTCGGAACTTTTTCCTTGTTTCGCCGATGTAAGGGTTTTCTTACTGCAACATTGCCGTGAAAATTTGCAGTTTTTAACCATATTAACAGAAATTTCTTTTGCACGATCATAATTCATTTTTGCGGCAATTTCCGGTGCTGTTAGTCTTCTACTTGGTTTGCTTAACAATTTAGTACGCTCATCGTCTGCGCGAGATGTTATCCGCTTACAATCTGAACGTACTGGATCTCTCAAATTGCCCATGCGTTTATGTCTCCGAATAGTATTACTAACTACCGATTTCCTTTCGGAAATTTGACGCATCGAATATCCATCCTTATGGTAGGCAATTATTATGGAACTTTTTCTACACTTGTTGGTTTTCTTTTAGGCATTTTTACGGAATTGGTTTACAATTAAAGGATGCATATGCGAGCAAGTTTATTTAGAAACTGAAGCGTTCTTTAATATGAAGAACACCTTTAGGGTAAGGGACATAAAGTTAATGGCTTTAATAGCAATACTTTTGTTGCAATTCAATTAAAGGGATTATAAATTCTTCTCGAAACTGCGTTAATTTGCTTAAAGTATAATAGTTATTTAAAGAATGTATAAATCGGAATTCTTTGAAGTATTTGCTACATGGTAACGTTTTCAATCTAGTTATAAAAAAATTGTCGATGTATTGTTTCAAACTCCAAGAAATACTTATTTATTAATTATTAAAAAAACCGTGGTGTTTCGCAAACATTTCAAATTATGTCAGTTATCTCAGAAACCAAGATATACAGGTGTACAGGTGTTGATGAGAGTTGATATGATTTAAAAAAACTAAATTTGTATCGTGTTTTGCGGAAACTGAATACCCACTGCGCTTGAGTATACTTTTATTGTGTAGTATCTGGCTTCGAATGTTTTTTATTTGAAAACTGTTATATCTAAATTGCTCAGGAAGGTAATTATATTCTCGTACTAGATGGACACGCTGTATATAAGTATCGAAATAGCTATAGATTATGAATACCAATAATTGCTATATCTATAAAATTATTGTCGGAAAATGTTGATAATACACCTATACACGAGTGGAAGCCAAATATGTTCGGAGACTAAGGCAGTGTACTAAGCGTACACAGTTGTCGGATCGTAACTGCTCTACTGCATTCCTTCCGTTTCCATATTCAGCAGTCCATAAGTTCGACTGCGATCGGTATTGATAAAACTCGCGACTAGTTAGTGGTATAGGGTGTATAGCTATGCTTTTATTCCAGTTCGAAATCTGAATAAAAGTAATAAAGGAATTAACTTTAAAAAATTTGCGACCTATAAAGTGAGAGTAATCATTACAAAATCATAAAATGATAACTTTTTAGCAAAGTTAGGAGCTCGTTGAAATTCTTCTCATCAACATTATTCCAAAATCACTGAACTGAATCGTAAGCATGTGCGCTAACAGTTCTCCCTGCTTATGCTGAAGTCGCACATGATTCACGTAGATATAGCTAACAGCGTTTACAAAAATACATGCAATTGAATAACCTCCGAAAGTTTGGATCTTGTAGATTATATTATACAACAGGTTTTGTTCCAATATTGACGTTGGTTTACGCGCAAAAGAATACCCAGTGTAGCATAACTAACACGTCAGGTCTGAAGAGGATAATTCTATAATCTATCGTCTGCAGTGTATTCGCTGATTTCGCAGCAATTTTGTATATTGGTAAAAACCAGGTAATTAATGAATATTGCGAATGAATATGAAGAATTAAAGCGAACTAATTGAATCTAAAAATTCTGCAAGTAATATAATTTCGTGAAGTGCTTTTATCGATCTCGGATAAATTTTATATTACTTTCCACTCACTTCAAATTCTAAAATGGGCCTTATTAAAAAATTAATGTAAAAACTCTTTTCAAACGATACAATAACCCCCGATTTGTTGTTTAAAACTTTCAAAAGAGGTTTCGCCCAGCTAGCATGGGATAAGCGGTAATCTGCAAATTTCATGAGTTAACATGTGCCAGCAATAGCGTGGTGCATGCGTGTCAGCATATCCTGGGTTATTTTTGTTTATTCACAAGTGAATAATTGTTAAACTGATAGGGCAGAATTTTAATTGCTAATATTTTACTAAATTTTTACTTATCTGCGCCGACCTTCTGTTGTAAATTCGGGCATTTTTTATGTTAATTGCTAGATTTTATTTCTTACGCGTTACTAATACAATTTTCTGAATTGAAAATGCAAATTATACATTTAAATAAATTACAATACCGCCACGTAATGCAATTTTCTTCGTAGGCGCCTCTGTCGAAAAAATGCGGTAATCAATTTACATTTAAATGTATCTCGAGTGTGTAACTTTTTCAAGAGAGCTTGTTTTGAGGTACATATGTATTAGTTAAAGAGTCGGCATACAGACCAAGACTGGTTAGTCACAAAATATGATATCTCATATGCGGTGGTTCGACTCCAAGAAGGGTTTGGACATACATATGTCCAAACCCTATCCTTAATAAAAGGCAAATTTTATTATCCTTGGAGCATGTTAAACCATCGATTGTGTTGAAACATCTATAAAGCCGCACATATAATTAAATGAGACTCGATTAGCTTCGAACGTGCATAGTATGTTGCCTATCACCAAATTGGAGGTCGGCTGACAAAAGATTTCATATGCATCGCAGTATTACGATATGTTACTCTTCGGGGTTGCTCACGCCTGAAACGTTTCTCTGCATTTTTTATATTTGTTTACATTTAGTTATAATATCGGAACTTAACACCTGGTTTCATTAGCATCTTTCCTCTTCTGTACCCTTTGTATCCTTTTGATTCTTTGACAAATGCCCTATCTCGAATCTGCAACCTATACCAACATGTTTTGAAGCAATGCTACAATTTCTATGAAACTTGACTTACCGGTGTTTTATGACAAACAGGAAGAAAACAAAGAGTTTATAATATAGAACCTAGGCTGTTCCTAATCGTGGATCGGACATAACCATGGAAATAAAAAAATTAAATCTTTGGATCTATGTCTGTTACAATGGTTATAGGTCAAACATTCACATCTAGAGTTCTACAAGGATCCAACTTGGGGCCACTACCTTTTAACCTATTTGAACACGTCACTCGTTTGTCTTGTTTTGACCTAAGTAGACGTTCTAAAAATATATAATCGAATACTTGGAGCACTGGACATAGATCTTCAGAGAAGTTTAAATTAAATTGATAATGGTGCATAGATAACAATTTGAAGATTGACAAATGTTATTTCGCTTCATACACTAGAAACATCAATAAAGTGGATTCTCAGTACACCATTAACAATATTCCGATAAACCGTGTAACTTCATTTAGAGTTCCGGGGTTGAGTTTGATGAAAAGTTGCGTTTTGTAATTCATCTGTTGAATAATACCGCTGCAGCTTCTAAATCGCTTGGATTTATTATTCGTCGATGGAAGGATTTTACTCAGTTACAGCTGCTATAAATTTCTATTCTTCGCATTGGTCTTGAGTAGACTCGAGTATCCTGTTGTGATATGGTGTCCGTTGTATGGGGTGCAAGTCAGTTCACTCGAACGGATTCAGCGCAAATTCCTACATTTTTCAGCTGTTTGAGAGGCACGACTTCATATCTCTCGCTTAGCGAAGAAGAACGTTGCGTGCGGAATTTATGAATGGGTGAATGGGAGAGAAATACTTTGTTAGAATGCGCGTACCGACATAAATGAACCAGCCGCTAGTATATATCTCGGAGGTTTTCGTCACCATAAAACAAAGGTATTTGAAAATTATTAGAAATATCGAATGAACTGGAAATAATAGAACATTACAAGTGAATTGGTGAAGATAAAACAGAATTATACTTTAAGAGTAAGATAAAAACGTTCAATGGTGTAAAAAAAAGTGCTACAGTATAAAATAACAGCGTTGTTTTACCTTGTTTGGGTTTGTTTTCATCGAATTACTGTCTCGTGTATATTTCGTGTATATATTCTAATTCTAGTAATCGCGTTACGGTTCTCATGAAATATACCGCCATTTTATGGTAAAAACGATACGTTATTGGATGGTGATAGGTATCTAAAGATACTGTAGGTGCTAATTACTCTTATCTCCTACGGTAAACTATTAAAAACTACGCCAAATGTGTGTAACTTTTTTTGAAAAAAGGTGGCAGTATGACGAGATATAGTAACAGATCATTAACCCTCTTTACACGGTCATAAATTTGGTCCGTGTTAATGTCTGTATTGTTATAATGATGAGAATAGGGACAAAATTGTAGTGTATTTGTGTACTGTTCACTAGCACTGAAAAAATTTAGTGCTAATAATTACATTAAACATTTTTGGTGTAATTTAACACTAGCAGAGTAAATTCGAATCATGTGTAACGTAAAAATGGAAGATATTCGTTATATTTTAATGCGCTACACGCATACGTGTGGATGTTATGCGCGAACTGGCATCTTCAAACTAGCTGTGGTGTGTTCTGTGGCATTAATAACACGTAAGTAATTTTTATTATATTTGTAATATGTTTGATTTTTGCGAATATGATTGTAATATAATTGTAATCAATCATTATATATTTTGCTAACCTACTAATATTGCGATATTTTCAATATATTAAAGCAGTTATATGCCAAATTTAGAAGTAGTTGAACTTAAAATTGGCACCGTTATTCGGAGTGATTTTATTAATGATAACGTATAAAAATTGTTACAAAATTGATATTAACACATTTAATTAACCATATTTAAGGGTGTATCTACAGCAGCTCTATTTATTTTATTCCGAACATTTTTGAACGTGATAATAATTACCATCAAATTCTCGGTATAAACTTTTTTTTCAAGTGAGCCCAAAAATGCTTTATACCGTACAGATGCATTTCGTGGATTTTCATCTTTTAGTGCACATTTTATGTTCAGCTCTTGAAGTTCATGTACCGTTAATTTAGCATAATGGCAATGTCTATTAAGCTGGAATGGCTACTTCATAAGTCCATCAGCAAAGCAGTTGCATACTTTGTTGCTAATTTGTTAGCCAAGAATTGATTTCGTTACTGCAGCCATTTTCAAGAAAACGGTGGCTATACGCTGCCTTAGAGTAGCCACCACCTGTAACTTTTGATCCACTGCAGATATCAATACAAATTAAACAGCATATTTTGTTGCTAATTTGTTATCCAAGAATTGATTTTGTTGTTATAACCGTTTCCGGAAACGATGATTACACTAGGATAATAAGCCAGGGCAGTCAAGCGGCACATTGTGTTGCTAATTTGTTACACAAGAATTTGTACGGTTTAATATTATATTTTGGACCATTTGTATGCTTAAAGAAATGCAACTTCTTTAAAATAAAATGAGCAAATTAAGTCCACAAAAGAAGAGAATTCTCATGTAAAAAATACTTGAAGTTAAAAATATAAATTACTCGCACAAATTTAAGGAAACTTGTTTTCGTCACAAACATTTAGATTTAGATACAATTAAACAAATTATATGTGTGGGAGTCAATATTTATTTTATTTAAAATGTTGCAATTATATTTTCTTTACTGAATTTTGAAAATTTCTTCTAATAAATATGAATACAAAAACCTAATTTAATTCCTATCCGATAGCTAATTTTGAATAGATTATTAAATTTTAACAACTGGTTTTTAAGTGAAAATTGAATTTAAAATTTATTTTTTCGGTACCTCTGATATCTTAGCCTTCAATTCCAAATCCCAAAAGACCTTTTCAAACGTGAAATCCTTGCGAACCCGGGTACAATGATTCCAAATCCATTGGTGGTGAATTTTTTTGTAGTAAATGATACAAATGATTTTACTAAATGTTTGAATGTACTGTTTATGCAAAGGATGCCATCAAAGTATTTTAATTTTAAACTGTTCTAGAGGAAATTGTGTAAGGCTGTCGATGTCGAAATATAGTATATTTCAGGATTATTTTTTTTATGTCTATTCATAAATTACTATATGGAACAATTCAAATGACACCCTTGATATAATAACCATTTTAAAAGCCATACCACACCATGGGGACGGTGTGCAGAAATCCTGCTACGGCCTTGCCAGACATATCGAAAATTATGTGGGTTACCATGATGATGATATTAATTCTGATTGATACATACAAGTAACAGTATGCATGTGTGCATTTGATATGATTGCGGAATTTTTATAAGAAGAAATATGATATTGATTTAAATTTAGTAATTTTGATTTCTCGCAGCACGATTGTTTAATGGACTCTTTTTTTCTTTTATTAGAACCTATTTTACTCAATGTATAAAACGACGATGGAAAGCCCAATCTGGGGAAATTGGGGGGACGAAGTCATCAACACTGATCCGACTCACAATTGAAGTAGTAAATATAACAACCCTAGATAAATATTAACATTACAATTTAATTGCTTAATCGTTTAATAAGAATCCTATTTGCAGGGTTAGGGGTGGCGATTCTTGTGTAACGCTTAATACGCGACTATCCAAATTAAAATACGTGACTATGTTTGTTTTGATATCCATAATCAATCAAACGTTACAAGTAGCTATGCTAGACCAATACAATAGTAGATTGAAGCAAATAATCAATCATTGCGAAACAATGCAACAAAGAATAAGCAACAACAGTTTGACTAATTTACCGGTCATCAATGCTTATCTAACTATTTTGAAATATTCGAAGGAACGCAAATTCTAAAAGCAAGAAATTAGCAACAAAATATACCGTTTAGTTCGTGTTTATATGAGTCAAAAGATTCAATTAGTGACTGGCCTGGCTTTACATATTAGTCTAGCCATCATTTCTCGGAAACGGTTGGAGCGACAAGATCAATTCTTAGGTAACAAAGTGGCAATAAAATGTGTCCTTTAGCTTGTGTTGACATCTGCAGTAAGTCATAAGTTATAGCTGGTGGCTACGCTAGCTTAATATATTAGCTTAGCCATCATCTCTCGAAAACGGATGAAGCAACAAACTCAGTTGTTGGGTAACAAATTAGCGGCAAAATATGTTGCTTAGTTGGTGTTGATATCTACAGTGAATCAAAAGTTTTCTCAGGAACTGCTGGAGCAACAAAATCAGTGTTTGGGTAACAAACTAGGCAACTGGTTTGCAGATGATTGATTAAGTGGCTACGCCAGCTAACATACATATAATAGGGACTTGCTCCATTAGGCCAGAAGATATATCGCACATGAGAATAATTACCGCCAATAAATGGTTCTGTGTATTGATATGCATATATTTGAGCATTTACTACACAATAGTTAGCCTCAACAAAATAGGGTTCCGAAACTCTTATAAAATGACAATTCAAACACGTAACTTTTTTTCAAATCTTTCTCATAATTTAAATTTAGTATAAGGTGGTGCATTCTTTTTATTTGCAGCAAAATAGTATTTGCTTGATATCAACTTATTGTTTTCAAAAAATCATCTAACTCGTCTTTGTTCCTATCAACTTTGAGTCATCAGCGATAAATTTCCCGTTCTTGTTGTTTCGGTGCGGATTTTGGAAGATCCATTTTATACAAACGCTCGCTTCGGCGCCTTGGATATTGTTTTTCCAGTACCTATACACACATTATACTGTACCACAGAAGCTGCTAATAAACATACCAAGCAACGTTTTTGTGCAATTCATGGAATCATTTCATTACAAAAGCAATTAGTAATATCAACAAATAAATTTAGATTAGCTTATGACAAAACAAATCAATCGTTTCTGTTGTCAAATTCTTACACTAATTTCGCGCTGCCCCATGCTTCGCTATACTTTAATGTTTTCAGCTTTATATATTTCTATAACCTATACACTGCGCGTTTACTGATTCTATAATATTTTGCATAGTGCACCTATAAAGCGATAAACTTATTCTTCGCTTAATATTACTTTAGTTTTCGTTTTTCTAACTCTGTCAGCTTTGTCATTTGGTAAATGTCTCTATTCAGGCATACAAATCACTGAATTTTGAAATTTAATCCGTGCGCCTTGACATACCGATTTGACAATATGACCTGGCAGCATCTGTGCACTTACACCTACACTTTTTAGTCTATATAATTATATTTTGAATTTTCAATGATTATCAATATTTCTCTTTACATCTACAGAATTTTAATTTAATAAATTATATTATTAATTCTTTGTCAACTAAAAAAAAATAATTTATAGGGAATAATCAGTCACATGATATTTTCAATAATCTACCTTTTAGTAATATTTTTTTATAAAAAACAAAAATCATTCACAGCACCATTGATTCTAGTAATCAAAATCATCTGTAACCTCGCAAGCGATAATCGATAGGCCAACCATAAAAATATCAAAGGCATTTCTGTGACAACGATGTAAATAAGAAGGCAGAAAGAGGAAAAGTTTCGGATGAAATTATTCAGAAAGTTAGTTAAAAGCAAACATATTTTGGTTATAAAGAACTGTCAAAAGAAGTCTAATACCACTTACAATTAGAAGAAAAAAACATGGCAGTTCAAAATGGATTGTTAATAAATTATTGAGAACAAAAAAGACTTTTTAATTTTATATTTTCTTTGAAACGTCTCCCTACATATATATTTTAAATAGAAGTTGAACATGATGCAACCTGAAAGAAGCTTTGTTTCTTTAAGACCATACGACATACCATACACTTTCTTTACCAAAATGTTAGATTTAAAATTGAGATGTTTATGAAGTCACCATGTAATTTCAGGTCAGAAACTGTTATTGATTTGAAGAATAAAGCTGAAAAAGTCGAAAATAGTCCAACAGTATTTTATTTGTTATAGTTTTGAATACCTTTCCGAATGGAGATAATAAGCTAATTGGCCGAGAGTTAGTGCTCTCCACCTTTGAATAAGGGCCGAATTGCAGTGATTTTTAGAGCAGATGGAGAATCATCCGTGTCAATAGACAACTTAAATAGATAAAGTAGTGGCTGTAAAATGTGAAGAATTGTGTCTAATAAGAAAAGGCGAGATATTTCCATCAGGAGAGACGATTCGGTTTGGAAACAGCCAGTATGATATCCGTTTGTGTAATATTGGAAACGAAACAAGAATTGTTCATTGGTTTAATAAAATTATCTGTGAGTAAATTGAATGTTTTTTAAGGTTAATAAAATTTATGCAATAATTTTTACTTCCTTAAGATATCTATTAGATTTATTGTGCTCATTTTGTTTCATGTCACAAATTCCTCATGACGTTCGTGTCAGATTCATGCTAATTTCTTTCAAAAATTGTGTAATTAGTTAAAACATGTACTAATAATGTATGTATTATCTAACTATATTATGCGTTTTTAGTACCCCAAGTTTTTCGGCTACGTTTGAAATCTAACTCGGTAGTGATAGATTGTTTTTTTTTTCGTTTGATAATTAAGTATTATAGTTAAAAGGACTTGACAATAGAGCGTTCGAAAAGATTAAGGATATAACTCTGTGGTTAACTATTGTAACCCTATGAAATAGTTGGTTTCGCCACTACGGCCTTTACGAGGGTGATTATTTTAATATTATTGGTTTTAATATATTATAATAATATAATTATAATAATATTAATTTAAAAATTCGTGTACAGCTACGAAGTATATAGTATTTCTAATAATATTTTACTAAAAGTAATTAGTACTTCTTTGTAACAAGTGAGATAAATGAAGGGATAGAAATTTTTAGTGAAAATCTAAGCAACGGGTTTCCCTGAACTGAAAAAACTATAAAGTGAATGGTGTCATTATATGAAGAATATAAAATCGATTTTGACGGTAAAAAGAAGATAAATCGTTGTTTATGGAAAATAATTTTGCAAAAAACATGGCTTGATATGAAATAATAGCAACTTGGGAACAATACGATAAAAAATTTGAAAATCTGAAAAGGCAGTACAACAAAATTGTTGCTAATGATCGAAGGCAGGGAAACTATTGCGTGGGTCTATTTCACTAATGCGCAAATTCTTTAATGACAATACAGAAGTTCATCCTTTATCAGTTTGCAGTTGAGTTGAGCTCAGAAGGTAGTGTTTTACAGCAAAGCATGAATCCTATTGTATCTACGTACAGATAAGACGCCAAGCCCTACACTTTTATGACGAGATGAAATACTATTGGAATCATACATTAACACTACTGAGTCATTAAAGGATATTTCTAGAAAATCTGCTTCTAATCTACAAATCGATATATCAAATAAATGAGATGAACAATATTTAGTTTTTGCCTACCTTTATTTTTGCTTTTTTTAATCGAAAATAAGCATGAAATCCTAGAACCCTGAAATAGCTATTTTGTTACCAATTATATAACTAAAGTAGCTACGTTGAACTGATAAGGTAGACGTTGCAACTACTTTTTGACGATTTTTACCGCAAATTTCTTTTCTCATTCCATTTTTTAGTAATGCCTATACTTAAATATTTCATCAGTTTTATAGACAGTAGTAGGGTTAAGCGAGGTGTAGGTATCAGATCTAAGACCCTTCGTTGCAGGTCTGACAATTAGATCGACAAACTTTATTTAATATGACCGGTTACGAGCTAAATGCTTTAACAACCAATGGTTTTTCTTATCGTGCAGAACAAATAAAATTCTTATATATAGTAATAAGATCTTATACCTGGAATAAATTAAATGTTTATATTTTTAATATATATCTTAATAAAGTTATTTACAGAAGAACATAACCAACAACTGTTTTTCTTGACATGTGCTTAACATACAGTATGTTGAAGTTACAAAACGTTCGGAAACTTTCTGAAACTACCGTGTTAACCTTTTTATAACAGGTTAAACTGGTCACGCGATTTTAAAAACCCGATTCACAACTCGAATATAGTTCCCAAAAAGGTCTATAACTCCGATATGCGTAATTACATCAATAATAAAGAAATAAATCTTAATTGTCACCTTAATGTTAAACTAACGGTGGCAACCACAGATGGAAATTAATAGTAGAATAATAGAAAATGATATTTTCTTGAAATGAAAGTAAGTGAAGTTGATCTAAAATATCCATAATCATTTATTCTTTCTTTACAATTTAATGATCTAAAACGTATGGAAATAAATACTGATATTGAAGATGGGCTCAATGTAAAATTAACACGCAATAAAGGCGATAATGAGCGTACAGGTGAAGTATCTTGTAGCGTCCGCCGTAACAATGATGATCCATTAGAAGGTATGTTATTTATGGGGCATGCAGATAATGGAGCATCTAACAGCGGTGAATATATGAATAATTTGACCACTAATAAGTACCACTTAATGTGTGATTTGATAATCATTCAAGCAGCAACCTATTTAGCATACATCCTTATTTTGTTTATTAAATGTACCTACCGAGAGTAATTCTTCGATACAAATTTTATGCACAGCATACGAAAATGACTGCTTACCTATTTCTAACTTGTCAATTATCAATTTTAGACACTGATCAGAAATGTTGGAGTTATAATGCTAGTGTTTAATAAGACTCCGTGAAACATTTATGGGTGATTTTAAAAATACCTGAATTAGAAATTATGTGATGTGGAAAAAAGTAGCGAACGAACTAGGAAAAAAAACAACTTTAAATTGTCAACAAAGCAAGTCGAAAACAAACACCAAAATCTAAAGAGGAGATACATACTAAAACAAGACAGTATGAAAGCAAACGGAACGACAAGGATCGAATTAGAGTATTAATAAATTATAAATGCCACACCGTCAAAACTAGGATGTGAAAGTGATTCTAGTAATAGTTCACAATGTCAAATGCCAAAGAAAAGGCACATATAAAATTGAATGAATCCATAAGTAACTGGATGGAGGAAATTGTAAATAATACAAAAACCAGAGAAGAACAAAACAATAGACATCCAAATGCAAGCTACTAATACTTACAATGAACTTGCAACATGTACAATATGAAGATGCTGCGACAGATAGGAATGTATGTTATTTTTTTTACTTTTGAAATCATGAATACTGTTAAAGGAAATATAAATTTCCTCAAAATACTATATTTTATACAAGTTTTATACGTGTTAAGCAGTTCAAAAACTGCTCAAGTAATTGGGAGTAGTACCCGGTTTTTATTCTTACTTTCTGAACGGCAGACATGTACTTCTTGGTACTAGAGGATGCCAAGGAATGTCTGGTTCGTCGTTTCCAAAAGAAGTGATATGAAGTGTGAGGCAAATAGCGGTGTTAGAAAGGAATACGCTCGCAGCTACGTTGATGACGCCAGGTAGACAGATACGTTGCTTTTGTCGTGAGTGATACCATCAATACCACGAAGAAGCTATATTTGCATTATTTTTTGGGTTTTATACCGGGGTCTTCACGCAACCCTTTCATTAAAAGTCTCCATAGTTAATATATTAGCTTAGTTCTGAAAGTTTGTAGCAGGCAATAAGCGCATCCGCTCTTTAATGGATTGATATACCTTTTATTGCTTTTTTAAATCCCCTACATTGCTATGGAATGATTTGGGTTAAGGTACCCTACTTTTAAAATCAACTGGTTTTGAGTTATTTTAATTTTTGTATTTCTTACAATGTGCTCTTTAAAATTAGATATTAGGAATACAATTGAATTAATTTACATCATTTTAGCATCGGATACAGTGAAAACTTAACACTCATTGCATATAAGTACACTATCGTGAGCAACGATCAATATATATTAGCTGTTCCTATACCTGTCTTGCACAGTTTAGGAGTTACAAGCAATTATTTACATCAACTAAAATTTTATAACGGTTAGTTACGGAAAAATAATAACTATCGTTTAGTTCTGACGAAATCTACTTAAAAGATTACTTTATGTGAACTCAGTTTTCAAATAGTGAAAAGTATTGCAGAAGAATTAAATATTTATTCGAATAGAGGTGTTTAAAATTTATTTTATATTGGGAAATAAATACTTTTGAAGGTCGGTGAATTGGTGTCAATGGGTCTTGACTTTGGTCATCTAGATCATCCGACCTTACTCCTCTTGATTTTTATTTATAGGGTCATACTACGTCGTATATAAGATCAAGTTTACATATTTCCTAAACAGGGTCGAAGTTTTAGAAATTTAGTCCACGATGAAATTCCAAGAGTTACAAGAACAGAAATACAAAAACGAATTTTGCAATTTGTCTCAAACAAAATTTATTAGCTCTTTTGAAGATTTGTAAAAAAGTTTACGCATTTATGTACATTATTTATAGCTTCATAATCACAACTGCTTTAAATTGTTTATAATTCCTAAACTATGCAAGATAGGAATAGGGAGACTTAATATGCATCGATGGTGATTGCCTTTTTGTTTATGGTAAGGTTAAATTAAGGTTTAAAATTAAAAAAAAAAAAATTTAAAAATTTAAAATTTAAATTAAGGTTAAAAATGGTTAAATTTCCTTAAATTGAATACTCATAAACTGGATCCTAAATTCTGAACACTCCGTATGTGGTAAACTAGATATTGCATTATTATTGGAAAGTATTGACTTTCCATTGCCTCCGGTTTAAATATGACATAAATTTACTCAATTGAATTTCTGATATCTAATTTTGAAGAGTGCAGTGCAAAAGAAAAAAGAAACACGGAAATCAAAATAACTCAAAACCAGTTGATTTTAGAGGTAGGAAACTTTTGACAGAATTACATTCAATTTCTTTTCACGTTCTGTTAAAGCACGTCTATTAACATATAGTGGTATATTTTTTATTATTTTAGCACAGGACATGTATCATCCACAATATAACTTAATAGGTACATTTGTCGGTTATTCCTGATGATGATAAGTTATAGAGTTCCTAAATATTCTTGCAATTATTACTTTATTTTTAGAGTTGGTTTGTTCCATTTTTTCATTAAAGGCGAATATGGAATACGATTGCACCAGCTTATGATCATATACTGCATCATACTACATATTGCACACTCATTATGCGCAGTTGTCTTAGTACATGAAATTGCGCGTAATGAAATCGTTCGAAAATGAAGCACACTCTCGGCTAACTATAACCAAAAATACAAATTTTACTCCAATCCGCAGAGTTACTTTTCGAACGTATAGGAAGTACCCAAAATGAAACATAATTGTCGCTGACAATTGAATTACATTGCGAAACTGTCAAATGATCTTCGTAGTTTAGTGATCCAATTCCAAACCCAGTAAAACGTATTACAATGCGAACTGTTCAGTTTGAATACTGCCCTATGGGTTTCTAAACATATAAGGACGCTCAAAATACAAAGCGATTGATTTTTTTCCGCAGTTTGAGAATGTAATATCAGAAAAAAAAAAATGACTACCATTTTACCGGAAAATACCCCTATTTTGGTTTTTTTAAATGGAACACGTTGTATATTTTTACATTTTCGGAATCCACGAATTATTCTGCATCTAATGACAACAATAAGCGACGGATACCATTAACTGCAACCACATTAACAACCACAACTTTAATTTTATACAAAGCGAAGAAGTTAATATTTGCGCCGACGTTTTAAATTAAATTTGAATGTTACTATCCAATAATTTCGTGTAAAGTTTCCGAATGTGATTTTGAAATATTGTGTTCAATGAAACATTGTCGATACTTGTGGCAATAGCGGCTGGTGGTGGTGTAAATAGGAATTCAACGACAAAGTTTCGATTCCCTCGAGTATTTTCGCTGCATATCGTGAGCTTTGTCATCGCACTGCCCACCAGCCGCTACTGCTAGCAATGTCTGATTGTTAGAAAAGTTACATTTAAATCCAACGGCAGCTGCCCTAGCACTGAACCATGTACTAGCACTTGCAGTCCTTATAAAATTTAATGAAATCAAATTAATGCTTTAATTCAATTTTAATTTGGTTACTGTCAATCGTACACATTTAGCACATTTTATCGAAAATTCTATTTAGCGATAAATGGGTTTCGTTCTATTAAAATCTGATGCAAAATCTATTTCACATAATACTTGTAGCGGATATAGTCGTTAACGTAATAACGTCACAATATAGAGGGAGATCCATTAAAAAAAATCTTGTATTGTGGGTTGAGGAAACTGAGCATCTTGTATACTGGAATATAATTTTATGTTGTGTAGAATTTGGTTCCAAATATTTTAAATTTGAAATTTTCTTTCCTAGATTACTCTGGGAAGGAATTCTGAAACACTTCACTATTATCTTTTACCACAAACAGTTCACTGACACTGAACGTACGTTTCGATAGCTAAACTATTATCTTCAGCAGCAATACTGAAAAGTTCAGCTTAGATATCGAAACGTACGTTCAGTGTCAGTGAAGTGTTTGTGGAAAAGGGTAATAGTGAAGTGTTTCAGTGTTCCAGTGCCACAGTATTCGAGTACGTGATTTAGTGGGAAGGAATTGTCTACCCACGCACTAGGTGGACACGCTGTATACAGGATAGCGCATCACACTAACGTCGGTACTTATACAGGATTTCGTTAGAAGTTTCCCTGGTTAGAAAAAACTTAGAATTCTCAACTTTTGGACTCCCGGGTTAGTCAAGATTCTCTTTCATTCTAAAATATTTTCAAGATCGTACCACTCCCAGTTATACTTATACATATACATTAACTTCCTTATTTTAAATGAAACACCCGATATATTATCTCATTTTTGGATTCCTGAGAAAATTTTATGATGTATTCCTTCTGGTTTCCCTATACCTATTTTCATTTATTTCTTAGATTTTCAAAATTATGAAATATGTAGCCTTAATTTTAATACTGCGCCTTTTGCTCATTTTCAACTGGTGGTAAGCGCTTCTGGGGTAGACGGAACTACAAGAATGGTACTTTCGAAGTCTACAATGACAGTTTATCGCATACAGGCTGTCCAAAATTTGATGACCATCTTCAAAGTTGAAAAAGTTCGGTTTTTCAAATGTGACACCCTGTATATTATTAGATGGTCGGATGCCGAATTTAATTCTGCATCGATTTCCGTATATCTTAACGCTTTTCGTATCTACCTTTGACGCGAATGTAGTGCGCCATCCTATTAGTAAATAATATGATTTACTAGATCTAATATTTGTTCTTGTTAAAGTACAATCTTATGCTGATTATTTGGTTTAATAAACTTAAAACAGTTAGTCGTACTAATACTTTCTACGTGAAACGTAAAATGATTCAGATGTATTTAGTAAATGTTCTCACTTTAAGGGAGCCGCTTTAAAAATGAAGTGTTAAGTATAAATTTGAAAACTAAACGTTCAATATTTCATCACATACAATGCTATAAATGTTTTGAGTTAGGGAGTAATTTTTAAAACAGACTTGCAATTTGTTTAAACCGGGATGTATATACAGGTTGATGATAAACATTTCCTCTTAATAGACTCTACTGTATTTATGTGGTTTAGTGCGTGGTATGTTTCCGGAGATATATTTAAGCAAGGGTAGGAAGTAATGACAGGTAATTCGTGTAATAAGCGGTAGTTGTATGGGCGGTTGTAAATCACGACTTGGTTAGAATTCCTAATCCCGAATAACGGCAGGTGAAATAAATATTCGACGCAATGTTGAATTGCCGATTTACTTTCGTATTCGGTTCCTTTATGTTAAAAATATTTCTCCTATGATGAATTCAAAAACTTGGGCGGACAAGAAAAGATGCTTTTACACAGGGTGTGCAGTTGTGTGTTGCAATTAATATCCTGATAAATATTGATCGAGATACTTTGGTAGATTTTGACGAGCTTAATGTGGCACTTCCGGTTATACCAAAAATAACCGTCAACTTTGTTTTTAGGGTTGGTGTGATAGAACAACTATATCGCTATTTCTAACCATATTTGAGATATTTTCTTTTTGACAGATGGACGAATGCATGTGAACTTTTATAAATGTGAAAGTGTTTAACTAGCAAAATTGAAATTTTGTAGAACTGTTGACCGAGTAGTATCAGGTTTTTTCTAAAACATTAGCGTGTCCGACAATTACGCCTAAAAATTTAAATCGGAAAGTTGTGAAAATTTCTTTTAAATACAACCACTTATTTTTTTCTGTCTTATTGAATTAGCCTTATAAAAATACAACAAAAATGTCATATTTATTATGCATCTAATGAGATATTTCGGAAAATGTGTATCGGCGCACATTTAAACGTGTCGCAATTTTTTTTATTGTTTATGGAGAATGCAATAAAGTGAAATCAAAAGCATGCAATACCTTTGCTGCTCGGTATCCACTAAAATAGAAATCCTCACCAAACACAGTTAAACGAATAATTTTGAATTTGAAAAACTTCGGATCGGTCAAGGCAAAAATTCAAAAGCAAGTTCTCACGAATTTATTTTAATATGCTCTCAAGATCATGAATTATTTTTAGACAACGTTATCTGGACAAATTAAGACAAATTTACAAGAAATGGACTGTGAAACAAGGACAGTGCTCATTACTGGAGCAATTCAAATCCTCACGTATTGAGAACGGAAAAATGCAACGTTTCATTAATGCTGGATTACTTCCTAATGGTCGTGATATTGAATATCTTCAAAGTAGGATGATATTTTAAAAGGCTAAATAAGCTACATTCTCATTGATAAGTACTCCTTTTTTGGAACAAAATTGTGTTACAATTCACAATTTCCTAAACATCTTGAAAAGTATCTATTTTAGATACGTAATCAATATGTTAAAAAAAAATAATTATATATAGCGTGTTCCGCTTAAAATAACAAGGGTTATTAAAAATATTTTAGTTAAATAGCACATGTCGGCTTTAGTGTACTGTCAAGTTTTCAGAATTTTCCAATCTATACTCTTTCATATATCGATCGAGTTCTCGGTAAGACATCCTATATATTCTTTTATTATTTATGATCGACTGATATCGCAGCGGATCAAAATTTTGCTTTTTGATTCGAGTCTTATTAGCGTTCGAAAAAACAAAAATGGATTTTACGTTAGTTTTCCTATAACTATTTGTCACTCTTTTATCACATTCACGAAAATTGAGTGTTGCCCTGATATCAGATTCCTTGCTGGAGAAGATATTTCTCCTCAAAGCATCAAAGATCGGCTGAATAGGAAGTATGGGAAAAGTTTGCCGTCTTATTCTGTAGCACAACACTGGATTAAAACGGTTTCGAATGTGCTAGGAATTCCTGGAAGACGACGCACGAATAGGAAGAATGGTGGAAGTGGTGACGGATGAGATAGCATTGCCTTTATTGAGAATCTTGTATTGGACGTTGGGCGCTTGAAAGTGGTAGAATGATCAAAGATGTCGGGAGTTTCTAATGCATGTGTTCATCAAATCCTCCATGTTCATTTAGATCTGAATATATGTAATGCAAACTTCTTTCAGTTGTTCAGCGCCAACACCGCGTTAAATGTGCTCACTCGTTTCTAGAGCTATGCGCAGAAAACACCGTGGACGTGTTTATGGTAATCATCACATGATATGAAACTATGGTTTTCTTTTACGTACCTTTGTTCGAAAGCGCACTCAATAGAATAGTAGGTAGTAGAATGGTGGTGAATTCTTGGTCTCTAAGTCGACAAAAAAGGTAATGGCTACGATTTTTTGTGATTGTGAGAGATAGCTTTTAAAGAAAGAAACACTACAACCAACGCGGCACTCTTGCATAAATTAGGATAAAATATTTGAGGGAAAAGACATGGGAAACTGACCAGGGATGTGCGCTTACTGCATGACGTGTACTATTGAAATTACAGAAGCCGTAATTCGAGAGTGCGACGTAGAAACCGAATTAATTTTTCGCAAACACATACAGTGTGCACGATAGTTACGACTAAACTTTCAAACGAAAAAAGTGTCAAAAAATACACTGCAAAATTTTCCGACACGCTGTGTGATGTTCTAGAAAAATGAATTCGATTTCTCTTTTAGGGTTCTACAAAATTTCAAGTTAGATACCTTCGTTGTTATAAAAGTCCAGATTAACTCTTCTAACTGTCAAAAATTTCTAAAAATGCCAATGGTTGCAAATGTTGGTTGCATGGCAAATGGCAACATGGTGTCTTATCAAATGTACCTTAATATTCAATTATGAATTAAAAAATGTTAGAATATATACGCAGTTCCATTTAATATAACAAGGCTTTTTGCAATTTATATTTTTCCAAATATCAATAGTTGCAATTCCTAATAGGAAAGTATGTATAGTGATATCTCTTCTCTACAAAGAGTAATGAAAGCTAAAACTTTATGCCTTTTGCATAAATTGGCGAAGGAATTCTAAATTGAATTTTCAGCGAAAACACGCATTCAAAATTTCCGAACTAGAAACCCAATTTTGAAAGGATGACTTTTATTATCCATACATATGCACTTAACCTATCCATTTATTTTAGAGTAGTCATTGTGTGTTGACAAACAAATTGATCAATCTTAAGATCAACGAGTACGGAAACATGTATTGAAAATTTATGCGAGCTATTTTATAACGTTTAGATGTTTACAACGGGTTATACCCTTACGCCATCTTACAATTTTACCCTTTCATTATTAGTAGAGTTGTAACTTGGCGGCGCAATTGAATCGGATTTGCCGTTGTCTGGAGATATAATATATATATAAGGAGCAATATCTATTTTTTGTGTCACTGGTAATTAAAAAAAAAGGTGCAATACTTTTCTTTATTTTTTTGTAAATATTGTCATTTAGGGTCTTAGGAAAGAAAACAATTCCCTATTTTGTTCGTCTACTTCGCTACGTTTCGTCGCGAATTGTTGTCGACTTTCTCAAGCAGTGTAGTCACTACTCCAAGAATCGATTATAACTGGCTCTATTTAAAAATAGACGTATGAGGGATGTTTCCAAAGTTCTACGGATTGTGTTGTAATGAATTTACGCAGAACTTATAGGCAATGCCGTTGGTGACAGACAGTGCTTGACATGTTTCTGCAGCTATCCAGTACAATACAGTCTGTTTCGTAGCGCTGTTTTTGTAACCCTGGAAGACGCAGTTAAATCGTCTTAAAGAGCAATAATTTTCATTTTGTAGAAAGGGAGTATGAAAACTTCAGAAATTATTCAACGTCTACAAGGAGTGCTTGGTGAGTTTGCATAATTTAAAAGTAGTGTATATCGGTGGATCGATCGTTTTAAAACTAGTAGAACATCACTAGAAGGCCATCCACGCAGTAGTCGCCCGAGTACGTCGGTAAGCGAAAGAAACATTACTGCCGCGGAGAACCTACTGAAAGAGCTCAGGCGAATGACTATTAGTGAAATTAGTGTACGCGTAGGAATAGATACACGACAAGTTTATGACATGTTGCATGATTGTTTGGGTGCGAGTAAGGTTTCCATCCGCTGGGTGCCAAAACTGTTGGGACTGGAGCAGAAACTCAATAGGTCTGACATTAACAACTTCAACAGCTGTTAGCCCGAATTTTGGCAACGGATAATAACCAGTGACGAAACGTGGATTCCGTATTTCAATCCTGAGACCAGAAGTCAACCCAAAGAATTGCGTAAACCGGAAGAAGGGCTTAATGCTTACTGTATTCTGGAATTGCGAAGGGATTATTTTTATCGATTATCTACAATTAACGCAGAATATTATTCGAAGTTACTATCCAGACTACTGCGACAGGCACTTGTCACAAAACGGCACGGAAAGTTGTATAAGCGTCCGTTATTGGAACAAGATAATGCAAGACCTCATACCGCAAGTAAGACAAAGGATGTTTTGAACGACTTACGATGGGAATTGCTCCCGTATCCACCTTAATCAACAGATCTCGCACTCAGTGATTTTCATCTGTTCCCAGTAAAAAAAAAAAAAACTTTACGGGGTATTCGATTTAAGTGTTTAACTCGCGTAAAACGTGTCACAAATAGATGGACTGCACAGGCACCGAAAAAGTTCTTTGAGGACGGCTTAAAAATTACTTTATCGTTGGGATAAATGTATTCAGTTAAATTGAGATCATGTAGAAAAACTACATTGTAATAATGGTGAAAATTGACAAAATAAAAAAATTATAGCTAAATTCCTAGAACTTTGGAAACATTCCTCGTACATTCAAGTTTGTCAATAAATATATGTACCACCAATATATGTAAGGAAAGAAAAAAGAATAAAAAAAAATAAAACATTGAATCTAATTTAATTAAGTTACCACTTTACCTCTCTTTCTTCTGTCTTTTTATAATTTTGTCGTTTCCTACTTTTATATCGTATAAAACATTACTTGTTTTACTTACTACAGGCCCAGAAACCCATGTAGAACCCGAATGATTTATCATTGAAGCATAAAATGCTATATCATATACTTATATCATAACTCTTCAATTCCGTTAAAATTATTAATTTATTTTTATTGCTTGTCTCGAATGATATTCGATGTAGTATTCGTAATTCGATGGTCTTACTAAATCCAGTCTAATTTTCAAATTTCGGCCAAACATTAAATTAGCTGGGCTAATCTTAGTTGTACAATGTTTCGGAATATCGTAATTAAACAATCATCAAGGTCTTTCCGTTCATCCGAAGCCTTTTTAAGAGCATTTTTCATAAGTTTAAAGCAATTTTCGGCAGCATGATTATTTTGGTTAAGGAGGAGGGAAGAGATGCTGATTCCATTACATTGGATATACTCTTCAAATTCGGCAGAAAAGAAAGGAGGACTTTTGTCAGACAATAATGTATGTGGTAAACCAAAACGTGCAAATAATGACCGTGAACGTTTAATCACTGGTGTTGCATGTGTTTGTTGCATTCTAAACACTTCGAGCCATTTCGTATGTGAATCTATTATAACTAGATATTTATTATTATAAATTGGACCAAGAAAATCTGTATGAATGCATGACCATGGCTTAAATGTTTGTGGTCATGGCTATAGATCTGTGGATTTATAGAATACTTTTTACAAATTTGACAATTCCGATACAACTAAACAATACTACTACCTATGGACAGTCAATAACAATAAGAACGAGCTATTGATTTGCACTTACTCATTCCTAAATGAGTTAAATTGAATTTCTTTTAATATTGCTCCCCTAAATTTATGTGGAATAATAATTAGAGCGCAACATTCTCGCTTGCCTTCTAGTGGTGTTTAACCGCGGGAGGTTGGGGAGATACAGAGCTGCTTCGTTACATGTCGGCACTTCCCGGTCTTCTATGGTGTGTGCTATGTGTAATACATATCACAGTGTGAAGTTGATAACTGTCGGAATTGGACGGAAAGCATTAAAATGTTGAAAATGCGTAGAAATGCATCAACTTATCTATTTGCTAACATGATAAACACGTATCTGTGGCAATTTCCAAACTTAATATATAATGGTAAGAAATCAGGTGTTTAGTTTGCGATAAAAGTTTATTATGTTGGAAACCATATATGTGTAGGAACCATGCAAGTAGCGCAACATACAAATTAAAAAAAACCGGATGGAGACCGTATAATTTTTATGTGATTTAACGATGATGTGTGCAATATACCGTTTGCAAAAATCGGACAAACAATGTTTCATCAGTTTTCAAAGAAATACAATTCAACGTGGGAACTACTAAGTCCACAGATGCTACGTAGGTATTTGCCGTTAGTGCGCGAGAAGATTGAGAATTCTGTGAAAACCGCAGTAAAGCAAGTAAGTATAGATGAAACTACGAAAATTAAAAAAATCCGTAGTATCGATTGTAGTATAGCACGGACAATGACATTGAAAGGACTATCATAGCTTTATTTGCTAGCCTGTAAAAGACCGCGAAGATGTACTGCCGAAGCTGTTCATAATGTATTAGTTAGAACACTAGACAACTTTGAAATTTTCAGTAAAGCAAGTGTTAATGATGGTTACCGATGCTGTTACGGTTATAACATGTCTGCTTCATGCTTTACCCCTTGTAGCAGGCACTACGAAAATTTTATCCCGATGTGGATCAACTAACAGCACAGATGAAAGCGGTTTTTCTTAAATCACCGAAACGTATTCGGCTGTTTCGTTCACAGTGTTTTGACATACCGGAACCGCCGCAACCAATTCTTACACGATGGGGTACATGGTTAGAAGCAGCATTCTATTATTTTAAACATTTTGAAAAGATCAAATTAGCGATTTTGCAATTGGACGCTAAAGAAGCAGCTGCAATAAAACTAATAAAGCTCAAATGCAATTCCAAAATCTTCAAGTTGCAGCAGATTTAAAAACTATTAACGTTATTACGTTCCAGTAGCCGACGCATTAAACAAATTGCAAAACACTTTCTTACTGTACTTACGGGATTTGTGTGAAATTGTTTACCACGTACAAACAGTGCTATCTGTTTTAGATGATAAAAGAAGTGTTTTAGTCAGAGAAAAATTTAATACTATATTACGTAAAATATGTCGATTTTTCTAGATTACGCCATCTTTTTAACAATAGTGTTGCGAAAGATCCGTTATGCAAATTCAAAGACCACCCTAAGTACGCGAATATTACATCGCTAGATATAGAACGATCCTTTTTTGCGTATAAGCAGATATATACGCCGCAACCACTGGAGAAACGTACGCTATGATACAGGTGTTGAAAGCCTCACTTCCGGATTTCTTTTCAGCCATCTAAGCATATTCGGTAAGTTGTTTACTATATTACGTTTGCATTTTCATAAATTCTCTTAGTGTTTTTGGTTCTAAATAACGCGCAGGTTTATTTTGGTTAACCCAGCGCAGTGACGCTATTGCTAGGCAGTCGACTTGTTGCGCTTTAAATATAATTCATTTCTTAATTTAACACATCCCATCCTTTAGATTTCAAATTTCAGTTGTAGTTAAAGCGAACATTTTTAATTTAATTTTAAAATTTTTTGAGTAGCGTATACATTAGCTACTACATGCAGAGAAATGCTTAGTTGCATTAAGACTGTCCGCCTTAATTCAAGACAATTATTGTTTAGTTATCAGCTGTTTGAAATTAGAAGAAATATTTTCATGGTGTCTTTTTCTCCGCTTAAGAACGGTATATATTTGGTATATTTTACCTATGTAAGGATACAACTTTTAACGTATAACGTTCACTACACATTTTCAAAAGGTGTATAAGGTTAATGTAATATTTTTTGTAAGGACTCACAACATTTCTTATAAAAGTAATATTGTTAAATATGTTCTCACTGTAACTTAAGACTAAATGATTTACTCTGGAGAAACATTTTTCTGTTTTTTTTTTTTTATTTCCTAACCCCAAGAAAATAAAATTATTTTTTATATTAAACTATAAATCTAGTTTCTTGATGCAAGAAAACATTTCTACTAAGTTAACTTTATTTATTAAACACAATATGAACAAGTTCGAATAATACGTATATTGGAACGTGTTTTTAGTACAGGAAACCGCTATCTCCACATTCTGATCTATCTGAAGGAATTATCTTCATTTTGACGCTTACACGCACATGCTACTGCTGGCGAATAAAAGAACTGGCATAATTTAATAAATGTTTCCCAAAAATAATGAACTTTCATTAATTTAGGTCGCTTGAGTACGATATTCAGAGTTATACATATAAAAAAATATAAAATGGACGTTAAACGGAGTAATTGATATTTGATGAATTAATCTGCGATAGGTAAACTAGACTAAATAAAGGGGTTTAGTAATTTTATTCAATGGTAGCGGTAATATTTCCAAGCTAAAAGATGTATCTAAGGATTCTTGTGAGGTTTTTTTACAATTTATTAATTAAAACTTATCAACATATTAAATATGCTTTGAGTAAAGTCTGTATAGGTTATTAAAGTTACCGTGTTTATACACTAAAGTCTTTGCGGGTAGACTTTAGATATATTTAGATAATTTAGTTTTTATTGTTGAACTACCAAATTAAGGCTTATTGTTAATGTTCTTTCGTTTTATCAAATCATTTGTGTTTATAACATTTACCCATTAACAGTTTCCAAGTTAATATAGATGACATTTTCAGGTGTATTTAACTCGAAAACGATGCGTACAGTTTCGCAGCTGTAATGCATCTTCTACCTCGTTTACAACGTGTTTGGGGAGCACGTTGAATTGGTAATTGTTTTTATCGTAGTTACAGTATTAAAGGAATGATTAAATAATGCATTTTCTTCTGTCTCACGTGGTTAATACTGTCAGAATGACGATCAAAGTTAAAAAAAAAATTAAATTTCACCAATATTTCGCTCCTGATGAAGTCTGAAAGAGTTTGAAGTTTTTTTTAAGCTTTGGTCGTCATCTCGACAGTATTAACCACGTGCTAATTCCTAACGACTGCCACACTAGTTGGTGTTTTTTTCTCGCTTCCTAAAATATCTAGTGTTTTAGTTATACAAGGGTAGCCGGAAAGTTTTCCAAACTAAATTTTTTTTCATAAAATTCAGTTTTACTTTTCAACATAGTTTCCTTGTAAGTTTATACATGTTTACTAGCGATGCTACCATCTCTCTAATTCATCCACGTCATAGTTGGCTTCTCGTTCTGCAAAATAGGTGTTTACGAATATGATGGTTAGTTAGTTAACAGAAAAGAATTGCTGGTGGCCAGATCTGGTGCAAAGAAAGATTCGTGAGTTTCTGCTATGGCGATCACTGAAGTGCAGTATGAATGCTATCCTAATGTGATAGATATTCCATTTTTCAAAGAATTACCAAATATAATTAAGAAGGGCGCTTGTTTCTAACTGTACAATCATACATTATTATTTCACGCTGTGTTCGGATTCGCGATTGTTTATCGAATAACGTCATAGATGACGCCATTTCTCGCGGGGTCCTAATTTGCTCCGAATTTTAAATAGTGGTAAAATTATTGCATTAATATATATTTTTTAATCTTCTTTATTTATTTGTAGGAATTACATTTCTTACCGATTTCTAACCCATAATTTAAACATATCGCTAATAAACCCCAGAAGTATTTAAATGTGCTAAATTATACTATTATTATATAATATACAGGCTGATTCATTTTCAACCCTTACCATGGTGATCTCGTTTATTATTAGAGATAGAAGGAATATAGGTTTATATTTGGTGTTGAATTTTGTGTTTCTTATGAATTTGAAGAGAAAGTGGACCTGTGGCAAATAACGTTGTGATATAAAAAAACAAAGAATGTTAATTTTATTCTTTTACCTTTAGCATCTTTATTTGGCTTTGCAGAGAAAAATGTTCTCGTGGCCACTTTCGAGCTTCTATATAATGATGATGCACTCGAAATTTTTATATTACGTTTCAGTTCTTTCTGGTCATCATCAATTTTTCTATTTCTGATATGCGCCAGATTGGATTTTGGCACCGTCAGTAAAAGCTTTTTTCTGATTTCAACTATTTATGATGTTTATATTTTGCTTTAATGGACGAAAAGTACATTTTATGATTAAATAAGCTAACCACGAAGTTTAAAACTGTCAAACATTTTGATTGTTGTTCATTAGTAATACAAAAATATCCTATAGCAACGAAAAGACATGAAGTATATTAAATATTCTTACTTCATCGAATCGAAATATAGTAATAGCGATTACAAGGCATTTACAATTGTACCCAGAACGACAACAGCCACACCGTACAGTTTTTTAGATCTGGATGAAAATGGATCATTTAACCAATAGCATAATGTTTATGTTAATAGGAATTTGAATGAAAACCAACGAGATATTTTATAAATAAATAAATTGCATAGTTGTATATGTATATGTAAATATGTAGATTTTACGCCTTATTTGTAACGATGAATGAGAATATAACGAAAACAATAATAATAACAGAAAACAAAACAATAAACCAACAATTACATTTTGCACTGGCTTTTAGATGGTTCTTCTAAGAATTACGTCGGCATTTTTGAGTCTACCTCGAAGTTATTCAATGATTTGTGGGACATCAACTTTATAAATATTATCTTTAACAACTTCACGTTCCAGAGTATTTAGATTGGGAGATTTCGCTGACTCCACTATTTCCAATCCAATGGTAAAATAATTCCTCATAATTGCTACATTATGAACCGGTGTGGATGTTGATGGATTTATTTATCAAGAAAATATACGATTTACATAAACTTTACAAAAACACATTTAATTTACTGTAAAATATTCCGTTGATTTTCACTTAAATTCCTGTTGACATAAACATTGCACTGCTCGGTAAACCATCCACTCTCATCCGAGTTTCTGCCAAGATCTAGAAAAATGATACGATGTGGCTGTCATTGTTCTGAATACAATGTCTTCTTTGTCAATTAAAGTATAATATCGAAAACTCTTGTTAACAAGTTAGACGTGGTTGAAATCAGTGAAAGCTCTTTCTGGCGGCGTCAAAATACAACATGGCGCTAATAAGAAATAAGAAAGTTGATAACGGCCAAAGCGAGCTGAGATGTTATTTGGCTTTGAGAATATACTTTTAGTTTTTCTCTACAAGGCCAAATAAAGATGCTAAAGATAAAAGAAAAAAACCAAAACTTTGAACCTACCCTTTATCCCCAATAATAAACGCGATCTCCATGGTGAGAGTCGAAAATGAATTAGCCTGTAAACAGTGTCGCACATAATCGCATAAGACAAAATTTCATCATTAATGAATATGTATTTTACCATTTTTTTTCTAATTCATTCTTATCAAAGCAAACTTGCACAACATTTAAAATCATTTCCCTACACAAAAGTCACCATTTAAATGCATTTTTCTTACAAAATACTGTTTTAAGTAGACATTTTTAGTTAATACGGGATTCACTTAATGCAAAGTTCAGTTAGTCGGTACCAATAACTGCAAACCTATTTTATTACGATTGTTTAATTAAGTACTGTGTTCGATTTTGTAGTTTATTAAGTCTTAACGAACGTATCTATTAAGTATCACTTTTGTGTGTATCCATAGGTATTAAATGAAATAGATTTTGTATCAGTTTTTAATAGAACAAAACGCATTTATCGTTAAATGGAATTTTCGTGAAAATGTGCTTAACAGTCCTGAAATGATTTACAGTAACTGAAATTAAAATTTAATTAAAGCATTGATCTGATTTCATAAAATTTTGTCCAAGCTGCAAATGCTAGTATATATTTCAGTGCGAAAGAACCCGTCATTAGATTTGAATGTAACTTTCTAGCAATGTCGACAGCTTTTGATTGAGCACAAGTTTAAAATCGTTCTAAAACTTTATATGAAGTTATTGAAATATTAATTTTTTTTTCAAATTTAATACGCAATTATTAATTTCTTCGCTTTGTTTAGAATTAAAGTTTAGAAGTCACTGGTTTTATTATGCAGTGAACCACGCTTAATATGGTTTAGGTTAATGTTGTCCCTTGCTTGTTGCGATAGTTCTAATCAAATACGGGCTGAAAATACAACACGTCGACCCAGTGCTTGAGTGCAAGATAACTGCTTTCTTGAGCAATTTAGAGAAAGAGTTTTCAAATAGAAAACATTAGGAAGCAGGAACGATTCACAACACAAAATTATATCTAAGTATATAGGATGTTCATTTTCTGCTACAGACAATACGAGTTTGGTTCTTTAAATGGAACATCCTGTATTTTAAACGTTTTTCAATACCTCTCATCAATTCAGGTAAACTTTCTTGTATATTCCCTTTACCTATATTACTTTTTGAGATAGTTTACATTTGAGATTTTTGCGAAATGCCGCTGTTTTTTTTAACAGCTGATAGTTGTGATTTGAATTTTATTCGATCAAGTACTTCCTGGAGTTTACCGGAATACATCGAAGAACATTTATATCAGCTAGATTCAACAAGACGACCGCAGATATCGTTGCCAAGTGTGATTCTCCGTATTTCATTTTTGGTTAATGAAATATCATATATTTTTCCAGAATGTAATAAATAGATACACCTAAAATGCATTCTTCCTTAATTGAATATGAAGTTATGCAGATAAGTTTTTCGTTTAAAAACGTAGATTATCTTTTTTGTATAATTTCAGTAACTACAACAATATGATGGTTTGCTGCAGGTTAACAAACACGTAGAAATAGTAAATAGCGAAAGTAGAAGTTCAGAATAAAACGAATAGATTTATTTAAAGCGTCGAACACAAGTTTTTTTCAGCAGTAAAAAAACAAAATAAGAACATGCTGAATGTTGTTAAAAAAAATGTCGCAATTTAACCAAATGGAATTTCTTTTGGGGCAATGCGTAACGACGACAAAATATGCCAACTATCAGTAAATGTTTAACAAAATACATAGAATAGTATCACAGTTTGTATGATAGATTTGCATAAATGAAATTTTACTTATTCTTTAAATGGATATCTTTAGGAAAACAAAAATGTATATATTTTCGTTGCAGCACCATTTGCATTTTAAAAGGACACATTTTCACAATATCAGATTTTAGCAAAATATCCAGGATCTTTTATAATTGAAATCGCATGAATGGCAACTATTGCGATGGCCATTTTGTAGACGCTAGTTGATAAAGCTCCAAGAAATACTCAATCGAATAACATTTGAATTATTGCTCTAGCGTGGCAAGCGTTTAAAATATCGACTGCTAAGCACTGTTATGAAAATTATTTCAAAAACTATAGACAGGCATAGGGAATATTGATGAAAATTGACATGAGTTGAAGACGGGCATCCAATAATGTAATAACATGTAGGATGTTCCATTAGAGAACTAAACATGTGTAGTGCGCTGCGGAAATGGAGCTCCCTGTATGCTCGAACATAATTTCGTGTTATGCAGGATGTGCCTCCGAATAATTATTTTTTATTTGAAACTTTTTCTGTAAATTGCTCAAGGAATGCCACATACTAGGTGGATACGCTGTATACAAAGATGTACAAATATTCTGAGTTATTATATCACGAGTTAAATTGGTGTAAAGAACCAATGGTTAGTAATACATTTCATATAGGCTTTAAATATAAACTTAACCCACTGACCGCTACGTTGACAATCTGTTGTTAATGATCATCAATCACAATAAATTCATGCGATACATTAACTTTTTTCAGTTTGAGCAGGACAGGATAAGAAAAATATTATTATATTATAAAAATATTCCAAATTATACTAAATTATACTTAAGTGAAAGAAATAGAGAAAAGTACTGATACGAACATTTATTTTTTCACTTAAATTATTGTAAAAAAGCCAAAAAGTTAGTTGTTGCTTTCACTACCGGTTATCGTTATCACTCGATTATTATCAAATATCAAAATTTTGATAAGCGGGATTTACTTTCTAAGAATTTTAACAACTACATTTTTTATGGTACAAGAACGCAATTCTAAGTGTTGGTGCTTTAAAAAACGATTATTTTTAAGAAATGACAGTTCTACCTTCAGTATAGGATAGTAGCCCTTAGCTTCTACTTTTCCGAAGCAAAAATGTATTCAATTCGACAAGGATTAGGTAAACTCAAATTTCAACAACGATAAAATTATGGAGTTAATTTCTACAAGTAAATGTAGGTGGGTCATCTCGGTGGGCTCGGGAAATTGTACCTTCATGAGTCGTTTTTTTTTTTTTCAATGAACATGATATACAATGTAACTCATGAAACTTGTTAGTTAGAGGTTTTAATGATGTTATTATGAATAGAACTCTGAAACTTTGGAATGATTAGTTATAGAATCGGACCTATTAGTTTAAAATATTTTCCCTACGAAACATTTCCGATTGTACCAAAAGTGGTTACCAACTGTCTTATTTTAAATTCAATAATAGATTATACACAAGGCATCTAAATAATTTGTATTAGGGCACGTTGCCCGTTGACTTTACGGGTAAGGTGCCCCCTAAAGTCAACTATTTTCGCGATATTTACGAAAATGTTAAAATTTTAGCCTTTCCAACGCTCTTATTAAAATTATTTGATATATAAAGTATTTGAAAATGTAGTGGGCATTGGCTTTGTGAAACGAAACGGAAGGTCAAGCGTACCACACCTCATCACTATCAGTACTAAATTTTGTACAGGCTGTTCATAAACTCTAAAATGTAGATATTTTCAAACTGAAAAAAAATGAACCATACTTTTAATTATACTATTGGAACGGAAGCGAAATTCCACATATTAGGATTTGATACACCCATTTCCAATAGTTTACGAGATTTTAACGATTCTTTCTTTAAACGTCACATAATGAAATAATGTTTTACAGTAGTGTGCCATACAATGAGTGGCATACCATTCGTCCTGTAATTTTTACTTGAAAGATCGTGCTGATGATGCTAGATATACAGAAAATATAATGTCACTTAATTTAATGCACACTAGTGTAAGAAATTAACCCGTTATATGCAGTTTAAAGAAATAATTCTTAATATTTTGAAAACTATTAAAAATAGGTATATAAAACATTAATGTGGATCTGCGTGGAATTTCGCCTCCGATCCAATAATGTAGTTGAAGATACTATGATTCATTTGAAAAAAAGGAGTTCTTTCAGTTTGAAAATATCTATATTTGGAAGCAGCTTATAAACAGCCTGTATAAAATTTAGTATCGACAACGATAAGATGTGGTACGCATGACTTTCCATTTTGTTTTACAAAAGTAATTACGTTAATGCCTATTTCATTCTCAAATATTTAATTTTGACAAGAGCGGTGCAAATGCTAAAATTTTGACATGATGGCAAATATCTCGAAAACAGTTGGCTTTAGAGGTAAGGTGTCCTAGTACAAATTATTTACATGCCATGTGTACAATCATTTTAGCTGATAAAAAGTATGCCATTGTATTTCAGATCCTATTGTCTTTAAATTAAGAGTTTTAAAGTTATCAGGGTTTATTTAAAAATGTCGGTAAATAGTAATCGTTATTTCTCGGAAGTGCGCATTAGACATATGTTGATTTTGTATCTCGATTAGGATTAAGAGGACGTAATACATATATATGCGTTTATGGAATTGCTAAGGCAATGCGCGCAAGTCTTAAGTTAGTATGAAATATTTTTGTTAAAAGAATCACCTTTTAATGGAACAGCTTGTATGTAATTTTAGATGTGAATCTTTGATAAAATTTTAGACAAAAAGTTTAGTCAGCAAAAATCAATCAATTTCTGGTTATAGCGATAAGGAAAACCATTATTAAATATGATGACACTTAATGATAATAAAATGATTATATTATAGTGACATTAATTTATTTATTTGAAATGCCAATTAATTAGTTTATTATTGGCTCAAAATTAAAAGATAATTAAATGACCTACAGCAAATAATCTGCAAGGCGTATATTTCTTTTTTTTTATAGTCTAACACGATTTAAACTGACAACATACATTCAATACTTGGCGTAACAAGAATTTGGTTAATATAACATATTAAGAAAGAAAGTGCTACACGAAAGAAAAGGTTCGTAACACACACACAAAATAAATATTCACAACAGTTCAGTTTAAAAAACCACTATAATGAGAAAATGGTTGATTTTAGATAATTATGGTTAATAATTTTTTGCTAAAAATTCAAAATTAAAATGATATGTAGATTGTTCTACTTAAGAAAGTGACGTATGAATAAAATTATGTCATATCAACTTAATTAATTAGCAGTATTACGTGCATCTCATTAGCAATTTAGAACCAAGTAAACGCTTGTGTATTAGGTCCTTTCATGCTTAATGTAGGCATTAAAAATTTCATCTATCTAATGAGCACATCCGGAGAAATAATGGTTTTTCCAAATGTCGACTTTAACATTTAGGACAATATATTTTGCATCAAAATTCAATCCTGTTTAAAGAAATACAGCTTTGGGTACCTACGAATTTAGGAGGTGCCCAGTAGATTTCAATAAAATTGAAAGCACTTCTACTAGCAGAACTCATAACAAGGAAAAACCTGAAAGATCTATTCACAAAGGCGCAATTTTTCGAGTCCTCTAAGATGATTCACTCTGTATGTATATAACCGCTTACAAAACTTTTGCATACACCATCTGAATCTAAAATTACTCACACCAAATGAGAAAAAAAATATGAAGGCAAAAGTTTCTGCATTCTTTAAAACTAAATGTTACTTTCGGTTTAGCAGAAATAGATGAAATTTTAAAGCGTTCGTAAAAATATTGACTAATATTATAACAAGCCATATAAAAATTCGCTTTGTACACAAATATCAAATTTCAAAGAAAGTATGAAGAGAAGATTATCAATTATAAATAAGGACGCTTTAGTCTTACGAATATTAATTATTTCTGCTAAACCAAACGTATGAAAATGTTGTCTTAAAAATTGTACGAACTTTTATCTTAGTAACAATTTTCTGAAACATTCACAATAAAATCGTTCAATTTGGTGCATATATTTTGGCCACACGCTTTACTTTTTACGACAATTATGTTTTAAAGGTAAATTTAAAAGAATATAGAGCCTCTTCAAGAAAAAAAGTTTGCTACCAATAAGAAGAAGCAGATTTTGACATTTTAATTTCGAAACAAGGAAGATGGAAATTTAGGACAGAAAAAAGGATAAGGAACACAAATATTTATGAGTAGTAACCTTTTAACGAGTATTAGAAAAATCAAAAATTAAAAATAAAAGTGTTTTCCCTTAATAAAAATATATCTAGTTAAGAGGTAAGAATTTGTTACAACTTCTTACAAGCAATACAGTTTTTATTTCAAATATAATTGTACACTATTTTTACAAAAAATTACTAAAAGTTAACTTCCCCAATCACAAAAAGAAGGAATTTAAAATTTACTTTCTATTTCATCGTTTAAAAATCGGCAACAAGAAAGCTCTAGTTACTACTTCGATACAGGAAAACGTTTGCGGAAAACTTTTCAGACGCAAGAACAGCGAACTTACCTGTACAGGTTGTTTAATCCAGATGTACGGGGGTTGTGATATGGTTAGGACACAGCACGAAGACAGATTCGCGCTATAGAAAGGAGACGTTTTATATCACCTGTTTAGTGTCAGGCGCATTGGTTCGAACCGCCTCCGATGTGTCCGATGTGCAGGAGGCGGCCGTACGCTCTTCCTGCGGAACATGCACGGGCTGAAGAGACGCGACGCCGATCAGCCTCGGAAGTTGTTGTTTTCCCACCAGGACCGTTACCGCGGTAAAACGTATTTACTTGTATGCATACTTGCGGGTAAATGTTCAAGTGTTACGTCCTGAAAGGTGCATAATTGAGGCTGCGGAATTTTTATCCTGAATGATTGATATACAAAAATACAAATGGTTGCGCGTCAGTTTTAAAAGGGCGAACTTAAGCTATATCCAGTAATATTACAATGACAATTTATAATTTTTATTTAACAAAAATTACAAAAGAAAAGGTTTGTCTTAGAAATACTGCATACTATGTTATTTCACGGAAAGACAGATGCTTATATTGAGGTATTAAAACAGTATAAGGCTAATATTAGTACATTAACGATACTTAAAGACGTATTAGCATTTTTTTTTTCTAAATTGTCAATCAGAAAGGAACTTAAGCAAGTATTGGTTGTCACTTATCCATCTCCAGTTTTAACTATTCTCACAACGTAGATCTTCATGTAAATTATACCAAAGAGACCTAGTAACTGTTCACTGTTTTTAACATACAAAAAGGATGCGGATGAAGCAGCACTAAAACTTTCTCGCCTGTTTTAGAGTTGTCAAAAGTATTATTTTTGCTGTTCGAGGAGTGGTTTGTGGGAATAAGGAAGTGAATTAGTCATTTATAGAACAGTCTAATCCACTTTTTGTAACCTTTCCAGAAACGAGAGAACCGTTTGAGAAACATCAGTTTTGTAAAATTGTTAATTTAGTAGTACGTTTTTAAAAAATTAGCTACTAAAATAATTCTTTAGAAATGTTATTGACAGATGAACACAAACTGATTTTTGTCTATATTTTTTTCATGTCTTCAGAGTTAATTATTACGTCATACAATAACTTGTTATACCCTCCACCCCATTAAAGTAATGTATTTACATGCAGAAAAAATTATTCTTGTAGCATCTTAATCTGTTTCAAACCGAGTAAATGTTAGCTTTCGATATACGGAAGTAAATTTATCATTGGATGGAAATAATTATATTCTTAATTCAATTTTATTGGATTGAAAATACTTTGCTTGTTTTGAGAATATAGGTTTTGATCAAATGGAAACTATACAAGTTTGACACAAGTACGCATGCATACATTGCCTGATGTTAAACGACAGCATTTTTTTTCCAATTTATACTTTTCTTTATAATGCAGTTGTACACCAGGCAGTGCACACATGAACAATATTAAGAGAATGTTTAAAATTACCTTAAACCTATTTATATCTGGGAAGGAAAAATCAGTGAATACAGAGAACATGTTTAATAATAAAAGTTTGGAAACTGTATTGTCAGGAGAATTTTTAACATCTATTAAAATCCGTAAGTATATATGTATACAAAAAAGGAGTCAGAGCTGAGAAGCTACCGAAATACTTCAAGTTTTGATAAACTTTCGGTAAAGATATATAGGTTAAAATCGTCAGTACCTCAATTATATTTAAAGTAAAATCCTATTTAAAACTATTTCGATGCTGAGATCATTCGAAATCTCTACTCTAGATGGTAGATTTTCTGTTAAATTAGAATCTGAGAAATTATGGCCCAAATTTTTCCTATGCCTATGCCTATGAGGGTGATAGGAGCTTGTAGTTGTATTTTGTAATGGAATAATTGTTCGTGTCTTCCTCTGTGCTAACAGCGGAACTACTTTCACATTCCTAAATAAAAAGAAACACTCGTAGTTCATTAGTAAAAGTAACGAAGTACTTTCTTTCCAATTTACCCATGTATGTCCCAAAGCAGGTATGCGTCAAGTAAACCGGCATAATTGTCGTAAATAGTTATTAAATCTATTTTAACGGAAGTATCTTGAAATTTTATCTAGCTTTCCTTAATAGCTGTAGCTTCGTTGGGATTGAATTGTAAAATGCTTTACACGTCACACGTAAAAATTGTTCGCTCTCTTGTTTTAGAAAACGTAACGTAACATGCTTGGAAATTCACGTCTTCATTCACTTATTTGATACATTCGTTTGTTTCGTTGCACATATGTAATGCTATTTAACACCAAATTGTCTGCTTGTTGTAAAAGCATGACCTCCAATTTTTATAGCATATACGTATGATACTATAATGAAGGCATATTTACATTCAAAGGGATCCTGCAGATGAGCTAGATCCCATTCGATCAGCTTCTCTTTAATAAATGGATTCATCATGGGCACAAAAACGAATACCGCGCACACAACAAATGTATCACGAATATCATCTCATTTTCCGTAAATCCACATTCCTACAGTTACTATTTATTAATGCAGAGAGTAGGAATAAAAGAATAACATAATAAAGAATAAATTAAACCACAGCTATCCTCAAAATAATGAATTAATAGATGACTAATTGGTTTTATTTCTTCAGAAACAGAATCTCCTGCTAAGTACCCGTTATTATATCAGTGCCGTATTTAAAATTTTTAAGTAAAATATATTCTCTATTCAACAATATGTTTAGCAGCGGTATAATGCACATAGTGCATATAACAACAAAATATATACTCGGATTGAAATTGAATCCGTTAAGAAAATCTTTATCCTTGGACGGAGAAAACACTTTTTTGCGTGTAGATGTTCATATTTTATTGGAAGATTTACCGCAGTAGCATATATTTCCTTGGTAAGTACTAAAGAAAGTGCATATCTACACAGGTTTTCCACCCAACCCGTTCATTAAAAGTTTTCGCAGTTAGCATTTTAGCCTACTTCTGAAAATTTGCGGCAGGCAATAAGCTTTATAGCCAACCTTGATATTTTTAATGGAATTACATGCTTTTTGTTACTTTTTTTAGATACCGTAGATTGTCATTGAATGATTTGTATTCAAGTTCGTTACCTCTGAAACCAATTGATTTTGAGCATTTTAATGTTTGCGTTTCCTTTTTCTTTTACAACGTATTCTTCAAAATTGAATCAACTTATGTCGTACACGATGGAAACTTAATACTTTCCAGTAATAATGCAGTATTCAATTTATTACGTACGATTTAAAATTTAAGATCCAATTTATGAATATTCAATTTAAAGAAATCGATTTTTTCTTAATTGCTTATAACTTCTAAACTACTGCATGTAGATTCATAATCAAGTACAAAATTTTTAAAACATTGGCTGGAACACAGGGAAAATCAAAATTATGATTATATGAAATACGTACAAACTTTAATGATTTTCCCAGATAAATATTACAATATATTATTAATTAGATTATTTATCGAATAAAGAAATAAGACGTGATAAAAAATTTATAACCTCCTTATTATTTTATCAACAATGAACAATACGCAAGTAATAAATTTTATTGGGAACATGTAAAATTTCTTAAATACTACGGAACTTCAACGTATCCACCGTCCCTTTCTAAACAGGTCATTGTTCGTTGATTAAATTCTATTATGACATTTCTAATCACATCTGGAGTTATAACTTCACATATTTCTCTAATATTCTTTCAAGATCATCAACATTTTCAAATGGCCTCTGAAGGTATACCTTTTCTTCCAAGTAGTCCAACAAAAAAAGGCTAGAAGGGTAATGTCTGGAGACCTTGGAGGTCAAAGAAATTCCATGTACCTCCCGATCGCTTTACTGTTAAAAGTGTGGAGGAGAAAATCCCGAATATTTCTGTTACAGTGACATGGTGCTCTATCCTGTTGGTACCATATTTTTCATGTAGTTCATCAAGAAAGTCCGACAACTGAATATTTAAAAATTGTAGGTATCTTTCTCCATTTATGTTATTTCGAAAAAAGAATGGTCCAACAATTCTGTCTTTGTAAATGCCACACCATACATTACTTTTAAATGGCTATTGACCTTTGGTTTGGACACAGAAATTCGGACTTCCAGAACTATTGAATTTATTAACGGGATCTTGCGATGTAATAATATTTTACGTACACTAAAGTTTGTACGTATTTTACTCTCACTCCAAATCATCATTTTGATTTTCCCTGTATTGCAGCCAATGTTTTAAAAATTTTGTACTTGATTATGAATCTACAAGTCATGCGGAGCTTTTCGTCAAGAATGTTTTTTTTTGTGAAATGTAAGATAAACTTTTCCTCCATTTGTATAAAACTTTTTGGGACACACTGTACATAGATGGCGACTGCGTTTTTACTCACGGCAACGTACTCGTACTTACTGCGTCTCATTAAGAAGAAATCGATTTCCTTGAAGTGAATATTCATAAATTGAATCTTCAATTCTGCACACTCTGCACGTAACAAGCTAAATGTTGTAAATATTATTACTAAAAAGTACGAAGTTTTCATTGTCTTCAGTACAAATATTACCTAAATTCATTCATGTAATTGAATAAATATGATATGTAATGTTTGTTACGTTCTCCTGGTTTGAAGAACATAGCTCAGTAGAGGTCTGTATAAAAAAGAATATGCATATACCTTAGTATCGTACACATTTTATAACGCGGTGTCCTTACTTGTTTCTGTGTACGTATTTCTATGTACATTTGTATAAATGTGTCTCAGTACATAGAATTTCGCAATGTTTATATTTATGTCTTAAAATCGCAACGTTTATATTTGTGTGTAATTGTAAACGCTACCTTAATGTGTCTTCAGTATTTCAGTAATGTTTATTTGTATATTAAATTGGCAACGATTATATGCATGTGTTATGCATTATTAGGGCCACTACCAAACACTACAGGAACTTAAACGTCTGGTTACGGAGACAGTAGCAGATTATAGCCGAAGATGGCTACCCAGACGTTCTGTATTTTGCTATACCACCCCTAGTACACATTACTCCTCGCTGCATGACGCCTAAGCGAAGGAGCAACAGATGGTAGTTCGTAAAGGTTTGTAAAGTTGGTCGAATTTTCAAAATTGACCTTGCCATCGTTTTGTGCCGTAATCGTGTTTTGTATTCTTCCCGTTCTTGAGATATTCGCAATTGAACTTTGCGCCAGCCGCACATTCGAATATTTTATTATCAGCGTATTGTGCTAGTTTTGTGTTGTCTTGTGCTATATAGAAAACGTTTTGTGCTGTAATCCTACACCCGTAAAAAATCAAAAAATATATCTACAGGAGGTATATTCAGTGAAGCCTCCATTGAAGACGCTGACAGCTTTTGCCATAGAGCCCTACATTATACTACCTATAAAGAGGTATGTGCCGTATAGAACGAATTTTGTGCTTCTACCCGGATTTAGTAAATATCTGCGTATTTTTCATTTGCAATAGGCAGTAATAAGTGCAGCTGCTATAAAATTAGCGGTTTTGAATTGAATTGAAACTAAAATAGCTTCCTCATGACGAAGCTATTTTAGTTTTTTTTTTTCGTTACCCTGAATATTACTAAATTTTTGGAATGCTTACCTTCAATCCATATTAACTTTCTTTAGAACTTCCTATGTATAAGTAGCTTAGATAATTAAGACAACTTCAGATTTTCAAAATGCCATAACACTTAATACGTTCAACGGATTACATATCACTGTTGATTTAAGTTTCGTTCAGTATATCGAAAAATTTTAAATTCGATTCTACAAACACATTAAAAATGCCTAGAAAACAATAATCAAAAATAATGCTAATATCTCATGATTACTCACGGTAACTAGTTAGCGCCAAGGTATATCCGGCTCCTCGCTTCGTATGATAGTGCTATAAACTGGAGTGAATAATGGTGTTAGCAGAGAAAGTACTCTGAATCGCGCCTTTGACGCTGGATGGGCAGAAACATGTCCAATGGCTAGCATTTTTTTTCTCTCTTCACCTTGCTTTTGCCGTGAGTGATTTCATCAATGTCATGAGGATCTGTATTAGCATTATTTTTGATTATTGGATTGTATAAAGTAACCAACGAGATCTGGTTGGTGTAGTTTTTTTTTTAATAAACTGAATCAGCAAATATAATTTCCCATAAACTGATGTAGACATTGTGGGGATTCCAGATGGGATGAGTCGCCGACTTATCTCCGCTTTTCAACATTTTGCTCTTCGCTTATCTTTACGTCTCATCCTGATAATACCTCTGTACATTGTTTTACAGATGTATTTACTTGTAAATATCTTCGGTAGTGTTAATCGCAAAATAAGTGTTCTTTGGAGCTTCTACAAGTTGCGATTTCCGTCTTGGATCAGATAGTATATAGATAAGATAAGAGAAGGTAACGTACATGTACCGATACATTGTCGTTGTAACGATCTTCAGCTTTATTGACCTCAATCTGATTTGGGTACCATTTTAAGACCGTTGCTCATACTAAAAATCCTTGATAGCAGATGTCACACTAAAACTTTTGCGTGTTCGTTGTGCAGTCTGAACTCTTTATTAACTGGTTACCTACTATAGTTATTACTAGTTAGCACTTTTAAATATGTTAGCTTTCAAATTTAATTATTTACTCAATTTTCCTCTAATTACAGCTATTATTGATGAATTAAATATTTGTCAACTTTTCAGCAAAGGATATTTATCATTGAGTGCTTTAATCCGGTTTACCAAAATTTGGATTTGAATAATAACCAGGAAAACGTTTAAATTTCGTTATAAGCTGATAACATCAGAACTTTCACTTCGGTAATACAAAATAATTCTTTTTCCAAAGTTCATTGCATCGCACGCAACAACGTAGGAAGTAATTTAATAACATTCCCTAGTTTGTTCTGTTCCGATATTGTGAAGATTCTACTTATCATTATTGAGAATATAAACTACATCACAATTCTCATCGTTCCTTTGTTAACGAATATTAACTCGTGCTTCTATTAAATCGTTTGAGAGTTAGCTTTCGGTAATAGCTTTGTAAGGTATTTGCCATCGCCAATGGAATTTTGTGTTACAGGATTTCCTTCCATTGTGGTGATTTGTTCGTATGCAGTAGTGGTATTTTGGATTGTAAAGTTACCTGCTTATTCACAAGTTGCCATCAAGATATAAATAATAACACTAAAAATAATGAAATAGCCTTACATTATACATTAAAAATATGTTATATATTTACAGGGTGTGCAGTTTAAGCCGTCGGTTAGCTGAATATGGAAAATTATCACTAGCTGGTTGTTGAAAATTTGTCTTCAAAGATTTTCGATACTGAATCTTCATGTCAAAATATTAGCAATACTGAATTGTTTTCGGTTATACCGGACGTGAATGTCTCCTTGCTTATTTGAAATAGAACGCCCTGTATATTTTTTCATTTTCTGATAGCACATTCATTCTTTATAAGTTCGTTAATATTTCCCTTGACCGGTTTTGAGATTTAATGGATTTTGACGTTTCATTAACAACAGAATGAAATGACAATAACTGAGAAACATTGACATTTTTTGGTTTTAAAAATTGTAAATTTAATAACACAGGGCGATAAAATATTTGAAATGGAACAGCCTGTATATTATTAGGGCGTATGGTTTATCTTATTATTCTATGCAGAAATTCATTAATACTTCTGCCATTTGAATTTTTCGGATAATTTATAATATAATAATATTATATTTGTGGTTATGTAAAATACTAGGTGTGCAACGACTAATTGTAAGTACAACATGATTGAAGGGTATTGGAAACCTTTAATTCAGAACCCTTGCAAATCAGCGGAGCGAAGCGGGCGGTGGAAATTTTATGCTTACTTTTACTTTGACTGCGTTCTCATGTAGTATATTTCTCCTCTTACTGCTTAACTTTCTATTGGAATTTATTACTAATACGAAAAAATTAAAATAATTCATAAATTATTAGAGATAGATACAGGGAGCGCTAATCAACTTTTATAGGTAATAATCAGACAGATTATATACACTGATAATATACAAGATGTTTAATTTAAAATAAGCGAGCTACTATGTTCTATTAGTTAATATAAGTCAATATCTGTTTATACTGCTCTGTATTATAAATTTTACAATTGTTTCATTCTGTAAGTGAACTGACTACATAACTTCATTCAACTGTTAGTAAAACGTAAATTTTCATTGAAAACTGTTTTTCTCAAAAACGATCAAAGGTAGATATACGAAAAACTTAGAAGAGCGAACTATACAGAATAATGTGTGCTGTCGGAAAAGTATTGTAGTAATTTTCTTGTAATAAAATGTGCTTCATCAAAAACAGCAAAAATTCACTAAAAGTAATCTAGTTCCTCATACTTAAATAAAAGAAAGAAAGAATATGCTTGAATGTAGTGTTCCTATTGGTAATAAAAATTAATAGATAAATAATCTAATAAAAATCAAGAATGTTGGAATTCAAACAATTGTAGGATAGCTAAGCAAGTTAAGTGCACCGCATGCTTGTACGATGGTATGTTTATTGGACATATCATTCCTTCCAAAACTGTATTGTGGAGATTGGAGGATCGTGAATTTATTTTCCTAAGATTTTAAAGTTTTGGAGTTCTGAATCCGAGACCCCACTCCCAACTCTCTCGAGGTCGTGCTGCTTCAAATTAACACGCTCAGTGAACGCAAGCATCTTCCCCATAAATGTGTCTCTGAAAATATGGGTAAATTATATTATTATTATATTTACTCGATGTTTCAATCATTATTATATACAACTATAAAGTGGCGGTTGCTAATATATATCTATAGAACTAAAATTGTGCATTTCTTGGTTTATTGAGCCGTGATTAAAAGGAAAGGAAATAAGCGTGTTTCGATAATATGTATCTTCTTCAGAGAATGAAACTCATTGAGAGAAAGTTGTTGAACAGTAGTATGAAGAATCTACTAATCGTTAATTTTTTTTTACAATGTGAATTTAATTTAAAATTGATATAATTTTAAGCTATTAGATAAAATAAAAATCACAGTTACTACTATAATGTAGTAACTGTTAAAATTGTTGCATTAGCATTTCAATCAGTACGATACATACATTTGTTTGTTGTAGCAAACATTGCAAGAAAAGCAATACATGTTAATATAATTTCTACATAAAATTAATAAGCTTTTTTAGAGGATGCGTCACTCTTGCTTCCTACGATATTGTTTCACTAATTACTACGAACTGTATCGTATAAATATTTATAATGGCATTTGCTACAGTTGCGGAAGTAATTCCATTTTTCTTTTGCGTGTGAAGTTATCGGACGTCCTTTCTTTGAGTGAAAATGTTTTCAAATGACAATTTCTTTTATTTACAGCTGGCTTTACTTTTGGCATGGTTTCTTCCGTCAATGGAATAGGTATACGAAAATATTGCGAAAATTTTATTTCCTTCCGTAAAATCCTCTATGCGTCTACCACTTGAATCCGTCTATTTACATTTAATAAGGTATCGCGCACTTTTCTCTTTAGGAATTCATTCTTACGTGTATTTTTATTTTTTGCGTGACAAAACACATTTTTTGTAGATATACTTATATAATATAATTTTAACGTTGAAATGCTGTACATGGAACGAATGAGTTTAATTTTCAAGTGAAATTCAAGTGGGTCATTCTAAAGAGCGCTATATCCAGTTTTTATCAATGGAAATTGCTTGTATGCCTTCGATGTGTTAGTGCATATATTTGGATTCAGTAAAAAAGCGTTCACATAGAGTAGTGCGAAGTTAGTGTAAGGCGGAACTACACGTGTTTGTTTTTGAATTTGTGTGTCATAATTACTGCAGAAAGTGCTAATAAATATACAAAGCAATTGTTAATATCAGCAGATAAATTCGGTTAGTTTATGGCAAAGTAAACCATTGGTATCAGTTGCCAAATACTTACACCACACATATGATTCGAATACGTTTTAGTCATATTAATACAACACCGCAATAACAATAGAACATGTTGTGCGTGAAAATACGTCAAATACAGAGCATCTGAAGGAATCACAAATCGAAAACTTATCTCCATTCCACACATGTGTGTAATGTAATGTGTGTAAAAAGTCCGCTCCACACGACAGAAAAGCTTTCTGCAGATGTAATACTGCTCGGGACTACGTTGTATAAATCTCACGCAGCTATAAAAGGGTATTTTGCCATAAGCTGACAGTTTATAGCGAGAAATCTTATTTTAAGCACTAGTGCGTGAAGTGAAGTTGGTACTTACTGATTGTAACAGAAATAAAGTTACTAAACTAAATATGCAACGTACAAGTGTGCTGCCAGTGCAATGCTGCTTTGATAAAAAAACAGAATAATAGATGTTGTATTGTACTTTTAAAGTAACTCACGTGAAAACATCAATGTTCTAGTTCTTCAATAAAATGCATGTTTTTTTTTAACAAAGAATTGGAAAAAATGATTAAAATTTTAATCTTATATTCACCTTGTCCTTCATTTAAAAAAGTGTCGATTTTATTGACCGAGTACTGCCAACTTAAAATTTTGTAACTGATCTAATATAACTACGTATTTATTTTTTTTTTTCATTAAAAGTACTTGTTATTCGTGCAAGAAATATTGTACAAACTTCTTGCGTGAATTCGCAGCCATAAATCGCTAACAGCTCGCGCTTTAAACTGGCTGTGCTCATTGATGAAATGTCTTTTCACGACTTGGTTCGTAAATAACCATTATGATTAATGGTACTGTTAAGAGATTCTCGACTTTGACTACAGGAATCACGTTTTCACATATGAAAAGCTGTTCTTAAATTCGTTTGTCCTGAACCCCAGAATATTGTGCCATATCGTATAAGAGAAAAGAGAAATCTTGTACAAATCAATACATCTGCACTCTGCTAACTTCGTAACCCGAAACTAGCTTTATACAGTTTATTACATAATGCCCTTACATGTTCATTATAGCGGAGAGCATCATCACTAATAACGCATAGTAGACTACCCTGATTTACCAAATTATACCTGTGCTTACTAAAGATTGTATGTAACGATTTAACCAACTGCCTATAAGATCTAAACAAGATGCATTTTGTCTTTGAGCTATTTAAATGTAGGCCATTATTATGCATCCAGTCACTGTCCCCATAGCGTGATTACGGCTTGAAACATTGTCCATGAATAGTTCACCTTTTAATAGAAGGTTAGTGTCACCTGTGTAATTTATCATGAAAGAATTATCGATGGAAATATCTAAATCTAAAGGAGTCCCAATATGCTTCCTTATGGTATGCCAATGGAAATATCCAGGGTGGAGTATAGGACGGAAGTCCCTAACGCTATGTGCGCCACTTTAACCGTCTGCTTGCGTCCTAATAAATAAATCAAATGCAGAATAATTTCCCGAATACCGTAGCGGTGAAGCTTCTTTAATAGCAAAGGGAAGGAGATGCAGTCAAATGTCCTGGACAAATCCAGAAGCACACCACACGCTATATTACCTAATTGAAAGCATTTTGCTAATTCATGGGTACATCCAAATATAGCAGCTTCAACACTATGCCTTTTGAAAAAACGGCGTTGAGTTTTTCTAAATAAATCATCAATTTAGAAGAAATTATAAATTCTATTGTACACAACCTTTTCAAATATCATTGAAAACACGCTTAACAAACTAATGGACCTATAAATCCCGATTAGTTTGACATCCCTTTTTTTAGACTGGTGTCACATTGCGAATTTCAGTCTACTAGGAAAGGTTCCTTCGGAGAAACAACTATTAATAACATTGCACAAAGGCATAAGCGCCTAATTTCACTAGAATGCTTGATATATTATCATATTCGGCGGTGAAGCTATCTTTAAGATTAGTGATTATTTTTGACGTGTTTCTGTAGTAATGTGTGTTGAGTAATTAAAAAAAGCAACTTCCTTTAACATAAACATCTAGTATACGTTGAAAAATGGTTATTTCTCTGTAGGTAAATCGGTGAGTAATAAAATTTTCATTTTGAGTTAGGTAGGATCCGAACCTACGACTTTTTATTTCAATAATTAAATTTAGCTACGTCGGAGAAATCAAGAAAAACACTTTTCACTACTCATCGACGAGTAAATTGATTAATTAGTGTTATACTTTGCAGTTAAGGATATATCTGTCGAGATATTGCATTATATCTGCAGGTATTAAAGATCTGGGTATTTAAAGATTCTTTCTTAGAAATTTTGAGGTGTAATAGCAGCGCGTCTGTCCGGCAAATGGGAGTCGTAGGTTCGACTTTCACTGGAATCAAAATAAAAATTTTATTTCATTAGTTACGCGTCGGAGAAACCAAGGAAACAATCCATGATTGAAAATAATGCGATCGTAATGTTAATAATACATTATATATAATATTATAGTGGCAAACGATGATTTTATTTTCTATTCACTCTCTAAGGGAAAGTAATTTTCGCTGTCGTGTCTGTGTCTGTAATATTAATTATTAAAGATTTAATCAAATCATCCATAAACCGTCTAACATTTCTGCTTCTTTTAACGTTATACTGTACCCAATTTTCCATTTTGCTGCGCAGACATTAACAGCTTCTGAAAGAAGTTGACGTACACTTGCTAGTAAAAAAAATCTATTTCGGGAAGTTACCTCTTCATTTATAGAAATATTTTTCAGCTAGCTTTATTGTATAGAGTTGTGAGGTAACTTAAGTAATATACTGTCAAACATTGGCATGGTCTCTTCATGACAGAGAGCGGTCTTTTTACCCTCGAACAGCAACAATCAACATTCAAAGGAACCTACATCGGAACTATTACGGAGCACCATAAAACTTCTTCCATTGTCCAAAACCGGTTGGCAAATCTTCAATAAAAGCTTGTCGAGAAGTGGTAACACTTGTATCGGTCCACACCTTCTCTTTTGTGTCCTTCGCTCACCTATGTCTTGTCCAAATAAGATATTGGTCATCCTTCCATTCTATACTACCTTATCGCCATCAAATAATCCCTTTTTCATGTCGTAATCTCTCATCAATAAGGATTTCTTTTGACTGTTTACAGTATTTGAAATGAATGTGAAACTGATAATACAATCAAGCCAGAATTTTTATTAAAGCTTTCTTAAAAGTGCGACTACGTTTTTGATACACCATATTGTTTACAATTGAGATCCGGCAGTTTGACACTTGTTATGATTATGTTGCCTAGCAAACAGCTCTTTCGATCAGCCTAGTGACACAAGAGAAATTTAGCTGTTTTTGATAGTTGGCACCCCTGTCCGATAAACGGGAGGTCAGGTTCGATCCGGATCGAAGTTGGTATTTCTCAAATATTTAATTGCGTCGGAAAAATTAAGGAAATTGCGGATTTTAGCAATTACATGTTTAGAAAATCTTGATAAAATACCGGAATTATACAAAAATTTCAGATAATGGTTCTAAGTTTAATAAGGAAAATTGATTTCGATTCCATTTTAAGATGTAGGTTAATATTATTTCCAAACTAGGCTTTTCTTTTTCGCAAGTGGATTTCTTTTGATGAGAATATTAGTTCTATTAAGAACTTTGGATAAGACTGACCAACACATTATTTACGTTAACCTTTGACTGAAAATATCTCCCAAATTAGAGCAAATCGAATGTTGTACGTGTATATACAGAAAACTTTTTCTAAATGACGCGCACATTTCGCAACACCAACAGTACACGACAGTATGAAATTTGAATTTAAATAGAATAATAAGAGCGCTTCTTTCGTTAAAGACATGGGCTTGCTAGTCGAGTTAATCTAGTCGTATTATCCAGGACGATGGGTGTTTTACCTTCTTCGTGGCGCTTGTTCTAATTTATTAAATTAAAGAAAACAACCGCCTTCGTTTGCATATAGTGTAATGCTCTTTTTTTCGTGTAGAAAACGGAATAAATAAGCTGATGCATCTACATTCTGTTAACGAAGTAGTAGTTCTATGCATGCATGTATCACGCCCTTTTGCATATCCGCGAGACGATGGATATGTGATAGATTATCTAACCCTTGAACCTTTTTCAGGTCTTAATTTTAGACATTCTATTTTCGGGAAGCAGTCGACGTAAAACTTTACGCTATCAAGGGTTTTAACGTTTATTTTAAAAGAATGACTGAAAAACTTTTACTAACCTTATCGATTAGTTTTTCTTGTTAACCACATCGAAAGAAAGGGGTTTCTGCATGTAACATACTTTTGAAATATGTATAAAATCGTACAGAATTTAAGTGATAAAATTATAGATTTCCGCTTCTTACCCAGACATTAATTTTAAGTTGCAAATTTATCAATTTGTTCCATTTTTCACATTTAAGCTGCTATCTATTATTTAATAAAGGATTACAGCGTATTCTACTTACACGGTTTGATTAATTTATGCGGAACGAATATGTTGGATATTCGTTAACCTTCTATACGTAAATCATACAAGATCTATAAAATGGATTTGATTAATATATCTTATCAGTCTTTAAAAGATCCAGTTAAAAGGTTCGTCTCTCGGGGAACGGAAAAGTAGAAATTTTCAACTAGAAATCTTTTAAAACGTATCATCTTTGTGGTATGGTCTAACATTATTATGCTATGTGTCCCTAAAGTATCGGTTACATACATAGTTTATAGGTTCCCATATAATATCGAAATGATATTGTATAGACAAATGATAGATAATACATTGACGAAGGATGTATGGTTTCCATACTAATTACATACTTATGTTCACGAGTTATAAATAATTTCATTATAAAGATAACTTCAGTAAGTGTACATTCAGAACATAAGGGAAACCTAACAATGCATCGCCATCAATGATCAAAATAACAAATGCTAAATTATGAAATGAGCCAACAGTCATGTAAGAACCCGTTCATGTAGTTAACCTAGTTCTGAAAATTTGTAACAGTCAAATACCATTACTTGGAAGTAATAACCAACTTTGGTATTTTTAGCTTAGGTTTTATTGCTTTTTACACTCAGTGGATTGTTATGGAATGATTTATATTAAGGTTTCTAGGTCTAAAGTCAACTGATTTTAAGTTATTTTATTTTTTTTTGCTTTATCCTTAAACTTACATACCAGAAATACAATTGAATGAATTTATGTCGTATATCGGCGACAATGGAAACTTAATACGTCCGAGTAATAATGCAACATTTAGTTGATCACATACGGAATGTTCAGTATTTAGGACCCAATTTATGAATATTCAATTCAAGGAATTTGATTTTTTCTTAATGCAACGCTTTGTATATAAGTACACTATTACGAGCAACCACCATCGATCAATATTAGGTGTCCCAATGCCTTGTACAGTTTAGGAGTTGTATCAATGAAAATTTTACAGTAGTAGCCGTACGTGTCCCACAATATTTATTTACTCACTTTGAAAGGTACTGTCGATGATCTCTTCTCTCCAGATCTGGTTTTCATCATTGCCTTACATATGTAGGCAAGATATATTTTGTTAAAAAAAAGAGAAAAGAGTCCAAGAAACAACTTTCAGTGCGAGAAAATTAATTCTTTCTTTAACTCACAGAAAGTATAATTATAATTCTTTGTATCAAACTTAAGTTATTGTGTCGTATTTGGATAAGCATACTGCTATTATTGCACTTGATTTCTAAGCCTGCAGAAACGAATCGAGCTTCACGAAATTAGTAGAGACTAGACAGATTCAGAGTTTATTCGTCTCATAAGAATAGGTTCGTGTTGCCTACTGGTTTCCTCGAGAGTCGACAAAACACGAGTCTGTCTAGTCTCTACTAATTTCGCGAAGCGGACGGAAAGTGCACTCGTTTCTGCAAGCTTATTGATTACACTACCTGCAAATTTTGATATCATCACCATGGAAGCGAAAGTCATTTTCAATGGATTTCAAAATCGTTAAGTTATTTGATTTACTTCAAATAGTAAACTATAGGTGTAAATATTAGAGAAATTGAGATGGGATAAACAAATTTTCGACAACAAAATTATTTATAAATTACGCGATAAAATGTTCAAAGTTTCAAGATATTATGCGACTTTTTCTACCAGAAACTTAAGAATAGCACAATGTAAATCCACGTGAACCATATGTCAACGAAATTACCATGCACAGAACAGGGATTACAGCAAGAAATATTTGGTTGAAAATCGGATGCAGCTTCGAACCTAGAATTTCTAGATCGGACATCCAAATTGAACTTTACTACAACGTCAGTGTACAGGTACCGAAAATTCAATATTTGGCTAAATAAAAATCGATTGACGAGTTCCAATTAGTCAAATCTTACTCAAAAATAGTCTACAAAAGGCAATTGCAGTGTCTCACACAGAATAAAAGACATTCCTAACACTTGTAACTTTTAATTTTAAATTCTGCATCTTTCATATCATGTGTACTTTCCATCTTGTTTTCTGTTACACATCACGTGAAATTTATGTACAATATTTAGTTTAACTCTTAAAGATTTCTTGTAAAAAGGTTTGCGCATTTAAATATATTTTTTATGGCTGCGCAGCTGCTTTATATTTACTTTTCTATGGCTAACTGTTATAAAATCTTAGTTGATACAAAAATTGCGTATAACTCCCAATTGATTTCAACTTTGTTGCATTCGTTGACTGATATCTTCGCGAACTTCTTTTGTTACAATTGTAGGTCTCTCAGGAGATTTCTATTCGCATGCTCTTCCAAATTCCATAAAACATTTAACAGTACATTGTTGACGTTGGGCGCAAGTGCCAAGCGGTAAAACATCCTTCGGGTACATCGCGATGTATGTATCTGTAGGTACTGCTCATAGCAAAATTCCGTCGGGCACATACTGCTGCGAAAATACGCTATTACCTTGTTCCACACAAAACATCATTGTCTAGCACTCAGAAGTGCTGTTATTTATAAATACAAAGGTAGCAATGTTAAAACAAAATGACAGTAGTAGGTAACCTACATGATAAACCTCAATCGAGATTTTTGCAATGATAATTACAATTATAAAATCACGTTGAGATGGAAGCATTGCTCTTATGGAGATAACGTTAAACGTTGTCTAGTTTTAGAAGGGTTATTTGAGATAATGGTTTGGTGCTATCTGCCGTTGACAGTAAAAATTGTCATAGATTAGAATTACAATGCTTACGTTAGCCTAGGCAGACTAAAAATTTGTAAATGTTGAGACTTATTTTGTTCGAAGTAAACTTCATTTTATTAAATGGATTAAATTGACAATTTCTATTAAACATTTAAATTCAGCAATTAATTTGACGTAAAATCGATGTATTTTGATAGCTTTAAATATTGCCCAAGTATTCATTTTACGTATAGGGAAGTGTAATATTATTTGATGGAGAATTTAATATTCCATTATCTACAGTAAAAATATTCAAGGTAATGATAGCAAGGACTGTTGCGTAGTATGCTAAACAATACAAAAGTACCGGTAACCTCCGCACCACACAAGTTTAATTAATTAATCCGGGACGGCCGTTCCCAGGATATGAATGATCCACATTCTCAACCGGTGACCGAATGATGTGAGAAACGTCTAAAACTAACATGCTTATTCTATCTCTACTTTCGACAAAAATATTATTTAAAACTAGGCGAAAAAATACGGAATACGGACAAGTAGAAAGAAGGGTGTCTTGTCATAGAACATGTGCAGCCTTACCCCAATAAATCAAATAGAACTGAGTACAACAACGGGCTGTTCTCTCTATTCGTAAGACTTTTGTTGCTTTTTATGTAAACCGTCTCGTACGCGTCAAATTCCTATATTGGCCTATATTAACCTATATTGGTCAAACGAAAAGAGCAATAGGTACCAGATTTAAGGAACCTATCAGGTTTTGTCGCTTCGGTAGATTAGAATCGTCGAGTGTAGCACAACATAAAAACACGAAACCGGGCATAGTGTTAAATTTGAAATTAAAAATGTAACTTCGCCGCGAAAATTAGACGCATACAAGATGGTCTACGTAAAAAGCAATAACAATCTGATGAATAGAGAGAATGGACCGTTGTCGCACTTAGTTCTATTTGATTAATCAGGGTAAACTGCACACTTTTTATGTCTCAGCCTAGACCCTTTCGTCTATTTGTCCGTATTCCGTATTTTTTTGAATGTGTTCGTTTTAAGGTATGTAGGCGGTAAAAGTAGGTACTTGAAAATAGTATTTTTCTCGAAAGTAAGGATAGAACACGCACGTTACTTTTAGAGGTTTCTCACATCATTCGGTCACCGGTTGAGAATGTGGTTCATTCGTATCCTCGAAACGGCCGTCCCAGATTGATTAATTAAACTTGTGTGGTGTGAAAGTAGCCGATATGTTTGGGTTGTTTAATATACCGGGTATTCCATTTCAAATTACACATAAACTTATCTGATCGATAATTACTAACAACCTATATAATGTTTGTAAAAAAATGGAAACACTGTTCATAGCCTATATTTATAGCTTACTAATTCATAACAATCACTAATAGATACCGAGGAAGTACTAAGATGATTTTACTGATATATGTATCAAAATTAAGTGAAGACGATAATGTTTAGACCTATCCAAATACATGGATTTTACGTCAAATTGATTACCGAATTCAAATATTTTATGAAAATTATGGCAATCCTTTGAAGAAGATCAAGTATCCGTTACTTCTGGTGAAACCGAAAGTTGAATAGACGTGCCGATATTTTCTAAAAGTTGGAATTTTAAACAAATTTACAAATTTTGAAACAGTTTAATTTCTGATATACGGCTAATGTAAGCTCATCCTGTGACCGTTTGTATGCATTAAAACAAGTATATAATAACGTATTAAAACAAATATATAATAAATTATGTTAAAATTTCTTTTTAACGAATTCTATTGTGTCCAATAATTCCTTCCTGTAATAACAACATTTGTTTTTCTCTAGTAGAATAGTTTTCGCCTTGGCGCCTTGTTTTTTATATAATATTAATTAGTCATTGTACTGTATTTACAATAGTTGATATTAAAAGTTGTAATAGTTTTTCAAATAACTGATTCGCTCAAGTTGAAGAGCAAATCATGGAAAAATTGATAACAAGACAAACGATGAACAGAAATTGACAGCTGATAGAAAAGTAAATAAAACAAATCCTTTTCCACAGATATGAAACCCGCTTGGCAACACTTCTAGTTCTAGGAAGAGATAGTTACATTCAAATAGCTATAAACTAATAAAAAACGTTATCGTAAGACTCAATACTCCGATTTCAACGTGAAACCAATTATGGATAAACTTAATAAGCTAAAAATATCTGCCTCTGGAGTGCCAAGCTAATCACCCGATTTTAATCTCACTGTATGTAAGGTACCCTAACAAAATAATGTATATTTCGTATTATAATTGTTTTTTCTGTCAGATTATTTTTAGATACAATAAATGTTCTCGACGACGGTGTAGTGTGAAATTGTTAAATTTTCTTCAAACTTGAACATCAAGGATATAATTTAATTATGTAGAAAGTATATCCCCAGTGCCTATTTTTAGAGTAACCGACAATGTTAGAATACGTTTTTCTCGGCAGAAATATTAATAACTTGAGTCACTTGAGTAAGAAGCGATCATTCTTTAGCCCGTTAAAAAGTTCCCATTTCTGAACACGAAAAAGCGCAGGTGTTCGTAGAGCACTTCCAGTATCCTTATAGGTTTTTTTCTATAATAATTATTACTCCCAATCAACCGGCCAACCCACTCTCGTTTTTTGTCGATCCGACAAATATTTATTTCAACGGCAATTTGTTGCATAAAGGGTAAACGGCTTAACAACGACGGCCAGATGGTGAGTTTCAGGTGGTTGATTCAATTATCATGTCTCGCGACACGATTCATTGACTTCGTTCGCTACGTTTGCGTTTCCTCCCATAAGCCGCAGAGGTCGTACGCATCTGTATGCGTACAAGATCGGCGTTTCAAAGGGAACCTCTCCGCGATCGGATTTATACGAAGTACATACATACATAGGTTACTGTAATCTTCTGGTGCTGATTTACAAGCGCCGATCTAAATGCGTCTGTGTATCTAAGTGTAATTCGAGTACGATTAGTCAAACGGTCAGATAAGAAGCTGCTATTAATAGAAACACGTATTTGGTAAGTAAAAAGAAGTAAATATAAACATAATGATTCTAATAATTTTCATATCGCAACTACTGCAAGTACAGAAAGTAGTTTACCTGCATCATTCTTGTATTTGTTCTAAGAAGCGATGAGATGTGGAGTTTGATGTTCAAAATTATTGGGCCATTATTACTGACTTTATTATTGATGTAACTAGGATGTTGGTTGAACTACCAAGGATGTAGTGATAGCAATGGTGTTGAGAGAAAATTGGAACTGTTTTTTTTTTATGATGGATTAAAAAATAATTTTCAAAGTGTTATTTCGTACCGAATAAGAGATGAAGCTTTGCGTAAATTATCAATATTGTACTATGGGCCCTAAACAAAAACGAAAGAAATACGATAAAATCTAAATTGGTCAAATAACTTGGTTATTAGAGCAGCTATTTGAAAAAATCGAAAAATAAAAAATGTGTAATTTATTCCGCCCAATAAGATGGAGTAATGTACATCGCATTTCAGCGTTTAGTTGAATAGCTCGATTTTATAATGAAACGCCCTGCTTATTTTTTTACAAATCGATAGAAAATGACATTTTTCTTGTAACGCTAAGGCCCCGAAATGAGAGAGAAAAGAGATTTGATGGATTCTAAGGTGAAAGATCTAAAATATGAATCAAAGCAAGGAAGCGTTGCTTTTTTTGAGGACACATGAAATTAATTTGACAGTTTACAAATCTTACGATACGCAGGATATTGCAGAAGAATTAAATCGTGGGCCTGGAATCAGAAATATCCTTTTCTGATGTTTTTTTTTAAATAAGTTTAGTCTGGCAAAGTTCTATCTACGATATTTTATTAATTTTTATATTTCGAAATACATAATATACAGGGTTTTCTCAAAGCTGAGCCATTTATTTTAACAAGTTGTACAACTCGTAAAGAGAAGCCAGTTTACCAAAAATCATTTACATATATAAAAGTTACAGAATAACAGAGTTTAAGTAATTGTAGTTGCTAGTTACAATAAAAATGAGAAAAATGCTTGCTCACTGGTAAAATGCATCCCGTTGTTAAAAATATTGTTCATAACTGTCACCATTTGTTCCGTTAGCCCAAGGTCTTGTTCGGCGTATCCATGACCACCACACGCCTCAAAAATAAAGTTCCGGGACTAACCTAACAAGCGTTTTCGATGCGCGTATGTTAATATTCTAAACCACTGCGTTGTAAACACATGCAATTTTTTGTTTACTGTTACTTTACTGCGTCTGGCTAGTATTTTATGGTTTCGAGTGCAATTTTCGATTTGACTAGTGGTAATAATTCGTTAAATAGTACATAGTGCGTGATATTTTTGATTGTTGGGTATTTTGTGCGGTAAAAATGGTACACATTTATGAGAATAATGAACTGGTGGACATAATATTAACTTATGGGGAGTGTCAACAAAATGCAGCCGTAGCATGTCGTTTGTAGTCGGAAAGGTTTCCTTTAAGAAATCGTTCAGCTCCGCAAATGTTTGTAAATTTAGTTATAAGACTTCGCAACGCGTGAAGTCAAAGTGAAATGATAGATATTGAGGAAGAAATCTTGGAAATTGTAGAAAACAATCCAAGAACGAGCAATAAGTCTATAGCAGGTCAAGTTGAAGTTAGTAGTAAAGTGTGGAAGATTATACGACAGCAACAATTTTATCCGTACCATTATCAACGGGTACAAGCGTTACAACCCAAAAATTTTCCTAGAAGAGTTGAATTTTGTCAGTGGATGTTACATCCATACAATAGGAATGAACATTTTACCAAATTTATTTTAGCTACCGATGAGGCCACAATTACAAGAAATGGAGTTAATAATTCCCATAACAACCATATGTCGGCAGTAGAAAATCCGCATAGATAGGGTGCAATGGGCCCATTTCTTGGCCTGCACGCTCTCCGAATCTAACGCCCCGCGATTTTTTTCTGTAAGGTTATTTAAAATAGTTAGTTTATCACGGTGGAAAAGTAAATACTGTGGACAAACTACAACAGCACATCAAAAACGCTTACTATGTTATTCGTGGATATCCGAATTTTATTTCTGAGGCGTGTGGTGGTAAAGTTCCTCTAGACCCTTTTTTAGTATTTCTAGCCTTTTGATAGCATCGGGTTCTTCCTCTCCCCATCGCGAAAGTGTTAGGAGATTAATTTATCTCCCAACAGCGACGATCGCGGTGGAGCGGATAAATAACTTGTCGCCTGTTTATTTTCGTCATATAAATTTTCAATTTAATGGAATATTTGTCTACAACAATTTACAATATAAATTCATCATAAATCTTTAGCATGATTTCGTAAATCAAATATCTTTCGTAAAGAAATTGTCAAATATACTAGTAATATCATAGTCAGCCTAGGCAGCTGAACCATTACGTGACAAGCATTAATATATTTTTAGAGTAGAGAAAATTAATTGAAATTTAATATCAACTGTACTTCCAATTGGCCGTGATTAAACAATCGCTATCGCGAACAAAGGAGTCAACGAACGCTTACAATTTCTCAGATTAGGTCAAACATCTATTGTATATGCACCTAAGTGAATCTAAGTATGTAGTGTTTGAATTCAACATTAATTACAAAGTGAGAATCAAGTTTGATTACTTAAAACTACGCGAGATTTTTGAGTATCCAGTTTATGCAAAAACCTTATTATTTGAGGTTAGTTTTCCTATTTTCAAATTGATTCTCGCAAAATGTAGTATTTATTTTAATTTAAACCGACAGTGTTTGTAATGATTAGAAAATTCAGTTGTGCTCAAATTTCCCCTTTTACAATGTTGCAACATACAGCCAGTGCACCTAGTGCCCGGCCTGAGTAGTTTAGAGAAAAAGTGTGTAAAATAAATGCGTATAAGGAATGTTAAAGAAACTTGACATGAATTGAAGAGGAGCATCCTAAAATGTAACAATATACAGGTGTTCTATTTAAAAATCCAAACTAGTATTGTGCGCTGCAAAAACTGAGCCCCTGAATATTTGAGCATAACATTTCTTATTTCAAAGCTTTTTCTCTAAATTGGTTAGAAAAGGGAATATCTTCAGCCCATGCAGTAGGTGAACACACTGTATATGAAGTGCACTACAGTTGAATGAACGCCAACGCCGTTAAAAACATATCATATTGCATTGAAATTTATTGTTTCTGGTAAATGAAATTTGAAGAGGTAGTGACATACCTCCCACATACATCCCTTCTCAAATAGGCTTATAAAAAAGCCTTACTTGAGCTACACAATTTCAACAGATTACTGATTTGTGGCAATTGTATAAAACTACCGGGTAGTGCACAAAGAATAAACCATCAGCAAGTAAAAGACGGTACATCCAATGTTCTTCAGAAAAATAAAGCGAAAACTCTTGCAGTGAGTCTGATCATCTGATATCCATGGGAATTCATTTGATGAAGAGTACAGCGATACCCACGGCTCCCAAGGAATTTAAATATATTAAACGAGAGTGTCAATAATGAATAGATTGCAGTTTTTCATACATTCATACTATGCCACCAGCAATCCCAAATATTTAACTGTGGTAGCAAACGAGATAGGGACAAGTAACAGGTCATTTTTGATTTAACGACGCTGATATTTGTACAATAGGATAACTTATGCCTTGAGAGGATTTAGTCTCAACAAATGTTCTTCAATTTTGTTTATATTTTCTAACATGTTCTTAAGAAAATCTCGAGTTAGAATCACGTCTGCTGGAGCGTCAAAGTAAAAGTGATACGCACAGTCAACAAACAATGCATTTAGATTAAGTGTATATAGAGCATATAGTAGGGACGACGGTATTGCACCCTGTGGAGTTACCTACAATAACCCTAATTCACCTGATTTTCTCTCCCTAAACATTCACAGTCCGTCTACATACACTTAACAAACTCCTTATCAATCCAATTGCATTGAGGTCTATACCCACCGATTGAAGAATAACTATCAGAATTTCTTGGCAGAAGGAATCAAATTGTCTGGAATAGTCTAATAATAATTTTTCCTGAATGATATGTCACAGAAAAATGGATTGTTTGAATGAAAGATATATATTTTTCTTGTTAAGTGAAAGCAATATTTCTTTGATATATATCAATATGAAGATTATTATTTGTCACAAAACAAAATAGTATTTTTTTTAATATTTTTTGTGTCAAAAAATAGATAAGTTTGATACCAGGTGCAAGAAATTTCTTGAAGTCAAAGAAATGTGTCTCTTATTTGCACCCTCCTTCAAGAATGATGAACTCTGGACTACAGGCGGTTGTACCTTTTACCACTAGATGGAGCTAAGCTGCTCTTGAAAGAGGGTGATATAAGCCGAGAGGCAAACAGTTATGTGCAAACAGCATTTTTTGATTATGATTTTTGAATATTTACTGTTTAGACAACCACCTATAAGTTGTAGTTGCTATCACAGTCAAGATATTGTGACTTTTTCGTTAAGAATGTGACTTTCTTTTGATTTAAAAATTTAATTTCTTAAAATGAAATAATTAGATTTGTTGTTTTAATGATTTCATTGCTATCAATTTCTTTGGATCAAACATATCAATTTTATTATTTCAAATATCAGGTTTTGTTGATATTAGTGACTGATGCTTTTTTGAGTTAAAGAAATAATATAAAAATAAAAAACTCCTGGTAGAAAGCAATATTTCTTTGCTCGAATTGAAAAATATTATTTCTTTCACGTAATACAGGCTTCCTCGAGTCAGCAAATCCTTTTCGTCAATGGTTGGCAGTATGTTATTGGTGCCAATGAAGATTGTAGGCAAGAGTATAGGCAACAAGCTGATCACTCAACATTTTTGTGGCATCTGTTCTTAAGAATTGACACGATGATCGCGTGTTTTCACAAATTCGCATACGTAGACATCTCGATACATGTGTTGAAGATGTGTCTGATATATTTCAACATAAGTAAGCAGGTTTGAAGCAAGTCAATATTTATAGCGTCAATTAACTACCGCTTTTTTCAGGCATAGTGACTAAAAGGTATATCCGTTTAAAGGATCACGATCTGATGCTGCTATTGTTTTGGTCAGCAAAATGCTACTTAAATCTTCTAAATTTATATCACCATCTGCTAATGTAGCATTCACGTTGTTTGTTATAATATTAAGTTTGCAAGCTTATTCCTCAACTTCCTCCCGTATTTCACAAATTGACATTTGTATTGAAAATATACCTTCTTTCTCGAGCAATTGCCGTATTAGTTTTATTTCGAAGTGGTCTATACTAGGATAAGTGCGAGTTGTTTCTAGTTCTGTATTATCGCACCAAAGCCTCATCACGCTTTTTCAAATCAGTAAACAAAAAAAATCCTAATATATTTTTTTTTACAAGGAGTATCAAATACCATAATAGGAAATAAATGTATCACAGTAAGAAGTAAAACAGACCGGCTGGATGGCAACTGATGTAGTAAAAACCTATCTATATTTGAATATAATTAAGAGGACTACTAACTAATGTTGAAGGAACTACCACTAAGGTGCAGATCTACTAAGAAGCTAAAGTAAGTTTTGCTTTAATCATTTATAATACAATACATAATTAATGTAAAGGTGAAGCTTCGTAAAGTCCACTAACATTAAGGGAACATTCCTGGGATTAAACCTACTCAGCTGACTGTATATTTGAAATGGAACATTTCCAGTCAAAGCAGTGCTAAAGGCAATGTGAGTATGTAGGGAGAGACTATAATTAATAAAAAGGTATTATGGAGGAGGTCCAAGAGATTATCAAACTTCTGTTCTCAAAGCACTTCAAAATGAATGCTAATTTTATGAAGTATCTTGAACCCTTTTTAAGTCTATAAAATGGAAATTCATATCGAGAAATGTTAGAAAGTTATCATGTTATGCTTCCTAATTATGGGTAGGTGTAATTAAACAACGATTTTATAACACACCAGCAAACTTTCTGCAAACATATTTTAAGAAAGTTACTATTATTACTAGAGCGCAACATTCTCGCTTGCCTTTCAGTGGTGTTTCACCTCCTGTGCTGTGTGCTATGTGTAATACGTATCGCAGTGTTGATAAGTGTTGGAATTGAACGGAAAGCATTAAAAATGTTGAAAATGCCTAGAAATTCATCAACTTGTCTGTTTGCTAAAATGGTAAACACTTATTTATGGCAGTTTCCAGACCTAATATATAAGGGTAAAGAAATCAGGTCTTTAGCTTGCGATAAAAGTTTATTAAGTTAGAAAAATCGGACAAACAATATTTTGTCAGTTTTGAAAGAAATACAATCCAACGTGGGAACTACCATGTCCGCAGACGCTACGTAGGTATTTGCCGTCGGTGCGTGAGAAGATTGAGAATTATGTGAAAACCGCAGTAAAAAATGAACGGTTGTGGCTAACTATAGATGAAACTACAGACATTAAAAAAATTCCGTAGTATCAATTGTAGCATGGACAATGACCTTGAAAGGACCGTCACGCCCTTGTTTGCTAGCCTGTACAAGACAGCAAAGGTGTATTGCCGAAGCTGTTCATAATGCATTAGTTAGAACACTAGACAACTTTGCAATTTCACCAATGCAAGTGCTAATGATGGTTACCGGATACTGCCGCGGTTATGCTTCGCACAGGTCAATTATTCAAAGCTGCTCAACCGAATTTGCTGCACCTAACATGTCTACTTCATGCTTTACACCTTGTAACAGACACTATATGAAAATTTTATCCTGACGTGGATCAACTAATAACACATAGACAAAAGCGTTGTTTCTTAAATCACCGGAACGTATTCGGCTATTTCGTTCACAGTGTCCTGACATACCGGAACCTCCGCAGCCAATTCTTACACGATGGGGTACATGGTTAGAAGCAGCATTCTATTATTTTAAACATTTTGAAAGGATGAAATGCAATTCCAAGATCCTCAAGTTGCAACAGGTTTAAAAACTATACGTTCCAATAGCCGACGCAATAAAAAAATTACAAAACACTTCGTTGTCGTTACGGGATTCGTGTGAAATTGTTGACCACATACAAACAGTGCTTCGTATTTTAGATGATGAAAAGAGTGTCTCAGGTAGAGAAAATGTTAATACTATATTATATAAAAATGACGATTTTTCTAGATTACGCCATCTTTTTAACAATAGTGTTGCGGAAGATCCGTTATATAAATTTGAAGATCACTTTAAGTACGCCAATATTACATCGCTAGATGTAGAACGATAATTTTCTGCGTATAAGCAGATATATATGCCGCAACGGACGGGCCTCGAAGAGACCACTGTAGAAACGTACGCTACGATATAGGTGTTGAAGGCCCCACTTCCGAATTTCTTTTCAGCCATCTAAGCATATTCGGTAAGTAGTTTACTATATTACGTTTGCGTTTTCATAAATTCTCTTATTGTTTTTTGTTCTGAATAACGCGCAGGTTTATTTCGGTTAACCCGGCGCAGTGACGCTATTGCCAGGCAATCGACTTGTTGCGCTCTAATTAATATATTTTTTCAGCAGTGATAAACTTGGCCAATTATTTCCTTCACAGTAGGTCCATACGTGAAATGTTTATTTAACAAATGAGTGAAAAATCTGTTGTTACACCCTAAAGTATTCAGGAAAGTATGTTTTCGTGCAATTAAGTATTATCTTTCGAATTAAGTAAATATTCCCACTACTTAATTAGATTGTCAGAGTGCATAATTGTTGGACAGTAGACTGTCTAATATTTATGGTGACATAAAATAAACTAATATGTTAGATCTAATTATTGGCAGGAATATTGTCACAGCTCAATCAACTTAAATACTTTTTTGCTTTACACACAAGAATTGTTGAAATTTGTTTCTAATTAAACGACTATTTTCAATCGTAAATCCGAAAGTATCACCTAGATACTCTTGCGGGAGTTTAAAGTTACGTTTACGAAAAATAAATTGATGGAAAAAAACTTCGTCTCGAAATAAAATATTAATACTTAGCACACTTCAAATTGCTTTTTAAAAAAAACAACCTACTTAACGGCCTTATTGTCTTCGCACTGTTGATTATTAATACCCCTGATATAATCCTTTACTTCTTCGAACTCGTGTATATTCAGTATGTGTTTGTCCTCCGTTACGTCCTATGCTGTTCTTAAGCTCTATGAATTTGGTTTTGCATTGAAGTGTAATTGTCTCTGCCGTCCTAATCGATCTTTTCTAGTTCTTTCTGCTTCTCGCCAGCACCATCACGTCGTCAGTATATGCGAGGCATTGATGGCTTTTGTTAAATAGCGTTCCTTCCTTATTTATCTTACGTTTCCTTATCTCTTCTAGTACTAAGTTGAAGAAGGTTGCTGGCAGCGGATCCCCTTGGCGAAGTCTTTTATCTGTTTTAAATTTGAAATATTACTTATCCTAAGGCGTATGCGTTTTGTAGAATAGTTTCCATTCATGTCCTAATTCACCGAGCAGGTAAACAAAATGCACCAAAAATGATTTTTTTTACGTAAATTTGTAACAACTCAAAACACCTGTGTGTGTGTGTGCGCGTGTGTGTGTCTATATGAAGTCTATAGTTGCTCCGCACAGGCCAATAAATGGAGATGCGAACACTCTTGTCCTATTCATTTGGAAAAGGAAGTCCAGGTATTTTGTTTTATGAGTCTCACATTAATACATCGATACGATATAAATAATATACGATTATTTATATCGTATTCGATATAAATAATTTCTGAAAATTATTTATATCGAATTTAAGGTCGTGAAATTCGGGAGTGTACCAAAAACACTCTTTCAGCAATTTAGGATAAATAATTTAAATTTTAATTGAGATATAGAGATGTAAATGACAACTGATTTAAGTTTTCGAAATTCTTGCTTCATAAACGCTATGTTTGTATGTTTCACTTGAAACCTAGCTACTTCAGATTAATTTCTTTAGCTCACTTTTGCATTCTAATTTGAAATGTTCAGATAACCACTTCGCAACTGGAGAAATCGAGACACGAGATGCCTGAGTGAAAGTTAGACTCAAAGTCAAATATAATGTTAGCGTTATTTAAAGTCATTGTTTAGTAGTGTTGCCGATTGTTTTAATTCGATTACCATCTTTGATGATTTTTACCATTTAAAATATATTTGGTATATGGTATATCACGTTTCGCATTTAACAGGTACTGGTTGGTATTAACATGTCTTTTACAAACAAAAATACTGTACGGTAAAATGTTGATATTGCAAACAATACATTTAATAATATTGCCAGTGTATTCTAATGTCGGAAATCGGTGAAGAGATCCATTAACACCCGTCGAACATAACAAAGCACGCCGTCGACTCGCCATCATCAATCCAACCCGTCATTCATACACACACTAACCGTACGCGTATAAATCCCGACTTCGGGTATGCCCGACCACTTTCAAAATATATCGTCGCCGCTAATGAGTGCGCACTCGTTTCTACAGGCTTAATAATTAATTGAAATTTGACGACTCGGTGTTATCTGCTGTTCAACGACAAAATAGCGTGAGCACCAAAACGATTATGCATGACCCAATACTGTTAATTCATTTTCCATGTATAGGCCTATCCCTGGACTTATGGATATGTTTTCAACTACTCATTTTAAAATGTATTTTCTCTATAAATACATATCTTTTTACATTTTGGAAACTTCGTTAAATTTACCTTCTTTATTTTTATTGGTAATATCCTGAATGATTGGCAAGCCCATTTATTAAACCAAACAAGATTGTTCTGAGCGATCATCTTATTCAGTGAACATATGCATACTTTACTATTCCACAATTAAGCTGACATTTATCTTTTATATTTTTAATGAATGGGTTTGGCTTGCTCTGTCATAACAATAACGCAGCGATAATACATTCGCGTTCCCAAATACCGTTGTTATATTGCTAGCCCGTTTTTTAATAATTCAGTGAAAATAGAATGATAATTTAATGTATTGTTTCTCTTAAACTAATGAGAATCTAAAGTGAAATACGTACGTGTATAATTATTGCTGTCTCGTTCTTGTTCGCGCATTTGATAATTTACCAAATAAACTTTTTAAATGGAAACTAATCAATAAAAAAAAATAAATCTTTGGATCAAAGCTTCCTTACTGGAGATGGAGCATACAAAAAAAGCAAGATATCATTTTCAAAGTTAACCTTATTTCTGGAAGATTCTGAAAATATTACTATGAATGACATTAAAGATACGGTTATTAACCATCTTACAAAACTCAAGGACCGGTTCTCAAATTATTTGCTTGACCTTGATTTAAATACTAAGTATTAATTTATTTAATCCCTTTAAATATGAAACTGATGGAATACTAGAAGAACCAGGGGCGATTCTTGAACTTCGCTCCAATAACGAAGCATGTATTTATTTTGAGAATAAAACCAAAAAGCTGCAAAAGCTTTCAATATCGCACATGAAGAGACCGTCAAAAATTATTATCCTTTCGCAACAACTTATCTTTGCGAACAAGAGCTTCCACTTTAAAACAAGTAAAAGGAATCATCTGAATTGGGAAAGCGATGTCCAAATCGCACTAACGTCCACAACTTAATTTTAATTTCGTTGTTTCAGATGTGAAACAATATCGTTTCTCAACATGTGAGTAAATTTGTTTTCTTTTTGATTCACTACCTTTTTTTTGTTTATTTTGCTGCTTATTGCATTTTTGTTAGAAAAAGGTAGGCTTCCACGACCAGAGTCAGTTAAAACTAAACGTGTTCCGGGTTCGGATCGTGTCATGGTTAAACGAAAACTTGTCGTTTTCCCCATAATCATATGGGGCTTCTTCATCAGAAGGAAGGTAGTAGGCCACAATTAGCACGGTAACTCAACGTGTAAACCACGCCAAAAGCGAAACTAACTGAACAGGAAGCAGTTGATTACGGTAACTCATCATGTGAATCATGCCAGCGGCAGTTGATTTTCACCTCTGGCGTGGTTTATACGTTGAGTTATCGTGCTAACTGTGGCCTACCACCTTTCCCTTTACTAACTAATATTTCAAATTCGTGCAATAAAATGTTTTAACTTCAACAATTTGTAAAACCCTGGGATAATGTTAGAAAAAACAAGAGTCTAGGGTGTAAGCCGTAATGATTTGTGAGAATATTTGTTACCAAAAAGTTAGTGTGTTGTTTGTAAAAACTGCCTGTAATTGTGATATACTTATGGAGCTTCTTTGATTAAAGGTCGGACTTTAAGATCGTTTTTAATATACTGGTACCTTGTTTGACACTGTTGATTGTTTCGTTAAATCTTATTTTATACTTTCACTAGTTTCCAAGTTTGCTATTGTTGTGTATTGGAAAATGAATTGTTTTATAATTTTAAGAACACATCTTCTGTAGGCGCAATGAAACATAGGCTGTTGTACAATCCATGTAAAAGTAAAATGGCATGAAATTCTATTCGCTTTAGAAGCTGTACCTAATGATTATTATATTTTATATAGATGAATGATTTTCAAGAAACAGGGTGGTTTTCTTTCGCAACAAATATCAAATCAAATTCAACCGCCTATCTATTTCCTTCGAAAAATGCGAAATACAAATTTATTATGGCGTAAATTTATACGAGGTTAAATTACATGCTTGCCTCTATCTATACAGGGTGTTAGAATGCTTTCAAAATATACAGGGTATTATTATAGTATTGATCAAACTTTACCAAATTCAAACACCCGAAACGTTTTCTTTTAATAGCACCATATGCTGTTTATATATCCACCGTTCAGGAAATTTATTCATATGTTTAACACAGTTTAGTCAGGTATGCGTCCTGGATTAGGGTATTGCATCTAAATGGTTTTTGGCGATAATACTGTTTGGTTACTATGACAACAGTAAATAAAAGATATTGACATTATTTCTAAAGTATTCATTAAAAATTTTGAGTCCAAGTAGCTACTTGCAGTCAAAGACGAGTCTTACACCTGAATATTGCATCGAAATGATTTTTGGTGTTAAATAGTTTGGTTACCATGACAACAGTAAGCAAAACATACTAACATTGGCGATAGACTGTTGATTCAAAATTTCGAGAATAAGTAAAGAAATGTGCGGTAATAGGTACAAAGTATTTATTATGAGAAAGTGAAAGAAACAGTGTATTTTAGCAAGTAGGATGCGGTATCCCGACTGACAATGGCTTCAGCTGAAAAAATTTACTAAATTAAAGCTAACAGTTGATGCTACTAGAAACAGTTATTCTATTGATGTAGAAATAATAAAAAAGAAAAAAAAAACAATTATAACGCTAATGTATCTTCTTAGCGACAAGAGAAACGATAATTTAATAAAAGTTTATATAGACTAAGAATAAATGATGCTAGCGTCAATTAAAAATCGAAATAAAAGAATCTAAAAGGCACCATGCTCAAACTCAACCTCATTGTAATTTTTATTGCAATAATTAATAGCTGTCACTTATTTACCTTATCTAAAATGAACTCTCGAAAATCTTTTCTTCCTCCTAGATACATTTGCGCAATCGTTTGTAAAACTTGTTCTGAAGTTTTCCTTCATACACAATTCTTCTGTACCAACTGTTTTTTATCTACTTTACCTCATTTGGGTTAAAATTTTGGATCAGTAGTTAAGAGCAACAATGTCGGTACGTTTTGTTTACTGCTGCTAGGTTAACCAAACAATACGGTGAGCAGAAACCACTTGGGTGCAATATATAAATGCAGGACTCGCGTTTAACCGTAAATATCTCTTTCTCTTATTTTCAATTATGCATCATTATGCAAAAACATTGGGGATAACGATGGATGCAGAGAAGGTATATTCTGCTATTTAAAAAATGACGCTTCTGATTTGGCAAAGTTTGCTGTTCAATATTGAACCCCTATATATTTCGAAGGTATTAATTCAATACTTAGATGGAGCCGAGTCTGTAACATAATCTTGTAAAAATTTACGCTAAAATGTATTTTAGCAGGAAATACATGTATCTAAAAGGCGATTCAGGACAAAATTACAAATATCTCGATTTGTTGGAAACAGACATATGAAATCCATGTTATGACGGCTTATTTGTAGATGGAGAAATCAGATACATAGTAATATACAGGGTATTCAATTTAAAATAACATAGTATGTAATGAATAATGATAGCAAGGACTGTGGCGTAGTATGGTAAACAACACATAAGTATCGGAACCCTCCCGGTGACACCGATGACCGAATGAAGTCACCGGTTCATTCGGTCACCGGTTGATGATGACGACCATTCGTGTCCTCGAAACGGCCGTCCCGGACTAATTATTATATTACTATATAATAAATTAAAATTGTGTGGTACGGAGGGTGCCGATACTTATGTGTTGTTTAACATAGTATGTGTCTGGTTCCCTGTTTACCAATTACTCTGTATAGACAAAAATGTTTTTGAAAGATACGCTGATATGTTTATTACTCCATCAGATGCCTACTGTTTACAGAATAGGCGCAATTTTACAATTCCAGAAGGTTGGGACAAAGATTTGTGTAATACTGTTAAAAATATAAATTATAAAATATAGTTGAGATAAATCAAGGCGAAAACTGTGTAACTTTAAAGAATGTCGGGGATTTGTTTTAAATTCTTTCGATCGCGTTTGAAGTTTTTATACGCTACTCGTATATTTTTACCTTTGGAAAGATAAACAAAAATTCAAGAAGAAAAGTTCATGCCTCCCAGAAGAAATTTTAACAGGCTAATTAAGTAATTAGTTAAAAGCGGATTGAATAAATGTGAATCTCTAGAAAACGTGAAGAGGGTGTAGCATTTATGTAGAAGTATAACAGCTACTGCTAGTTTGAAATTCAATTAACAATTACACCTTTGGCTTAATAACCAGCATGTGTAATATGTACAATCTAAGGAATCTAAAAATTTACTTTTCAATGTTCGGCTCACCGTTTTCCCTAGTAGACGTTTTAACATTTCATAAACAACTTAAGTTGGTAGTTCCGGTTTTCCGGTTCCGGTTCCGGCTTTAAGTAAAATAAGTGAATTGTAAATATTCACAATATTATAGCTTTTATTACGATAGCTTATGAGACGGTGGAATCGGCAAATCTTTGAACCCCAAATTCAAATTGTGAACATGTTTTAAACGTGATCTTATTATAAGGATAGGTAAGAGTATGGCTCGCTATGATATTGTCAAACAAACACGCACGCTGTTCCATATTAAGCCAACAAATTTCCTTCAATTTATGAGAGATTTTGTCATACTTTCTGATACCAAAAATGTGACGCAAACACGAATTTTGCAATTTTTAGACGCGATGAGATTCTTTTTGCCTTAAACAGGAGTTATATAATTTACTTGTGATAGAACCGGAGATTTACACAGCATAGTTTTTACTGTCTGGTTAAGAGTTTTCCGATACGGATAAATTAATTTGAAACCACCGTAACCATGTTGAATACATTTAGAGACGTGCGTGTTAAAGTTCAATTTATTATTAATAATCAACCCAAATTTTTCCCATCCACCACCCCAATCTCAGCATCCCAAATTGTGATTTTCACATTATAAGTTTTTATATATATTTTAGGTACCAGCAAAGGTCATGATAGGGGATTTAAATGTAATGAATGCTTTTCTGAAAATTCTGTGAGTCTAGCGAGGTTACAATTCAAATGTTCGCAGGTATATTCGATCTAATCTGGTACTTATAAACCTGGGTATCGTCAGCATAACAATGAAATAATGAGCATAATGAAGTGAAGTATGCAGTTGGGAAGCATAAATAGAAAACAGCAGAGGGCTAAGGACAGATCCCTGCGGCATTCCGGAATGAACACTTTTATAGTAGGAAATTCGCTTAAATTCGCGCTATAATTAGTACATCCTTGTAATTCAATAAAAAAAGTCACTTGGTTTATTAGAATCAGATAAATGTGGTGGTAAATACAAAGGCAACATTGAGTTGACCAATACTTTTCCACAAGAGTTGCTGCCAATACTGAGTCAAAGTGGTCGCCTTTTTGTTGTCGGATTGTGAAAGTTGTGTAGTTACGTATTTGTTTGTAGTAATCCCAGTAATTATGATTTTTTAACCGTTTGAACCTTTGTAAGGCTTTGTCCCCGAGGTTCAACATTTTAACATAATGTCACCCTTACTTAATTCAGTAGAGCTAGAAACCTAAACAGTTAAGTTAAGTTAAAGTTGTATTTGATGTTTGCAAGAGTTTTGAAACAAGTGGTACTGGAAATATCAGAACCTCTAGCAATCATAATAAAGAAGTGCATTTATCAAGGAATTACAGGGAAAACTACTAATGTTGCGATATCAAATGCACTTGAAAGTATTACAAAGAAAAAATGATTTCTTCGGAAATACTCAGCATGGATACAAATCAGGAAGATCAACCGTTACAGCCACAGTTAAGCTCGCAGGCAAACTCGGGTGCGCACCAACGGCGCAGCTAACGAATGAACTCTCGCATGTGAAACACTAGTCAGTATCTAGATCGCTACGACGGCGTAAAAATTACATGTTTAGTGTGCGATATATATCTAACGTGTTGGTCACAAACACATTGTAAACGGCATGTACAAGTGCAAACCATAATAATATCAAAACCGGTGTCGCCGCAAAATACGAACAATTCTTATTTGATTTATGTACAATGATGATTCAGTGTATAATCTGGTGTTTACTTTGTTAAACAATTATAAACGAAATTATTTACTATCTGTGCGTGTACATTAGAAAATAAAATTAAGGCTGAACTGGAAAATAAAAAAGTGTACTTGTGTGTGGATGAAACAACCGATTGCCAAAAAAGATCTGTACTTAGTGTGATGACGCGTAAAATGGAACCGCATCAATCGCCATCTTCAATTTTATTAGCTTCTAGACGAATAGAAGAATGTACTGCCCGAGTAATATCAAATGTGGTGTTAAATTCTTTGTTTTTCTATCTTTGTCTAAGGACTTATTGAACGATTTTTCTCTTGGAAACTCATGTAATGGTATTTGCAAGAACGAAGGCAAACTATGCTGCGCAACAGTATCTACTCTCCTCAACCATGTGCTAGGTTGAGTACGAACAATGGCATATCACAAGGCTCGTTTATCGGTCGTTTTTATTCGTCATATACATGAACGATTTACAAAATAACGTACACGAAAACAAGATTTTTCTTTGTTTCGGGTACAGGCAATAACGATGAACTACACTGTAAAACAGATTCATCAATAGTATCAACGAAATGCTGGTTTGCGGAAAATAAGTTGCAACCTTCTCTGGTACAGGTGAGGGCTAGTCTATTTGTTTTCTTGATTGGGAAGATTGGCATTTTATAACATGGATCTGAATTGTTTTGCCAAACTTTACCAACGTGGTGTATGGAACAAGACTGTAAAAGAGTCTCCTATAAACATGTATCTAAGAATGCTTCTTTAGTGAGTTATGCGCAATTTCAAAATTGATACAAGCAAATATTTAATAAGGTTGTTATTTCAACCGTTCATCCGAGTTTTTTCAAATGTGCTAAAGTCTAATTAGATATCATTCTTTTGTTTTTGAACAATTTAATGACATACATAAACAAAGCTTCACGTTTTCAATTAAGTACCAGACTTAAACAAAGTCACACATTTTTCTGGTTGCTTGTGAATTTTACTAATGAAGAAGTGGCAATTTTAATAAAAATTGTTACTGATTATTCGCAATTTTGAAATTAGTGCGTAACTTTAACAAAATATTTTGGGGAACATGTTTACGGGTATCTTCTTAACAGGTTTGTTCTATACATTGGTAAAGTTTGGCCATGCAATTCAGATACATCCCGCATTCAATAAGAAAAGTTAAGTCAGTGTTAACAACTAATGCAGCAAAAAGCCACATATTACGCCATTAATCTCCAGCAAAGAGACAGTTGTTGAAACTTCTTTTTTTAGAGGCGCATACTTACCATACTACCAATACTAATTTTTATTAATTTCTGACAAAACATATCAATTGCCAACCAAATTTGATTTATTAGCTACATACTGTAATGTTAGAAATACCACGAGTGCTAAAGCAACATTTACCAGAGTGAGAGAGTAAGTGTTTCCGAAGTTTGTTGTCGATTTTTATCTCTGCTGCGTCTTATTAAGCCGAGACCCTCCTTGTAGCTCCCTTCTCTCTGTCCTCAGTGTGTTAGTAGATAAATATATCTTCAACGAAAGATAATTCTGCGAAACGACAACATTGTATTGAAAATAGTTTCGCTAAACTTCAGTTCATTAGATGCTAGATCGCGACTATCGCTCTGTATTATGAAGTAATTTAAAGAAAAGAATTTGAATAAAATCTAATTTTTAATTTAGTGTACGAGTGCTCCTAGACAACATATACAATGTATTATCGAGGCACGAATTTTCAGAAGATTACTGTTTTTATGCAAGACTAACAAAACGCTGAAACATTTTCGGAGTAATTTTTTAACGAACTTTTTGTGACATTCCTTTCGGTCATTAAGATGTGAAATAGTAGCAATTCGTCGTCCCATTCTCTGACATAAACTCTCCATCACTTACACTGCGTCAGAATCGATAAGTTTGTTTGTATAATAAGGTACGAGTTTAATTCATTCATTTAGTTCAAAGGGATATTCTCTGGAGTATTCCTAACGGATTACATATTCATTTTTAACAGCTTACTCCGTACGTGGTGGTATTAGCCTGTCATCTCATTGAAAAGGGTATTTTAATCTATTATATTTGATTTTCATTGTGATTCCGAAAATTATGTACTTAGGTACACTGTTAGAAACGAATTCATACATTGTAAGGAGACTCTACTGTAAAATTAAACTTCTCAGGGATAAAAGTTATTAATCTGTGGGGTCTCACTCAATTTTATTTTGTGAAGAAAAATAGAATGAAAATTAAGCAATTTTTAAGGCCAAATAGTTTACAGTATTTATTGAATTTGAAAAATGTTTCTTTTTGTCAATTTCTCTAAGTTCTAGCAGTTACCTCAATCGATCCCTAATTTATTTAATATAACTGTTTTTAAATTTAAAAGGTTTATTTTAATTTTTGAGTTTATTATTATTGGCTTTGGTGCTATGCCATCAGCCACTTACAAATATATAAATATTTGTAATACCTAACAACCCGAACGGACACCATGAGACACGCTTCACACCGGGGGCCGATCGGGTAATTTTTGAGTTTAATCGGCCAAATAATTAATATTCCATGGACTTTTACGACTGGTATCAGTACTGATACAATCATCTTTTCTAGTAACTAGTACTAGCGCACATGTAGTACGAAAATGCTAAAGTACTTATGCTGTGACGACCCATAGATCTTTCGTACAAATTTAAAGACCTTTAAGCTAGAAAACAGTACAAAAACTATATAGTCATTTTTGTAGTAACTCTTTAAATTATCTTTTACTTTTTTAAACATTTATTTTGCTAAATAATTTGCTAAAAAATTAAATTACGTTATATATTTTCATTTGAGCATATGTCTTGTTAATCAATCAAACTGGAACTTACGTAACGATATGTTTCAAGACTGTTTTGCTTGTACGCGTCACATACAAGCTCGCCATGCGTTATGAACAAGAAGTGAAACGTCACACAGAATTTGGGTGTATAGACTCCACAGATTTTCATGTCGAGACAATTTCTGCGTGGCTATGGACCCTAAAGCTGAGCAGAATCCGAGAAATATACCCCAGGTAGTCGGTTATTATTATTGAGTATTAAAATAGCCCGGCCTGACTAGCATTCGAAATATTCCAGCCCGACCTCGGACCTATTACCTACTTCTACTCCTACTTCTTACAAATATAGTTCCGTTTTACAATAAAATATCAGCAACGTACTGGAATTTAAAAATATGTCATACTTTTTTCCGTTTAGAATTCCAAATATTACATTTTCTTTGGAAAATAATTGCAAAAGGTTAAAATGAAAGGAGCCATATGTGCGTCTGCTAATCAAATGTTCTTATTCCGCTACAACGAAATAGTTACACAGTGATATATATAGTAAATTCGTATTGCAATGTAACGGGCGGAAATGCCCAAGTTTAACAAGAGTTGCTTGTCACGTACATAATAAAAAACTAACCTCCTCCTCGTACGTTCGTGTGTAGGGGCTATGTGGGAGTTTTGATCTGGTATTAGAATTGCGCTTACTTTCCGCATGGGTACTTGACGCCGATCAACCGTGTATCAAAAGAAAAAGAATACTGATGAATGAATTCTTGATTTTTATCTTTTAACATAATGGATTCCCGAAATAATGTAAAACTACTCTTTTAACGAATTCTCCTCCGCATGTATTATGTAAATATGAGGGAATTATCTTGTCGTCCCACAAGGTAATCAAGACCGAGTTATAAACTGATTCTCTCTCATTTTAAGGAGTAAAAATCGATGTTTTAACACTAACCTTTTGAAGTTAAAGAAATAGGAACTACCGAAAACTCGCAAGTTTACGAAAAAAAAAATTACAATAGTAATTATAGAACTGTTGCAGGGACTAGGAAAAATTACTTCCAGTAAGCAGTACAAATAGTTTAGAAATTACTTACTTTTATTCCAAGTAATGAGTATGAAGTATTATTAAAAAGTACTGGAAGTAATAAGTAATTTACTTGAAATTAAAAATTCGAGTATCCAGTACAAAATAACTGCTCTTTAAATACTCTTTGTATTTTAACTGTACATAGACTAAATGAATATGTTCTAAGTATTTCGACATCAAGTATTTAATTACTTAAAGTAAACGAAGGTATTTCAAGTAAACTATTTCAAGTAGAGACTTACAATACAATGATGTATTAAAAATACAGGTTTAAGTAGTTTTCAAATAAAATGTAAATTAATACTTGACCAACACCTTTTTATTTAAAATGTAGAACAGTAAGGAATAGGTAGCGTAGTCGCTATCTAAGGGCAAAAAATCCGCTACTTTCCCACGATTAACCAGGCAGCAGCGAGCACTAAAAACTCGTTGGCATATTGAATATGGAAATTGGAACATGCAAAGATGAAGATTATGTCTTTGTTTGTATAATTCCGGGGGTGGAATTTGAGTGTGGAGAGCACAAGGACAGCGATATAGTGAACATTTCATGATACTAGCTACTCTTTCGGTGAAGGACCAGGTTTCGTTTGAGGTAGCATTTGTTTTAATTTTTGTCTTAATTAATGCAAGGTTTCTTGGCATGGTTCTACAACCAATTATTGTACCATCATCGATGAAAATTTCAATTTAGTCGACGATAATGCTCACCTGATCGCGCCAGAATAGCAAACGATTGCGTGGTATTGGCCGGCTTGCTTTCTGGGTGGGTATGAATTGCATTGAACGTATCTGGGATGAAATGTCAAGACAATTTATCCGGCTAACCCAGGCATCTCTGGCATTACAGTAGCTTGCCAATGTTTTGCGAGACATTTGCAGAAACATTTCCCTAGCCTTTCGTTAACTGTTTAATTGAAAGGATACCGAATAGACACTACGGGGAGACCCCACATGATATTGAACTAGAGTATTAAATTGATATCACCAGAGGTACCATCTCTATAAAGAATCGAAGCCCAAAATTAAATTCTTATTTTTGTACTTGTTCTATTTTTTATAGTTGTGTGTATTTAAAAGAAGCAAATAATAAATCTGCAATTTTATTCAGATTAAGAATTTATTACAAGTAAACAAGCTATCTACCTCAATTTTTGTGTATCATACATGATGTGTTATATACAAATAAATTCTACAAGCATAGCGAAAAGCGACCTAAAAAGGGGACCACAAAACAATACGACATTAACCGTAACTAAACCGTTTAAGTATACCTCATTAATTTACTAAACAAAATTCTCCACTCACTGTTAGGTGTATATGGTGATGCTAATGAATAAACCATAGAATATTAGATAAAAGGTTTGAATGAAGTTATCCACGATTTTCCAGCCACGGTTTATAACATACAGAAACTTTCATGCGGGATAGATCGCTGTGCGAAATCGGTTGACTACACGAAACGCCGCGAAGAAATTGCAAACCGAACTAGTACAAACTTTACATCCTTAAAAAAGTTTAAGAACAATATTTGACTTTTCTTTATTTACCCCAACAATTAGCGCACTACTAGTATCCATATTTTAATTATAAAATTATGACTTATTTTCCTGTAAAATCACAAATATAAAACAATAGATAAATAATGAACAGTATTAAACGGAAGTGGAGGTTTTGATTTCTAGCGCCGTTAATGCTTCGTGTTCACAAAATACGACTACAGGGCATATTTCAGTACGCCATCCTGGAAACAACCCTACCAGCAAACAATTGGATCGCCATCGGCAAGGGTGAATAAAAATAAAAACTGACCGGAAGTGAAGTTTTTGATTTCTAGCGCCGTTAACGGTTTCTGTTCACAAAATACGATTAGAGGGCATATTCCAGTACGCCATCCTCGAAATAGTCCTACCAGCAAACTCGCCGTTAGACCGCCGTCGGCGAGGGTGAGAAAAAATAAAAACTATTTAAAGGCTCAGTTAGAGAAAACAGAAATTTATGAGGTATTACAAGGGCATACCGGATAAATAATCAATATTGTTGAAACAAAAGGGAATACCGATAACGAGTGTTCTACTTTAGGGGTCGCAAATTTATCAGAAATGCTTTTTAATGCCTTATTCAGTTCTAACTTGCATCGGGAAGAAATGCCCTACTTTTCAAATACTTCCGTATACTTGGAAATATGTTGCCATTTGAAAATGAAAAATAATTTATAAAATCGTAGAAGTCAATGGGACCATTACCAGCGCAATTTTTTTGTCAATCCAGGGCTTTCAACTGTCGACTGGCCAATACCTCAACAATGTCCTAGAACCTGCAATGACACAATTGAGAGGATTTGAAAGATGCATTATCAAGAATGAGCTGCTAAATGTAAAACTACTAGAACAAATACAAGGCGACGTTTTACTACGAGCTACTACAATAAAACAACGCTAAAGACAATTGACACAAAGAATTGAAAACTAAAACTCCCAAGCCCAGACTTACAAACCTTGAAAATATTTTATTTTATTTTTCACCCTCGCGGACTGCGATCATATTGAGTTTGCTGGTAGGGTTGTTTCTAGGATGGCGTATTGAAATATGCCCTGTAGTCGTATTTTGTGAACACGAAGCATTAACGGCGCTAGAAATTGAAAACTCCACTTCCGGCCAGTTTTTGTTTTTTTTTTCACCCTCGCCGACGGCGATCCAATTGAGTTTGCTGGTAGGGTTGTTTTGAAGATAGCGTACGGTTGTATGTCTTGTAGTCGTATTTTGTGAACACGAAGCCTTAACGGCGCTAGAAATCGAAAACTCCACTTCCGTTTAATACTGTTCATTATTTATCTATTTGTTTTATAATTGTAATTTTACAGGAAAATAAGTCATAACCTTATAATTAAAATATGGAAACTGGTAGTCCGCTGATTCTTGGGGTAAATAAAGGACAGTCGAATATTATTATTAAACATTTCTAAGGATGTAAAGTTTGTACTAGTTCGGTTCACAATTTCTTCCGCGGCGTTTCATGCGATCAACCGATTTCACACAGCGATCCATTCCGTATGAAAGTTTCTATATGTCATAAACCGTGCATGGAAAACCGTGGATAACTTCACTCGAACAGATAAAAGAGCAAACATTGCGGAGCTTGATAAAATAGAAAGGTGGTGTCCTACTACTGCTAATTGAACATTATATTTAATAAGGCATCTATAAAGTGCGTAATACACTCCTGAAGTTTGGTCCGCTTCTCCCGATTTACCCTGTACTACAAAACCTAATAATTGGAATAACTTTTAGTCTGCCTTATAAAAAAAATCTTGTAGAGAAATATTTAAAACGTGCAATATTTTTATGCTACCGTCAATGTTTTTGTACAAACTGTTAATATACATTTTTATTCGCATATTGTATTCTTTAGTAAAGCTTCAGAAGGTATTTACGACACTATCTTCAACAATAAACAAAAAAGATTTTTAATAAACTGTTTTATCTCTAGTATTGCGGAATCTGTAGCCTATTTTTGTTTGTTTATATTTACTTGTTCTTATATGCACTTTCGAATATAAAACTTTACTGTGATAGGAGGTGAATAATTTATTATATTGTCATATATTAAAATTCATACAGAAAAAATATTGAGCCTTTATATGTGTTTAATCCCTACGTGATCCGCTACTTTCTTCTCCAGAGCAGAGCACGGCGCTATTCCTAAATTGAAAATTCCTTTCCCTTATTCAACGGCAAAAAAATTACATTCGCAGATAACTAACATGTGGGAAGCAGTTATGGGTAGTAATGGTATCGGATTTGGTCGTAAAATGATGAGGTTTCGATGCTTTCTTTCTGCGATATACGATCCTTTTTGCTCTCGGCTCTACATAAACATTTTCTCAGATCATAAAACGGTGTAAATTCCTTTTTAAATGAAGACCTGTTCATCTTCGATCATTAAAATTGTATGAAGTAAACTCACCGATACACAAAAGATTTTGTCTTTGATAAACGAAAAAAAATCATGGTGTACAACTACTATCGGTTTCATAACGATTGAAGGACTAAACTGTGTATTATTCTTTGTTTCTAAACACTCGTACTGACTGGATTATAAAGACGCAGTTTTACAATGGCGGAAGAGTATATTGCTAGCGGTAGCACAACGGCAATCACAACAATAGATTAAAACTATATGCATATGAATAGCGGAAATGTTGCTCCTACATTCAATGTTAATTCGACATATTTTTATTTGTAATATCTTAAACACTCCTGCCTATCATCTTCCCATGAATCAGTAATACCCATTCAACTTCTCCCTATATACTTTACTGTGTATGTCCTATACTTCTTAATCTATACCTAATCTATTCTCGAGCCAATACCGAAGAATATGTCGCTAGCTAATAAACTAATACCCAGGTTCAATAAACAAGTAAGGCTGCATATCGATGCAAAACAATGACTGATATTTTGGTATTATTAAACAAATTAGAGCTACAAATAGACCTGAATGCGTGCTTGCTTAGCGTATTTAAAATGATGCAAACGTTTAAAACGTTATACTGTTCTGTCACAACTAACAATTACTTTTTCTCATATAAAAAATGTGTTTCCTACAATTGATGCAGGTACCTTCAGAAATACGGAAAATTCTTTTTTAATTCATCCTTCAAAATCAATCAATCAATTATAACTAAAACCGACAATAAAAAGAATGGGTGATGCTTTTTTAAGAAAAGTGCTTTGCTTCTGTATCCTAAAATCTCAACATTTTCCGATATTTGTAAAATAATATTAAATGTTGACCCTTGTAATCATTTCTTGCGGAATGTAAATTTTAAATATTATACAGGGTGAGTTATTTACGGCGATCTCGCAAACTTGCGCAAATAGAGAAAATTGAAGTTTTACGTATCGACACGAATCATAATACAAAATCAACCGATTTCAAGCATACAAATTTCGATAGAAGCAGGCACGACGCAACTTACCGTTGTACGAATACTGAAGAAGTATACGTTTCATCCCAATAAATTACCACAACTGCACAGCACTAGCAGAAATACGACTCTTAGAAATGGGCTCAGAATATACAAAAGCCGAAACCTACGCAATTGATCTAATGAGAGAGAAACTACAACAGATCTAAAAAGACCTCATGTACTAATCTGAATTGAAACTTCTTCACCTTCTGCAGAATGATTTTAGTAATATGAATTACAAACATGTGGCATGGTTGAATGTAGAGCATTTTTGAACTAGTGAATAGGTTGCATTGCCTCCTCGATTTCTCGATTTACCTGTTTTAAATGTCTATTTATGGGGAATGGTTAAAGATAGGGTGTATCAAATACGACGCTGTAGATGACCTTAGAGTAGCTGTACTGGAATATTGATGGACGTTCCGTTAGAAAAGTAATATGTTCAATTTTCATAAGGTATAGCTTATGCATTAATCATAATAGTGAACTTTTTGAACACATGCAGTCTTAAATAATTTACTGACTTTAATTACGTTGTTTAGATACTACTTAATTGACTTACTTAGTTGAAGCCTAGTTTCCTTTATTGCTTTTTAATTTACCGTTTATATTACTTTTCGCACCAAAATAATTATGATCAGAATTACGAAATTAAAACCAAAACGTAAATAACACAGCCTTACTACGTGAACAGTTTAAAAACTGAAAGGAGAAAATAACCATAATTTATTTATTTGCAAAAATAACTATGTCAAGTGTTTTCCTGTTAAAATCGCTGAAAAAAGAAAGTCATGGACGACTATGGTTTCCATTAAAAAACACAATTTTTTTTTGTCGTACCTCAAAAATTAAAAAGAAGTTCGGTTAGGCTATCTTATTAAGCACCTACTTACCGACAAGTTCCTCCTTCATAGTTTTTTCTAAGTTTATAACAGAGCTACAGAGTCAACGGGAAAGGTATGTAGGTGCAATAAGAAAGTACGTTAATGTAACAATTTTTTTATGCTAATGAAATGAACGAATTTTAATAAACGGTTGTTTGTTATATCGATGAACACGTGCTTTCGTACACACACTATGTATAATAAACGGATTTATTGATACATTTATTCATGTTTAACGAAAAATCCACTTCTCAGAAAGTATGTTAATAAACGACTATTTATTATATTGATAAACAGGTTTCAATTTGATAAACGTAATTCATTGTTATAATAAATTTATCAGTTAATATTTTTTCTTGAACATGATTTCTTGAATTCACTTTTTTTCAGTATAGGCACCGAACGGAATAACAAAAAAAAAACAAAGTTTTTTCAAAATACCTACTTAACCAGGTATTTTTTCAAAAACCCAAAGGCTCATTGAATTGAGCTCGTGAAACTACAATTCTTTCCCTAGTTAATAGTCTCTTAAACCTTTCTTAGTTAAAGACAGTAAACGTAAAAATACAAACTATGTGAAGCATAAACACAAGCCATTCTTCTTTTATATTTATAAAAAATAATTCCAAGTGAAGCCGCTATTATTAAAAAACCGTCACTCGTCCTTTCAACATTTCTGTTAGTGCATCAAGCTCAACATGAAGATAACATCCTTTATATAAATAAGTAAACCGTAGAGATTATTCATCAAGAGTTACGCTGTATACACCTACATTTTAGGTTTCCTTAAAAACGTTGTTATGAAGGGAGCGGTCAGTCTGATATATGTATACATACCGCTAGAATGTAAATTAACCTTTATGGAAATCTGACCTATGTCACTGGTCACCGAAATGATAGGGATTTCGATTTTTTTAAACGCGACACTATCTGTCAGAGAGCTAAACTAATCTGGTCATCATTATAAACTCGCTAGCAATAAAAATTGTACATTTACAATGCATTCTTTTATCTCTAAATAGAATCAATTTTGAATGCCCTATTTAAAGGTTACATATGTACATGAACATATTTGACAATATTTGATTAATCGTTGATTGACCGATTGACGTAAATCTAAATATACGTGTCAGTTTCGAAAGATTGCTTCAATTAATATTTTTCTCTTTTTTAATTCCAGATAAATGAATTGCAACAACGCTTTTGATTATAGCACAAAGCTCTCCTTCAAAGCGCAATGGTACGATTACGAGTCAGGATACTTACGGAACTTCCATCTTACTTACTTTCCTTACGATAATAGCCTGGAATTGTTCGACGAAGACTTCAACCGCATGTATTTGAGAAGATCTGCTTCAGAGCAAATCGAGTTGGACGATTTTTTCATAGGTGCCAATTTAAGAGTATACGGAAGGCAAATAGAGATTGTCGATTATGCCAACACTTACACTAAAAATTTCGTAAGCAAGACGAAAGAACATACGTTCGCTCTTGTAAAAACGTCAGCTGTGGAAAAACTCGGAGAAATTATCAACGAAATTCAAGATTTAGGCTTCAAGATTTGCAGAATGCGCATGAGTGTTTTCTCGAGACGTGAAGCCTTGAATTTTTATGAGCAGAGAAAAGGAGACGTATTTCTTCCGTTTACCATAGAACACTTAATATCAGGACTAATCGTCGGATTAGAACTAGTAGGCGAGGACGTTATTAACAAATGGAGAGAAGCTATGGGACCGTGTGATCCTGAAGTAGCTAGAAGAACAGCCCCTCACACTTTAAGAGCCAGATACGGCGAATCGCTAGCAGCTAACGCTTTTCATGGTTCAGATACTTATGAACTAGCAGTTAAAGAAGCTTGTTACTTCTTTCCGCAAGGTACGCGTACGTCTCCACCAAAGCCTACAGCCAAATTCGAAAATAGTACTTGCTGCGTTATAAAGCCGCACGCTATCAAGGATGGAAATTTAGGAAACATCCTTACCAGCATAAATAGTAACGGTTTATTTAAAATTACCGCTTTGCAAATGATCTACTTAACCGATCCGGATGCGGAAGAGTTTTTGGAAGTGTACAAAGGCGTAGTTGCGGATTTCCATGCTCTGCTGTTGAGTTTCCTCAATGGTCCGTGTGTTGTTCTAGAAATATCCGGTAAACAAGAGGGTTTGGATGTGCACGGGGAGTTCAGAAAATTTGCCGGACCTATCAATTCGCTGGTCGCGAGGCAAATACGACCGAATAGCTTGAGAGCAATGTACGGAAAGGATAAATACGACAACGCTATTCATTGCACTGACCTGCCAGAAGATACGTTGTTGGAATTGGAGTATTTTTTCAAAATTTTACAATAATCAATGAGGTGAAATATTTTATACTTTTCTACTACTAAATAAAATTTTAATAGAAAATTGTCTGTATTTTGTCTTTATTTTGTATATTTAATAATTTTTTAATGATTTAATATTCCGATCAACAGCTTTTGTTTCATGAAACTTCTTGAAATATGGCCGTCATCAAATTGTTAAGCCCTTGAAAACGCAAATTATTGACCTTTGCTAAACCTAAACCTTGGGCTAAATAGTTACGTACAGCATTTTTCATGACCATACTACTACATCATTTAGCACAGACGCTCGAACAGAATTATACCGGTTTGAACACATCCCTTGGTCAAGTCACATCCTTTCCACTCTCCGCACGAGTCAGTCGTTAATGTGTAGTGAGGAAGTACGATTGTGCATGTGTCATCTTTAGTTTTGTTCTCTATATTTCTAATTCGTTTTCTGAGGCAAGGATTTTTTAAATACCTGTTCTATATAGTGTTAGTTGTTTAGTTTCTTCCACAGTTTTTTTTGGTTTTGATTATTCTTTCATCTTTATTTTCTCATTATAGTATTAGTTTACTCTACCATATTTACTATATGCATTTTAATTAAATGCTCAATTGAGCATTTTCAGAATTCCTTTTTATTTTGATTGAATTTGATTTCCTTTTATCGCCTATTATTGGAATTATTTTCTTTTAATTTGAGCAGATATATTAATTAGGTATTCGTTGTTTTCTTTTATATTTACTACGTCGGCTAATAAACGTCCTCGCTAAAGGCTCATGAATATCTGGATTAAGGATCGTGATTGTTTCGAAGTTGTTAACGACACACACATTTACTGCACAATTTGTCCAGTTACTGTAAACTGTTCCAAAAAAATCCCAATTTACGGACCATTTGAAAGCCGATGTTTATCGTAATCCTGGTGTCTCGAATGAGAATTTTTATGGCGATCTCTGCGAAGCCCTTGTGGCTACAAATATACCTTTCCGAAAACTAGATAATGCAGTCTTTAATCATTTTTTGGCAAAATATACGGGTAGAAGTATTCCAGATGAGTCAACGTTACGAAGAAACAAATCTTACAAAAATATACACAAAAGTCGTATAATTAAAACGTAAATACTGATATGATAACGGAAGTAATTGTCCGACATTTTCGAAGATGTGAGGAAACGGGAGAAAGCTTTGCTCTTTGGGAATGATGCAATTTATACGCTTAAAACTGGAAAATTGCTTAGACATCTTTAAAAATAGGCTGCATATTACATGCACTGCCCACGCCCTCCATAGAGTTGCGGAATTTATTAGAGAGCAATTTCCGGATGTTAATGAATTAGTTAATCACACCAAGTTTTCTTGAAACCACCTAAAGGGTTGCTTTATACAAAGACAAATGGCTAGCACTTTCGTTACCTCCGTCTCCAGCCGTAACAAGATGGAGGACGTGGATAGAAGTCTTTTCGTTTTAGTGAATGCAAAACTCTGTTACAGGATCCATCTTTACAAATTAATTTGCATTTCATTAACGAACGTTTTCGTGATATACTTCAAAAAATAAAATACTTTGAATCACAAACAACACAGCTAAAAGATGGAATTAAAACATTAGATGTTCACAATCAGGATTTGTCAATATTAAAATTCTTGTGCAGCGAAAGTAACGAAACTCTTAGTAAACACAGTCCCATTTTCACTACGCTCCTCTTACAAGTTGTGATATGGAAAGGAGCTTTTCTATATTTAAAGGTGCTCTAACAAATACACATTTAATAGCAATAAATTTTGAATATGTTTTAGTAATTAATGTTAATAAATCACTTCTAACATGATGTCTATAAAATTTAGCCTTAGGCATTATTTATCTTTGTTTAATGTTTTTTTGATATTTGGAATTAAGCTATGCTTTCCGTTCGATACAGCTACGCCCCTGATATTTTACATTTAAGTTGAGCATCTCTAGTCAAACAAACACGCAGAAGTAGTATCGTCTGACTGTGTACCGCTTTCCTTAACGCATATGCACGCCATAAGCTCCGACGGTGAGGTGTGGTCATTCTTGACAGAATTGTTATTAACTTTATGTGTTTAGTGATTTTATATAAATCGAAGAATTATAACAACTAGTGATGTAGATGTAACTATTAAGGTCAGTTTCCATCTAAGCGGCACGGTGCGTAGCATCGTTTTTAAAGCTGGTTCTCACCTAAGCGGCGCATCACAATGCATAGCAATATTTTTAGGTAACTATTTCCACCTAAACGGCATTTGGCGACAGCTGCAGCGCGAAGCGGAACAGCGGACTTCCCAGTTTTATAGAATGATGTAATTATGTATGGGCGCATCCCACGAGAAATTTCATCTTCAAAAGATGCTAGTGCTAACGACTATACAGTGTATCCACCCAGTGCGTGGGCGGGAGATAACTATTTTCCTGAGCAATTTACAGAAAAAGTTTCCAAACAAAAAATATGCAAAGTCAAATGCTGCATAACACAAAATTATATTCAAATATACAGGGTCTTCTGCTTCCATTGTACACTGTACAAGTTTGGTGTTTTAAACGGAATACTTATATATTGCTACGGTTTTAAATAGCTCTTTTTCATCAGTATTCCCTATGCCTATTTATTTTAGCTTTTGAGATAATTGGCATACTTTCAAGATTTTTTACGAAATGTTGCTGTTTCTTTAACGGCCGATATCTACAACACACTAGAGTGGTGATTCAAATTCTATCCGACTGAGTATTTCTTGGAGTTTCGGGTAGAGGTTGCTACACATATGATTCATGCTATTTAAATTTGTATAATGGATCGCCCCGTATATTTTTATAAAATATAATAAAAAAATTCTTCTAGAAACTTTTTCGTAAACATTTCCTAATACCTCAAATGCGTTATTTTTCAGTAAATCAAATAGGAAGCTATGCAAAGTTTTTGGTTTAAAAGGTAGGGTGTTGTAACGAAATACTAGCGAAAATAAGTAGACAAATGTTAATTAGAGTTCAACATAAAAAATAGCGTTATTTAACATCGCACACTGAGCTTTTTCAACAGTAAGAAATGTACCGAAAGTAGCTTAAAAGATTTCGCTATATAATATAAATTTAGCTATATAATATAAATTTTAACGTTGTTGTTATCAAATGAACATTTTATATTATGGCAATATGAGGATAAAACAAAACAGACTTTATAAAAAATTTACCAGTTCAACTACATCAAAACGCTGTCATACAATGTATAACAGCCAATATTAAACAGCAGAGGTTAATAAACATTTACAATGTTACAATTACAGCGAATTTAAAACCAGATTCCATCCTTACAATAAATAAAACTGTAAATTCGTACGAAATATTTAATAAGTGAACAATAAAAAATAATAATAAGCAAAGTACATTAGAAATAAATAAATAGACAACTCTGGAATTAAAATTAATTCGTACATACGTTTGCAGATAATTTAAGATAAAAAGAATAAATTGCAATTTCTTTGAAACCGAAAAAAAATGTTCCAAAATGTTTGTTCCCATCGTATTCACTTCAATACGTAAAATGTGATTTAAAAACTTCAAATGTCGCAAAAATTTCATTAATTGGCCGAATATGAACACATACCATAGGAAGAAGTTGTTCACCCTTGGGTTACTTTTGTATTTTCTGATAATGCAAACAAAATGTTAACAATGGAATAATACTGAATTGGGAAATTAGAAAATTTCCCTGATCAATAGAAATTTTCCTTCAAAAAATCTTTTTCCAGTAAAACCTTCCTTAAAACCTTAAAAAAGGTAGGTCTTATTGTTTATTCTTAAAATTAACTAAATTCATATTTAAATACAAAGAACTGTTTTGATTTCTTTTGACTACAAAAAAAACCCAAAGATATTTTCTAACTTTTCAACTCACTATGATTCTACTATTAACATTTTCAGTTACTAAAATACGAAAATAGTCCAAAAGCGCCTTTAAATTTTCTATGCAAAATGATTTAATTTAGGAAAATGAACCTTCTTAATAAAAAATAAATTACATTTTTTCTTTTTTAAAATGAACCCACGATTTTCAATTGAACTGATGAAGAAAATACCCTGAAAGGAATATATGAAATTTTTTAATCATATTTTGGATTTTGAACAACTTTTTATCACATTTGTTCACATATGGAAACATATGGCGTTTTTGGACATTTGGAATTTTTAAATGACATTTAAGTATTGATGTGAATATAGATGCACAGACAAACTACAAACACAGTTACTTCAAAACTAAAGAAATTAAAAAGTTTTTATATGGTGCAGATCTTCCAGGGACACTGTAACAGCATAAATTTAAAATCAAAACAAGGAATCCAAAGAGACGGGAATAACTTGTAACACAGTTGAAATACATTATAAACAAACTAAATAATCTTTATTCTAACTTTTATAGCAATAATTGAATATTTAGTGCAACGCAACAGATACATCCATCTATTTCTTTTATGTACGAAAACAGAGAGGTAATTTATAGATAATCCACATTTTGCAATGTATGTCATCACTATTTGCATTTGTCATTCATTTTACTGAGCGTAACTGTCTAAATCTTTAGTTGGGTTTTTCTTCTAAATGCAATTGGTTGCTTAAATATACTTATCGGGTTCAAATGATTTAGATGAAGTATTTGCGAGCACTTGCGCTCTAGCAACTATAGGGAATACTAATTACAACAATTCAGGATATTCGCCGGGGCTCACTTATGAATTGAAAATGGGAAAATCAATTGTGAGCGGTAATAAGTGGGGTTATGCGGCTATAAAAATTTTAAACATATAACAATAGGTATGAATGTCAGCGAGAAGATCAGATATACAATTTGAAAGCATCGGAATAGACTTTGTGTTTTGTTCAAATTGTCAAGTTATGGTCCATCTATGCCATCGATTACTATGGTGGTTAACAGATCTTATATTCCAGTTTCAGGCAAATACTTTTTATGCGTAATTAGAAAACAATCGACATAGTTGGGATACCGCGTTCTTCGAATGAAAACGCAAGTGTGCTAACTGTTTGATCACACAAAACTATTAAGGCTTTACGAATAATCCTTACATAGAGTAACGCAGATATGTATCAATACCGCACATACCTCTGTGTGTAAGTATATGATACAATTTACATGTGAGCAGTCCGTCAGGGTTGGTAATTTTGGTGAGATTATCGTTTTTCTTCTTTTGTCTACTTCGTGTTTCACGTTTAATAGATATTTTTGATTGTTTATTATTCTTTCAAAGGAAATCGATCTATTTGAAGAATTACATACTAATTTATACACATTGTTTCCTTTTTATTTCGTTTAACAAAAGTAGTAGATTAAGTTTGGGAAATGCAATTACACTGGCCCACAGTTTCCGTTATTAGAGTAACTTAGTGTTTTATCATATTAGCTTTAGGTTTTATCATAATGCTTTTTTTTGAAAAGGTATGAAGGAAAAAACCAAAAAAAAAAAAATTAAAAATTTGTAAACAGGCAAAAACTACATCAAATTATAGCTATACAAACATACGCAATATATGATGTATAATTACACAAAATAAAATGTATGTTTCCAGTAAAAAAGAAAAAAAAAACATCACTACAAATGCTAGGTGAAATGCCGTCTGTATGATTTTCTATTGTGTTGGACTTGGAAACAATCACGTTGCAGGTTCCAACAATAGTCTGCCATCTTGGATGTATTCCACCTTCCTTGATACCTTTGCTCCGCTGACTTTATGTCTTGATGTTATCGCTTACCTTGTTCTTTACTAAGTTCACCGAGATTTTCCAGAAATCTGTCCAAATGGTTATGCAGAAAGTATAATTTTAATGCACATATTAGCACCCATTCTTTTAAAATTAACCAGCATATTTCGTACGAGTTCTTCATAATGTTCTGCCTTATTGTTACCCAAGAAGTTCTTAAACACAGTAACAAAAGAGCACCAAGCAGAAGCAGTCATGTCTTTTGGGAAATTCAAGTCGTTAATGAGCTTGCGAATTTGAGGACCATAACAAATTCCAGACTTTAATTTTTCTAAACTTTGGGGAACAATCTAGAAATATATTCGAAGCATTCCCCTTCTTTATGTAAAGCTGTAACAAATTGTTTTATGAGCACCCGGTTTATGTGAAGTGGAGGAAAAATTATTTTATCCCTGTCGAACAGACTTGTTTATGATGTTCGCTTCACCTACAGTTAATTTTTCTCTAAGTGGCCATTTTTTTTGCGTCCAGTGATCTTGCTTTGCTCTACTATACCACATACAGATAAAACAGGGGTACTTATCCACTTTGCTGCCCAAGCAAAAAATTCACCATCTTTAAACCAACGCAATCAGGCCATTGATGCTCTTGATACTGGATTTTCTGCAAAACCAACTTTATATTTTCGTATTCTTCTTTGAGCTTCGTTGAGTGGGCAACTGGGATAGACGCATAGCAATTTCCATTATGCAATAGAACACCTTTCAAGCTTTTTGTAGGACTGTCAATAAAAAGTCGCCAATCTTAAGTTTTTCATTTTAATTTTTGAAGTATGAAAGAACTGACAGCTCTCTTGTTCTATAAGCTGCTATTGTAACTCCAGGCTTAAGTAATTTCTTTTCTTTCCATCTGGAGCTAAAATTTCAGATGCTTGTTTTGACTGATGAAGATCACGTACCAAATCATTTAGTTCCTTCACTTTTAGATTCTGTAGCAGTTGTAGTAGGGTGTGAGTCCAGCAGCATTTCCACACCTGCCAACGAAAGCAGTGGCTGTGATTCATTGGTATATTTATCACAAATATAACAGAATACATCTAGACGGTTAAAACAAGCTCTTCTAGACCGAACTCATATTTATGCGAACTTTTTTCTTCGTCAGTACTCTTTAAGCAAGATTTTGTTTTAGGGTTTTATAACGTTTCTAAAAGTATTGTACATGGTGCGTTTTATTTTCCAGCTTGTTGTTTTTTTTCAATAATCTTTAAACGAATAAAGCTATAATTTTATTTATATATAACATTATTTATTTAAAAATGATGTCGGTCAAGTGGCCACTTTCGGCCACGACGCAAATGCGAGCTCTTTTTCATAACATTCTTGCGAACTTCTGGTGTTATTTTGTTTCGCAGCATCAGAACTGTGGTTAGATGGTTGTGTATATCTTTCCATTTCCCCAGAGGAAATAACCGGGGGTATTCAAATCAGGGGATTGTGGGGTCCAATTGATATCACCATTTTCTATCAGCAGAATTTGCATCGTAGCGCGAGCTGTGTGTGATATGGTGGAACTGATTCAATTTGGGCACAACAAAGTTTTCTAACATGTCACACCAGATTATCAGCAATTGTTACAGTATCACTGCTAGCATCCTTAAAAAAGTATGACCCAATGATGCCCTCGGCCCAAATGGCGCACCATACTCAGTCTACGAGGGTATAATGGTCGCGTATCAAATGAGAATTTTTAGTTCCCCAATTTTGTGTATTAACAAAGTCAACCAAGTTGAGCCTCGTCGCTCATGATGTTTTCTTGAAAAATTGAGGTCGTCTGCACCGACCTGTAAAACCTGAGTACCCCAAATCAATAACTGACGTTATTGCGGCATTACATGTCCCATAATAAATTGTCATTGGCTGTTGGCTCTCTACAATTATCAAACATGAATCAATAAACTGTCAATAATTACCACATTTATGTGAATAATTAGAATAATGTAGGTACTTTGCAAATACTTAAAAATACTTAATTATTTTAGAGAAACAAAACCCAAATTTACACTTTTAAAAGAATTTTTGCTGAAAGATATAATGTTAGAGTCGTGTTTAAGACATTATACTGTATCATTAATTTTGCTCCGGCAGCTGTGTTGTTGAGAAATCGTTTTTTCTATACAATGTCCACAAATAATGTAACGAGGGGTAATTGCGAACATGAAGTACCCTAAAATTTTCCGGAAAAAGAAAAAAAACAGATATTTTATCGAAAAGAAGACACTTTTGCATTCGAAGAAACCACTTGTTGAAACATTTATTCCAATCTGAAGTAGGTATCTGAGAAACATGCTTCAACGGTCTCTTCCGGTGTCGAAAACCGCTCACCACTTTTGTTTTTGACAAAAGGGAACAGTAAGAAGTCATTATGTGATAAGTCAGGCGAATACGGACAATGAGTCTTTAATTTAATGTTATTCTCCTTTAAATAATCGACTGTTCGATGGGGTGTGTCAGAGCTGGCGTTGTTCTGGTGAAGGATGATGAGTCAATGTCCGCTGTAGTGATCTTGGATACATTGCACTTGTTTTGTTATTCTTGGCTGTTAACATTCCATTTTTTAATAAAGACATTTGAAAGGAGTATATTACTATAGTGGTAAAGTTTTAGTTCTATTGTTATTCTTCTAATCAGCCCAATTTGTTTAAAGCGCGGCACATTTTGTTCGGCCAGCTAATGATGAAAACATATGTATTTTTTATTTTGGGTTCACTCTACTAGGTATGTTTAAAAAGTTCTTTATTAAATTTTGCATTCCAGTAAACATTTTTATAGTCGTTAGATTTACGTATTTACTTTTATATGTATATAATCACAATTTTGTAAAGCATAAATTCGTCATTATTCAGTATGTACACCAAAAAAAAAAAAGCTAACTAACACTGTTTTAATTGAACGAAATTTGTACATGTAGCAGGTTTGTAACAAATATTTTCTTCAAATATAAGCGTAATAAATTGCTTTTTCATCACAAATAATTTTTTTACTGACAAATTATTTGAATTTTTCTAATATTTAGCAAAGTAAAAATAAATAATTATTAACGTTTATTTTAAGTATATATTAAATTATCATAATAGATACATTTAAAAAAATCACTCCAATTGGAATCATTATGGAAAAGCGATTTTAAATGGTACTATTTGAATGGAGAGAATTGATCTACTTCAGTTTTAACTAATTTTAAGAAAATTCGTTTACTTCACAATATTTTTATGCATGTACATACCTCACAAGTTAATCACAATAGTTGCCGCGATCTTTAATACTAAAATACATAAACTATTACATTTACAATAAATATGCAATAATACGCTGCTCTCTCAATTTTTATTCGCCTTTTGTGCATTCGAAATTTTTCTGATTTGCTTCAGTATACACTGCGTTGCCATATAGGCGTTGTCTTCATGCGTCGTTCCTTTGACGTTGGAGCAGGTATCGACTACGCTATCCGTATCGTACTTGAAGAAGTCGTTCTTCAATTGTTCCCTTATTTTTTCGAAGTTCATGTTTCCATTTTGATCTTGTAAACCGACGTATTTATACACGCAGACCAGAAAAGTTTTCACTGCCGGATCGTTTTTGGGGACGGATAGCTTCCTCGTTAGTTTGCCTATACTTTTTGGCGCGATTCCTGTTTGGTTGGCGCATAACTGGACCGCCTCGATCTGCTGTGTTTGACTAAGTAGTGCCTAAAAACACATTTAATATGAAGGCATTAAAATATGTGTATGATACTATTAAAGTGTGTACAAAAGTTGTTACGATGTACGCGAAAATATTAATCTCCCAGCGGCGGTGGGTGATAACGAACGGTGGGCTACGCGCGACTATTTGACTGTCTCGAGTATTTCCATTGCATAATACAATGTGCAAGAAAAACACAGGAGTTGTACGCAGCCCTCCGTTATGTCATTATCCACCGCCGTTGCTGTTTCCCTTTCGACATCTGCAAAGCACTTCGGTTGTTCTGTCGTTCGGTCGAAAAGCTATTCGTTAGAAAATGGTATTCGAAAAGAATAATTCATTAGAAGAATCATTTGTTAAACGGCAGAATTACTTAATTCATTAAAAACTAGTAGTCGATAGAATAGTCGAATGAATGTAGTGATCGAAAAAATCGCTCATTAAAAAAATAATAGTAAATAATCATTCGTTAAAATTATTAAAAAATAGTACTTATTAAGAATTATTCGCTAAAAAATATCAGGAGATAAAACTGTCGAATGAATGCAATGGTCGATAAAAATCATTCGTAGTAATCAACAAGAACCATTCCAATCATATCTTGAAAGGACTACCTTTCAATACCTTTCAATAACTACTAAGTTATTAAGAATCACTGGCTCAAAAATAGATAGAACTATTGAACAAGGGAAGTGGTAGATAAAAATCATTTATTAAAAAAGTAATACTTGATAAGAATCATTGGTTGTGAAATAGTAGAAAACTATAGCATTACAGTAGTAGTCAGTACAAATCGTTCATTAAAAAAGCAATACTCTATAAGAATCATTCATTAGAAAATAGTGTTTAATAAGAATTATCCGTTAAAAAATACTAGACGATAGAATTATCGAATGAAAGTAGTAGGTGATAAAAATTATTCATTAAAAAATAGTACTCGATAGAACTGTGGAATGAAAGAAGTAGGCGGTAAAGGTTAATCAATAAAAAAAAATCATTAGAAGGTACCGAACATAGAGGAAAGATCGGTAATTTATAAAATTGCATACAGTGACTGTGACAAAGCCTATATTAGTCAAACGAAAAGAGCGATAGGTATCCGATTCAAGGAACACATCAGATCTTACCGATTTGGTATATTAGAATCGTCAAATGCAGCCCAACACATAAACGAAATTAGAAAACTTGAAATTGATTAAGAACGCGAAAATTGGACGCTTACGAAGCTATTTACATGAAAAGCAACACAAACTTGATGAATAGAGAGAACGGACCGTTGTCGTACTCAGATCCATTTGATTTATTGGGATAGGGCTGCATGTGTTTTATATTTCGTACTACAAGAACAAGAGACCCTTCTGTCTATCTTCCCGTATTTTTTCGTATATGTTAGTTTTAGGGTATGTATGCGGGAAAAGTGGGTATTTGTAAACAATATTTTTCTCGAGTAGTAATAGAGATATTAGATTTTTGACATCATTCTGTCACTGGTTGAGAATGAGGATCCCATGTATTCTCGAAACGACCGTTCCAGATTAATTAATTCATTAAACTTGTGTGGTGCGGAGTGTGCCGATACTTTTGTGTTGTTTGTCATTAAAAGGTAGTTAACGGTAAGAAAGGTTAATGAACCTTTCTGTAATGACAGAATACTATTTGATAAGAATCATTCGCTAAAAAGTACTAACCATAAGAATCGTTTGTTAAAAGGTAGCAGTTAAGAATCATTCGTTAAAAAATTTAGTTTAGTAGACGATAGAATTAATGAACCAGAATAGTAGTAGTTAAAAATCATTTATTAAAAAGATACTTTTCAATAAAAATTGTTCGCTAAAAATAGTAATCAACAACCTACCATTAGCTAAAAGAAAATAATCATAAGATTCGTTTGAAACAAATGATAGTTTTTTGAACTATATAACGTACATCTGAATAGCTTGGCCAAACTTTACAAACTTAAAAAGTTAGAAAAAAAAAAACGGCTACAGTACAAAAGATATAAGGAAGCCACGAGAGCAGAGAAAAGACAAAGACCAACAACAACCAGCAGGATACGCGTACCTTCCATACATAGCCGGGGTCACCGACAGGCTAAAAAAGACCCTAGGGGAGAAAAACATCACCACACGTTTCAATACGGTGACCAAAATCGACCAGCTACTCCCTCCTAACAAGGACGTGTTACCAAAACTACGAGCAAAAGGCATATACGAACTGAAATGCTAATGTGGAAAAAGCTACATCGGTCAAACAGGACGGACTATTCAGTGCAGAGTGAAAGAGCACGAGAGAGACGTACGCCTTAGGCATATTGAAAAATCTGCAGTAGCAGAACACCTGCACCAACAAGGAGACCACCGCATAAGCTACAGCGACGTTAAGGTATTAGCCGGGACCAGCCACTACTACCCAAGGATAATACGCGAATCCATAGAAATAATGAAGAACACCAACAACTTCAATCGCGAAGACGGACACAAGATCAGCAACACGTGGAAGTTAGCACTAAGGAGTCGTCATACAACGAACGATGCGATTCAGCGGAACGGAACGGTTATGGATCAGCAAAGCAGAAGGGTGATGGATCAGCAAAGCGGAACAGAAATAGGATATATAACGAGGAGCAAAAGACAACAACAGCAGTCTTTAGAAATTTTCTGAAGAAGCTGACAGGATGGTCAGTGAAACGTCAAGTAAAATATTAACTACACGACATCACCCGAAAGACATTTCTACTAAAGTTACGGGCAATTTTCAAAATTGATACGAGTATATATTTAATAAGGTTGTTATTTCAACCGTTTGTCCGAGTTTTTCAAGTGTGCTAAAGTTGAATTAGCCAGCACCTTTTTGTTAGCAATCAAGCGATAGACATAAACAAAGTTACACATTTTCAATTGCGTGACAAGTATAAACAGACTTTCACATTTTCAAAGCTAGTTATGAATTTTATTAACTGTAGAAATAGCATTTCAGGAATGCGAAGGGCAACTGCACGGCTTTAGGTCAAACATTTATGTTCTGCTAAAAGAACTTTTGCGGCAATCTACCGGCGTCTTCATGAGAGAGGGGAATGCTGTAGATTGCGGGGTTCAAAGAAGCACCAGAAGAGTACATACTGCAAGAGTCTACTATTATTTTCATTCGATAGTGTCACCAACAACTATTTTGTTAACAAATAATATTTATATTTACTATTTTTAACAAATGATTTAAGCGGCAACTATTTTGTTAACAAATAATTGTTATATTTACTACTTTTAACAAATGATTTTATCGGTTAGCAAATCATTTTTATTGACTTCTATTTTCTAACAAATGAATCTTATCAACTATTATTTTTTAACAAATAACTTTCATCATTTTCTATTTTTGAAAATTAATCCCCATTTTGCCCATCACTAATTGACATTGGTCGTCGAAATGATGAGAAATGAGCTTTTTCATATGACAGCCCGTATGTACGTACAATATATTTTCAAACGCAAATCATATTTACCTACTACTAATAAATATTCGCGCAATACTTCGTACTGTGTGTTACCATAAAACTTACATTGAAGTTCTAAACAACAACTTTATCAATTTATTTACATGTATAATATTAATTTTTTAAGTTTTTCAAATTGAAAAAAACCTCTACTTCCATAATTTTATCTACTTCAAGATGTAGAGTATTTTAAAAATTAAAAATTCCATCAGTTTTAATTAAATCAACTCCTTTTTTCACTGTTTTGCTATTTAATGGAATTTAATAATTTACATAAAATGGTTAAAAGTTTGAAATTTGCTTATTGTGGTCATTATATACATTGTAAACGTCATAATTCTTCATATTGGCTAGTTAGTTCATTTTGATTTATTTCAAACCTTTCATTTTAAAGAGAAAGAAACGCAATTTTATTTTATAAATAAAAACCAAATGGGTTTAATTATGTTTGTTACAAAGATGATAATTCTTTCTAAATAATAAATTAGTAAAATATAGATATCATGAGACGTTTTAACCTTTAATTAATCTTTTACATTCCAATAGATTTCTAGATTTCTACTTACCTTAGAAAAGGTGACAATAACCACAAACAAAAACAATGCAATATAATACTTCATGTTCTTTAGGATTTCTTGAATCTTCGCACAGCCACTTTCTGTTCACGGATTGTTGTAAACTAGCCGATAAGGAAGCGCGTTGTAAGATCACAGGGTTATCCGTTCTCTCTAAATTTATACTCATTGTGCGAGTTCTGCGTATCGTTTATTGTTCTTCCCTTGTTTTAATTGAATTTTATGACAATTGTAATGTTTTTCATAGTAAATAAAAGTGGAATGGACATGTAAAGATGTAAACAATATTGGCCATATGTATATAAACTTCAATTTTAAAAGCGCAAATTATTTTTATTAAATCCTGCGTGTTTCATATTTCTACCTTTTGCATTCGATTAGTTGCTATTTTCCTTTATTTTTTTAATTTAACCGTATGTTTTTGAATTTTGCGGATTTAGTTAGGGTTTAATGTCTTATACAACGTGTGTATAAATTGTCAAAAAAACTGTATCTAAATGCTAAAATGTTGTACCCTCTTCAGGAACCACATGATTTGGCAATACTGTAGTTGCATATTACTGTAATAGTAGGTGCAACATTGTGTCAAAATTGACAAACGGGAATTACAAATGACAAATTGATACATAGGAAATAGGAATAGGAAAACACTTTCTTAAAACAGAGTTAATAGTTTTGATTTTTCGAACACATCTCTTGTAATAAATTAGCGACACTATTACGTACGCATTGGTTCAAATTGATATCCGTCTGTTTGTAAGCACAGTAGCAATCTACGAGGTATTGTCTGTATTACTTGTTCAAGCCTTTCCGGCGTAATTTCTAATAGTTCTTCCTCTAACTTTGAAATCAAATTAGAATACGAACTCATTGTCTTACAACGTTGCCAAATGTCCTTTTCATGAGAGGATGTTAATGAAGAAATGTTAAAAATAGACTCTGAAATCAAAAAGAAACTGTTTACGAAAAAATAAGAATATTAAGTCGCGTAAATTCAAAATTACAGCTATCTGTATCGACAGATATCGAACACAAGCGCTTATTAAAGCATTAAAAAACCGAACTTCAAGAACCCTGTGAAGACGTATGAAGCATTTTACCATTTGGATTTTCGATTCAGAAACGAACGAAGAATGTTGCTACGTGTAACTTTTGCGATAATTAATACACACATTAGATATGAGACAAGAAAACGCGAACTTTTTTTCTTTAGTTTTACTTTATTTAGCTACGTTTCGTCGCACGTATTGTCGACCTCTTTAGACATTCTTTTACTCTGGTCTTTTATGTAGTCAGTATAATTTTTTCTTTCAGTCCTATTCTCCTCCATTTTTATTTGAGATGCTGTTTTTCTTTTTTTTTCTGAGAAATTGACAAATGTTGCGACTTATGACAAAAAGTTTCTGTCAGTTGTCAATAATAAATCGAAATTTAGTGCAATATTGTCCAGTAATTTCGTAATTGTGGCTACGCAAAGCAAGTGACTTGGATCATTGTATCCTTAATTCAAGTCACAGGCTTAACCGCAGTGGACGTCCTTTCAAACCTGCGGCTGTCATAGTAATCACGACTCTTCTTAATTCTATAGATTACGGCAAATTTGGTTAGATTGCATACATTTTCCTCTTCCTTTCTTTATCAAATTTGGATAAAAAGAGATTCGAGAAAATCTAAAAAACGTTAGTTACACCTAAAGCTAATATTTGCGTTGGAAAGAACAACTAAATTATAAATTCGTTAATAGATGGCATGCTTAGAGAAAGGGATACAAATATGTCATAGTCCGTTATCTTCACTGTATAGCGTACCCTCTGTTGCTGTTCTACGGAATCTGCTGTTTGGGTGAGTTTTGTATTATGAATGATACAGCGGTGGCTTCAGTACCTGCATTTTGAGAAAGACGATGGAATTTTGTTTTTTGCAATATTTAAAAGTTTATAAGGTAATATTTTGTTCATCCTTACATTTAGATGAAAGATATAGTAACCGTTCGTGCACTTAAAAGGCTGTGTTCTAAGGATGAAATAGGCATAATTGTCAAATGTTTTACCGTCATGGTTTTGTAAATATTGGATTATGAATTCAAAGATGGCGAGGTTACGAATATGGCACAGTGGTATGCAATATTGATACTCACATTATGCCATATTGGTATCCTAGAATGAGGGTGTTCATTTTTATAAATTCTTTAATTAATTATTCCACAAACACTAATAAAAGGACCTTCAACCGAGGCAGGACCTTCAACCGAGACAGTGACGCCATGCGACATTTCTCCTGTTCCTAAAATTGTCAAACGTGTGGGAACTACGTGGTAAGAAGACTGGCTCTGCAGCAGTTCTTGCATCCTCCCCGTACATAAGGAATTTGGAACTTTCACTCCAGAAAAAACCTCGAAACAAAAATGCCTACGCAAGTAAAAAAACATGTGAAGATCAGGAGTCAACCGATTCTGAGTATGAAGAGGAAATAATGAGCATCAGGGATGATTCGTCTGAATCGAGCAACATTAGCTACCAAGAACCAGAGGACTCAGGTGCGACCTGCATGTTCTGTAATGGCAAATTTTCAAATGACGTTCACGGTGAACAATGGGTTATGTGTTTCCTGTGTAGCATGTAGGCCAATGTGGATTGCGGTGGATCAGAGAAAGGATCCTATGTGTGCGATTTTTGTAAATAGTCTGAGGATGTATGTTATTATTAGAAATGTAACATGTTCAACCTCAATAAACACAACAATCACTTTTTTTACATTGTATAACGGAATTTCGTTATCCCTTCAAACGTTATTGGACTCTTTTTTCATATGTATGTATGTATGCCATATTGGTGACCTATGTTTTTGTTTATGAAACCGCGCAAAGTTTGCACTTTTTACATTTCAAGGTCAATTGTGATGTTAGATGTCAACGAGAGTTTAGATTGTTATAAAATATTAATTACTAAATAAATTACTGTATTTTGCACAACTATCTGATTAATATGAGTTATAAGAACATAAATAGTATGCCATACTTGTATTTGTTTAGTTTTCCTACACTGCAAAAAGAGTTGGTAATTTTCCTTGCAAAAAGGAATTTTTTTCTTGCGGATAAATAGTAAAAGTAATAACGTGTAGGAATCCACTATAATTTCGGAATTTTTCTATAATTTCAAAAATATACCCAAAATGTACAAGTTTTTCTTTAATTAAACGCAATTTTTTTTTCAAAATTTCAAAATTTCTTAGTAAAACCTGAAAATTACATTTAAATTCATAAATTACTGCGGGAATTAGGGGAAAATAATGATAGTGTTCATGATAAATCATGTTTAGTCGTTCTGTGGAGACTATGGTGGAGACTAACTACAAAGGAAACTCAGAGGTAAGTACCTAGATTATATGAATAGTTTTATTTAATGTAAACTAAGAAGACTCAAAATATACATACATACATATGTAAGTGTACATTCAGAGCATGTTCCATTTGTGCTGAATTTCTTATTAGAGTTTGTTAATGCACAATCACAGAGTAGTTTTGTTAATTATACTGCTCTAGAAATTTTCAGTGATACAAAATGGAATGAACGTGCAACGTGTGAGTGAGAATCATTGTTTTTAATATCTCTTTGTACAAGGCATTTATAATTTTGCATAGGGAACAGTATTAGTTCCTAAATATTGTTGTCTAGTGTCTTTCTAGTAATATAAATAACAAAAAGAAATTAATCAATCAATTGATTATACTATTTATGGATGTAAACGTATGTAGCAATTAAATCTATCAATAGGCGGTCAATTGACCATATAGTAGACATATGAAGACAATATTATTCGTGTAATAGTATACTCGACATATATAAGTTAGAAACGATTTTAGATTGTAATAATGAGGTTTTGTTCTTTATTAATTAAAAAGAGTTCAAGTTAACTTAAAGTATTGTGATTGTCAAGTCAAAGTAACAATATTTACAATTATACTCTTTTAAACGGATTAACTTATAAGCACTGTCTCACTTAACGTCGCTCTCTAATATTTAGTTTGCAGCAGCAAAAATGGTTTATGAATGCAGGATATGCAGCACAAAATTGAGAGACATTGAAACCTGTAATCGTCATCAGCGCTTCCATAAGGGGTTGCCTAATGTGACTTTCATATGTTTAGTAGAAAATTGCTTAAAACAATTTCATAAGTACAGAAATTTTTATATTCATTTACGCAAAATTCATGTAGACAGAAAGGGTACTTTAGTTCTAAAATGTCGCGAACCAGGTTGTTCTTATCAAATAACGTCAAAATTAACGTTATGTTGCCATATCTCCAACCACATAAGTAATAATATTGCTCAATGTCCTGTATCATCATGCAAAAGTACGCGTTTTTCTAATGTTTCCACTTGGAGATCGCACATTTATAGAAAACATTATAATATTAAAGGTGTAATAGAGGGGGAAACATGCCAAGACATGTCTCGCCAAAACTGTGAAATCGACCACATGTTTACGGAATCCACAATCCCGCGCTTAAAAAATAACGTAACAGAAAAAGAAACGCTTATAACTTCTATACCAGTTCTATATTTAACTTTACAAACTAAATATTTTATGACGGAAAAAAGCATTAAGTACTTTAATAAATTTCCTTAAAGATATAAACGAAATAACGGGAGAAAGGATATCTAATTTTCTATTAAACCAGTGTAATATAGGTATAGGGAAGGACGATTTAAATCAGCTAAATTACATCAGTAACATTCATGATTCCAAACATGGAGTTTGGCGAAGCCCTTACGCAAGAAAAAAATACTTCAAAGAACATTTGCACTATGTAGCCCCTAAAAAGATAGTTCTTGGACCAAAGAAAAGTAAAATAAATTACTTTTACTATATTCCAATTTTAGAAAGCTTGAAAGCCCTATTGCTTAATGAAAGTATATTTAAATCTTGCTTTTCTATGAACACTCAGAAAGATGCTTTTGAAATATGTAACCCATTGGGTTCAAGCAGAAAAGTGTATAAAGTTGTTGGAATTTATATGATGTTAGGCAATACACATCCCATTCATTGGTCTAAAATTAATAACATATTGCTTGTCGCGCTTGTATTTGAAAAAGATGTAACTTATTTTGATTTTGATAATGTTTTAGAAATTGTTGTAAACGATTTAAAAGTATTAGAACAAGATGGAATTTTAGTAAATGGGCGAAGGATTAAAGGATCTGTATTTTTCGTATTGGAGGATAGTTTGGCCTGTTACCAAATTGGGGGTTTTGTTGAAAATTCTAGTAGCGGCAAGTATTTTTGTAGATATTGTTATATTACGCAAAATCAAATTCATTCGACGTTCAATCATCTTCATGCACGTACAAAAGGTTCGTACGATGACGATGTGCCGCTTCAATTGGCAAGTCGAGAACTTCACTTTAGAGGTGTTACAAACGTTTTGTTACTAAGCAAACTATTAAATTATCACGTATTTAATCCGGGACTGGCCCCGTGTATTGCTCACGACCTGTTTGAAGGAGCTGTTCAGTATGATATCCTTTTAATACTTAATCATTTCATATAAAAAAAATATTTTCTGTAGGCAAATTTAATGATACTATGGTTAACTGTAAATTTACCACATTTTCATTGTGTAGTATGCCACATCTTTCTCAATTCTCGGAATTATCGACTTTTCGAATCGATCGAGTTTAATTTAAGTAATGGATCTAGCACTGCATTGATAATTTCTACGCGTAAATTTGCAATACATTTAAATTCCGTTCTTGTTAATTCAGAATAATCTCATTCCTTCTTTTCTTCTATTTTCATCCTTAGCTTAAATGTAGTTTACATAATAAAATATTTCTACTAAATATTGGAATATTGAAAATTATACTAGTAAGGTAATGCATCATGTGATAAGATTATTTTTGTTAAGTAACAATACACATATAACAATGCATTAACAGAAACTTTGATTCTAGGCAAGCATGGATCATCTATTTAATGTCTGGAATGTCCACAGAACCAAGAAAGTATGCATAGTTTTATCTGTATCGGAATCTAATTTATACGAGCAATTAATATGCAAAGGTAAATATAGCAAAAACGTATCTATTTAAAAATATTAATCCCCTCTGTTACCAAAGGAAAAATGGAAATAGATGGAAGTTGCTTAGTATTAGAATCGGATGGCACCACTATAGATGATAACGAAGCTTTAACGCTATTACTTAAGGAAATTTTTGTTATTTTGTAAAAGAACGAAATCTGGCTTAAACCCTTTGAAAATCAATTAAGTGGCAGCAATTCCGTATGCACTGTTACAGCAGAGCATAAGTCTCAATCGAGTTATGACGAGGGTTTATGCACTAGTTATCTATTACCTTCTGACAATTTACCGACTCTTACAGCAACAGATCAACAGCATGAGAATATGAGAATTATCAAAGAAAATACGTGGAGGAATTACGAAATTCCTTGGCATAAATTTCCTGGCGAGTTGTTACAGGATTTGGAAAAGGGTACAGCTAGCAAACGAATAGTAAATGAATGCGTCGAACGGTAATCTATGATATAAGAAAGACAGATTTATGTTAGCATGCATTCAAAATTACAGCCGTCCAGAGGATGAATTTTCAAAATGCTGCTAAAACACGAAGCTAATCTGCTTTTTAAAACTTTATTGCACGAATTTCCGTCCTGAGACGGATATATATGCATATTAAAGGTAGAAACTGTTCTTATCGTTTATTTTACTCAGTTCTTTACTTTCATCAACTTCTGCCGGCCGATGAAATCGTTTAAAAATAACTGCCACTAGCTCCCTAACTACAAACTCAGTTTTGCTAGTCAAGTCTGAATAAGTATAGGTACTTATTTTGGAGAATTGCTAAGCCATGTATACAATCAAGTAAAGTAATTGATAGTTACTACGGTGTAGCGGTAGAAATCATGTGTTTTTATGGTTTACACGTAATTTCTAAGTATAAGTCTTGATTACAACAGAAGAAAAAGTTGAAATCACAATCATTTTTCCCTACTAATTTTATTTGAGTCTCATTTATCCTTTTAAAATTAAATGATTGCTTTTACAATAAAAGCACGTCCAACATGCCTGTCGTGGGCATAATCGAAAACAACCGTTAAATTAATTATCGGACGCCCCGACAAATTTTTGCCATCGTTAAAACAGCTCTATGAGCTTTATTATATATTTAAACATGGAATATCCAAAAAGACTCAGCTGCACATTGGGGTTTGTACAGCGTTACATAATGAAAACCCATCCAGATGCTGGGACAAAGAGCACGTATTTTGCAAGTTCAAAAAAAGTAATCACTCTTATGAAAGCACTAGTACTCATCAATGAAGATCAGGATTAAATTTATAAACACTAGAGGTAGGTAATGCCACCAAAACATTGCATTCCTTTCATTAGTTTGTACAATGTTTCTAAACCGAACACATCAGAAAATGACTAGAAACAATAACCAAAAAATAATGCTAAGATAGCTTAGCTTCCTCATGGTATTAACGTACAATGTTTCTACTTTAATTTTTCACGCACTTCGTAGTGTAATCAAATGATATTTTGATTAGAGAACAATCTTCATATGTTGCATACGTTATGTTGTATCTCATGTTTTATATGAATGTGAACATCTCTTTTATTACAACTTTTGATAATTGTTAGTTTTCTGTGTTTCTTATGATACTTAATGAATAAATATTTCTCTTAAAACATTGTTTTTTAATCTCATACCTTGCGTTTAACATTTGCGCTCGTATATTGCACAAACAGCAATCGTATTAATTTCTTTCAACTTCGAATACTAAAATAAAAATACGCGTATCTTTTCTGATTCTTTGGTTAGAAACAATTTTTTCCCCAAATAAACAATAAATCAGCAAAAATAACTGTATTTGCATCCCTCTTTTGCCTAAGAAAAGTACTTCGAGAAAAAGTAATTTTCCCGAGGACATTTCAGTTTTAACTGAATTTTTCTGTGGAAATTTCAATATTGACTGGATTTTCTGGTAGAAATTTCAGTTTTATTCAAATTTTCATGTGGAAATTTCGAGTACATCAGTAAAAATACTTCGTAATTTTTCTAATACTTGGAAATTTTCTATGCTTTCCGATGCTGAAGGAATTATACAAAGGAGCTTTTCATGCTAATAGGAAAAATCCCATGGAAAATTACATACATACACAATTACTTGCGCTAGTAAAATTCATGTAGGGTGACAAAATTGACCCAAAACGGTACAGGAATTTTACCAAAAATTTTTTAGTGTGTAGTTTCTCGTGTTAAATTCGTAGCTCTCTTCCGTTTGAACCGTGCTAGGGCCAGCGATTGATACCCGAAATTATTTGAAACTTGGTATACATGTTAATTGTAGTGTTTCACTGATTCACATGATTCAATATTATCCAGCACGTTTACTTCAACGTTGGAATACGAAATGCCGCGGGTGAGTTTGTTCAACTTTCCTAATTATTTTTCATTTCATTTTGACAATCACCCGTTCTTCTATATTCCAGTTATTTTAGTGCTTTTAAGATACAGATTCGAATGTTCTACAAATATATATTTTTATTCTCGTGACAAGACGCTACATTTGATATTATTGTGAAGTATTTCACAATGTTTTTGTTCGTTTTCGATTTTCGGTTCATCCAGTATTTGATTGCTTTAATTATTTCTTATATTTTGAAGCAGATTGCTGCCTTTTACTTTTTTATTATTTTATTCTTGCATGTTGACAACCACGTAGAGAGTTACATGACCTGACGAGACCAGTTAACCATCTTTAGAGAAATCCAGGATTCTAGCGGCTATATCATTCATTTACCATATATTCTTAAATATTTTGCTACCACACATTTGTAACTGTCAATTTAAATATTTATTTCCTTTCTCTTCAATCGTGTTGCGGTTCTTTGAGACAACCACAGTTGGTATTTTCCTTTAAAATACTCGGCGCTCTTTTCTTGATGTATCATATATTTTCTTCATTTATGAGGGGAGATTCCAAGGTGTCACTCACCGATTGACCGATTTGTAGGACCCACCAAGTGTTGTAAAATGCCTTTTTCCGTTTCTGTGTACCTCACGTTTAGGGAGTGAGAGCTACCCCTGAAATTTTGACCGATTTACGGATTAACGTGTACCATGTTCCCGCCTTCCACTAAAATGATACGAATTAACACTTCATACACGTACCCTGCTTATACAGTGCCCCTGTTTACGACGTGATTGAGATTATTTGCATTGCAGACCATCAGAGATAATAATGTACAAAACATTTCCCCCATGGTATACCTTGGCAGAGGCCCATTATTATTAACAACTGTTTTTCTGGCTGATCTGTTGAAATTCACAATTTTAACAATTTATATAAGACGCTATTTTCGTTGCTAAAATTAAATACATAATATGGGTAAAAGGTTATTCAAATTGTTTGGATTTATTGTATGTTATATAAATTACTTCTAATTTTTTTCAGGGTAATCAGGAGTGAGGGGGTAGCAACTATGCATATAAGCGTAAATGATCGTTTGTGCGTATGTTTTGCTGTTGCCAGGTCAACCCCACTCCGTAAGAGGGTGGTAAGGGTGGCAAAAAAATCTTATCCGGGTTAGTTTGATAGATTGATGGAAGGCGTACCTAGAGATATATATATATATATATATTTTTTATTCGTAATAACGCCAATAACGTAAATTGCCAGAACTCAAAAATCGTCAAAATTTCACGGGTAGCTTTCATCGCCTGAACGTGAATGAAAAGTGACGTTTTTCAACACTTGATAGGTCCTACAAATCTGCCAAGTTTTAATGCGATCGGTGAGTGTCACCTTGGAATCTTCTCGTGTCAATCTCAAAGCATAGCAGATCTATCTCTCCCTCCGATAACCCTTCCCTAATGTTGGGCATTAATTAATTACAAATTAATTGAACTAGGTACTTAAATACAACATAACTAACTACCATGCTAACTAATTAGATTACTTTGTAACTTTATTTAGTGATTGAATTATTTTGAAATTGAAATCGCTCAATTACTTGTAGTTAAGTTACTTTGTGGTTAAATTACTTTGTAATTGAAAGTATTCAATTACTGTGTAATTTCCCCACACAGCATTTTTTTTTTATCTACACGTGAGAAAGTCATCAAGAAGACGGATTATTCAAATTGATTTAATTGAATTTGTATTAATTTCTAAAAAGCTTTGTATTTACAAAGCTACTAGAGTGAAGAGTTACTATTTCGTTGAAGCTGGGATTCATACTTTATTAGTGGTTTACAATTTCGTCGTACTGGCTTTGGCATATATATATATATATATATGTTGTATAACATTTAATTGTAAAAAAAGGAAATAGCATAATAGGTAGAAAAACATCTCTTTTTTTACTTTGATTCACTATTTAATTAGTTAAGCATTTAAGGCGGTTGCATGTGTTAGTCACTTCTATGTTAACGTCTGCAAACATTAAAGGACATGCCAATAGTACAAGAGTACTATTTAAATTTTTGATCATTGGGACGTCCTGCTAGCACATTATTGTTATTATCACAACTAGAAATTTTAATTTTTGTAAACAAAAATATGAAGAAGAAAAATAAAACGCTTAGGTAATTATAAAAGCTACACTCTCCGTTACGTTTTACATTTTTTTTACATTTTTAAAAGAAGTATGTATACGAACGCAGAATACTTAGCCCCCGTTGCCGTATACACAGAGCTGCATAGGGCAGTCCAAACAAAGAAGAATGTGTCTAGTAAAAACAAATATGTTAAAAACAAAAGGTGCAAAATCACATACTTGAGTTGTCGGCTCAATGACTCACGTACTAAGTGATTAGTAGTGGGATGCCAACAAATGGATGTTTTATCCTATTTTCTGAAAAGTTTCTGAATAGCATTCCACTAAATAGAGATGAATGTTCTATTATGGTTCTATGGTAAGTAATAATGAACTACATAGATGCCACTTAAAACAGTTTTATTTGTACAAGAATTACTAGAAATGCAATGATTGTTTCCGCTAGCGCCCAAGTCTTTTATTTCGGATGAATTATCATTTTACCTTCATAGATTAAGTAAGTGTCTAAACGCGAATTTATTTGAACACTTTTTCGTAAATTTATGGGTTAATACACTGGAATGAAGTTAATACATTCATGCACTTTTTGCAAAATTAATTCGATTAGATTATTGTTGGGGCTATATTTCTGTTTTGATAAAGGTGTCCAAAAGAAATGCTTCTAACTTTGAACTGTACATACGCAACCGCAAATCATTTCGAATAGTTTTGATCACTCGGTAATAAAGAAAACATTATACAAAATCTCACTAAAATGTTTATGCGAATGTCATGTGGATTTTCCTGATGCGATTTTATTTTCCTTTTCTTGTTGTTTTTCTAGCGCCTCCAGATTTCGTAAAAGGCATCTGGCAGCATTATAAGCTCTTTCTCCTCCGTTTTTACCATTTTGAATGATCACACATGGTTCGATTGCTAACTTAACCGTATCCAAGTCGTAAAAGTCCAAAATGAAGTCTTCTATTGTTTGATATGAAATGAGGCCGTCTGAGTCCAGGTAGCCTTGATTAATATACATGCATTCCAAATATTTATAATATCTATCGGACGGCTTAGGGAACGTATCAAATGAAACTATATTCTTTACAACCGCGTCGTCCATTCCAGTCTCCTTGAGACAATTTTTGCTTATTGCCTTTACTTCATCTGCCGTTAACTTCGGTTTCGCCTGAAAAATAATATTTAACTTTAAAATTGTATACCTTATTATCATAGTAACTTTAGATAAATGATGTACAAAATGAGTCAAAGAAATACATTAACGTACAGAATATCGCGTATTTAATTATTGCATTGTTAAACTGTAGTTTTTAGTTCATCACTAAAAACCCGTTTTCACTAAGCGGTAGCCTTCTCAACTCAAATATTTGGTTGGCCAGCGTCCTTTTTAACGGAAAGGCAAAGTTTTGTCCTTAGATTTAAGGCGGCAAATATAGAATGTTTTTCAAAAAAATAATTAGGGGATAATAAGCTTAAAAAATTGACAGTACATCAGAGAAATGAAACTATGAAATAAATCTTGGGAAAGAAAACAACAGAAAACAACTTTTCTCTCCTGCTAACGACCTGAAACCCAAGAAAAGCAATGTTTAAGTTTAAGTTAGGGTTTGATTACGGGTTTCATTTTATTTACCATTTACATCTCGAAACTAATGTCCTGCATTGAGCATCGTAAATGTCATGCTTACGCAGCTGACGTGTAGATATATTGCTCTTTCAAACTCTCGAATTAGTGAAAATGTTAGCTCTGGCCTCACACGTCTTGACACCTTCCCTTAAGGTCATCTCACACCAGCTCATTACGGCCCGCCCCGATGCTGCCCATCTCCTAACGACGACGGATAATAAACTCGCTCACTTTTCCAATGGCAACCGGGAGACCGTGTGCCGTGAATGCAGATTGTTTTAGCTAACATATACCAGTAACAGATTCACTAAGTTCGTTAGCGGTTGTTCTGATATTGAAAAACTTGCAGTAATGGCCACATTATTAGCAGAAGAAGTAAAAGGAAAAAATATATATATGCGGATCTATTTCATTAGTAAAGTACGCCAAAGGTGTAATACCTTTGCGTTATCGCGATTATAACGGCGCTTTAGATAATTTTACTGCCAGTAAAATTCAGAAGGTTCAGAACGCGTTATAATTTTAATTTGCGTTTGATCATATTTGTCATAAATCGGTTGGCCAAGCATGCATTATAGAGAATACTGGATTCATAAGATTATGCTGTGTAAAACACCACCATTCCTTTATTATAAAACAAGATTTAGATTAGATGTACACAACCTCGCGACTTGTTTTCGTAACTTGCCCCATCCCATCGTAAATCCGCGCTTAGCCAGAACTATTTCAATTATAAAACTATGAGATTGCGCTGGAATAAAATCATTAGCATTACCCGCATTTAAACGCAAGTTGTAGCTTGCATGAGATTCTTCATCATTTTTGAAACGCTGTTGGCTTGCTAGATTAATATATTCTTTTCTTTGGTATACAGGGCTATTTACGTTTTTCGACGCGAGGTGTTAGGACTAAATTCTAATTCAAAGCGCTACATTACTTCAAGCCGAAATAGTAGCAGTGCTGGGGTGTATTGAAGAATTAGACCAGCAAGCAGATAACTATCGATCTATTGCTATCTATTCAGACAGTCAAGCAATAATAAAAGCGCTAGACTCCACCCCGGCGAATTTTAATTGGCGCATTGAATGCATTCAATAGGCTGGTAAGGCGAACTAAGGTAACCCTGCCCTGGGTACCAGGACACGGAGGCCATCGAGGGAATGTAAAGGCAGACGGATTAGCCCGTGCAGAGTCGTCAACTGCTGAAAATCGCCCAATGCACTGGCTGGGAATGGTATATACGGTAGTAAAAGCAACCACTAAACAATCGAAAAGATAAGAAATCTCAAGACTGGTGGAAGATCATTCCAGGTCAAAGGCAGGCCAAGCAATTCCTGATTGGACACAGGCCTACATTTACAGCGGACCTGCTAAGCAGAGATTGCCGTGCATATGCCTAACATTGGCAGCAGTACGGCTCTCAGAAATGGAGATATAGATCTATATATATATCTCTATATATCTATAATAGATCTGAAAAGGTCGCAGTGGGTTAAGTCAAGAACCACCTCGGATGGTATTCTATTCTAATCTAGGGCTAAATTATTCGATTTTGATAAAATCTTATTTTTGGAAGGGAGAGGGGCCTATTACAGGTACATTTTGAAATTATTTTAAAAATACAAAACATGTAAAAGTTGCATTTTTTAATGGAACACCTTGCATATTATTTCATTTTCGGTTACTAGGATCGATGAGATCGTGATCCATGAAAACCTGAAGAGTTAGCAACAGGAGAGCATAATAATGTTCGATAGACAATTAGATTCTACATTTGCTATTGACACAAAGTATAAGGTGTTTCATTTAAATTAAACAAGTTATTGATGTTTAAAATTGTGTTGAGAATTTACACTACTGTATTCTGATGAAATACAAAATATTTCAAAAACCGTCCGGTTTAGGTGAGGTAAACCTTAACAGCTTTTCCATTTTTTAAAATGCAAATGTTTCATATTTTTGAAACACGTGTACACTATGAAAATAATTTCAAAGTGTACCTTGAATAGGCAGGGGCCTATTCAAGGTACATTTTCCATTCTAATAATAAAACTATAGCATAATAAATTAATACTTCGCGTCGAATAACGTGTTTTCTTGCGTAAAGTATGAAGTTATTAATTCCCTATTACTACTATCTGCAAAGCGAAACTTACTACAATGCAACAAGGTTAGCTATTGATAGAAACGCATAAGCAGTCGATGCGTTTGGATGTTAAGAGAATACTGACTACAGTAAAAAAAATATATAAACAGCCGATTATAAGAGTTTAATAATCCTGAAGATAAAGACAAACAACATAATCGATAACCTCTGAAAAATATTATGCTTTGCAATTTTATCCTTTTCAAATGCGTAATTAATGGCAATTAATTTGACATTGTTCATTTAATTAAAGAAATAATAAATCTAGGATAATGCTACAGCTTTGAAAACCATTCTCTAGGTAGTAATTTGAAGAACGTAAACGGATTTAGTATTTATAAATTAGTCTTTTTGTTACGTAATATCGGAAAATTTCGATAATTAAGTCCCATTATTTGAAATGTGATGTATAGAATGAGTACTTTTGAGAAGACAGCATTATGTCCGTCACAGTTGAATGATTTATTTTCAATTATAAATGTTATTATGGAACCCCAACTAATCGTTTGGGAAACCAAACTTGTTTAGTTTTGTTGATTCAGTTGCCTAATTATGGTAATCCTCTTAACGGTTTGTAAAAAATTAATGAATATGAACATAATGATTTTGTATAAATTAATGTAAGCGCTTCCACAAGTTAATTCTCAAAGAAGAATTGGTATTTGAACTTATAAAGAAACTAAATTTTAATGATGCTTGGTGGATTGTACTAAAGTATGTACACTGAAATTTACGTAAGAAGAGAGGAAACAACGCACAAAAGTTATTCCATATTTAAGTGTCTTTTAACATGCGTGGCTAACATATACACAGGATCTCATTCAAGCTTCTCATCTTTTTTAAACAATACGAAGAAATATTTTAAGTAAAAATTGTATTTCAATCCTATTTCAATCATGTAGTTTTTCGATATACAGGTGATCTTGAAAAAATCAGGTGAAAAAATCATACATATGATTTTATATAGAGGCGACCTTTTCCGGTGTTTATGGGAATCCCCGAAACTAGAGGAGATAAAGAAATGATCAAATGGGAAAAGAGTTTTTCGGGCTCAAAGGAGTGTCTTTTTTTTTTTAAAAAATGTGCGTCTAACTAGATATCACAAAAAAAAAATTATCGTAGCTCTGTTATTATGAGATTAGAAAAAAGTGGAAAGGAAAAAGTTGTTTTTTTCTTCTTTTTGATTGCGAACTACAAAGTTGCAGTAGTAGTACTTTATTTAATGCAATAGAGATTACGATAAAAGTAATGAAATAAAATAAAATCTAAAAATGTATAAATATAGATAAAACATAGGACATAAAAACACGATTTACATGTATATGAAACGTAGGATTAAGATAAATACATTTTCAGTAGCATGGCCCAGAAGACGTTTTCCTATAAAAACTTTTTTTCCGCATATGTCTCTAACTTTCTCCGTATTACAGATACTTTATTCTGTATTTTTGGGTCCGAGTAGTCTATATATTTTTGCGTTAGAGTCAGACGGTAATGTGGGATCCTTAACGGTTTCTTGCTCGCCTCGCGCAATTATCGTATCACCACTTTTTGGATATTTTACTTGGTACTTGAATGCATATTTGGCTATTGTGTGATGACAGCGCAAGTATTCTTTCACGTTTAAAAAACAGTTTGCAAGAATCTTCTTGTTTCAAATTACAGAATGTTCTCAACGTTCGCTTTTGCAGCAAGAAGATCCGTTGTGCATTAGTGTACATTCCCTAGAATCCTATTTCATAGAAGGCTACTCTATGAAAGTTGTGAGTTGTAAGTTGCAATTTTTTTTTTCATTCTTCGTATACTGTATATTGCAGCGTTCAATTTTTGTGACTATTCGTGTACATGTTTCGACCAGTTTAATTTGTTGTCTATGCGTAGACCCAAAGTTTTATGCCTTTCGTCTGTGCACATTTGCCGGTAGTGTACTCCAGTTGTTGAAACCAAAAACAAGGCAGGATACGAAGACTACTCAGTTATAACCGAAGAACTAGATGAGAAAATGACGTGTGTACTAAAACAAACAACAAAATAGGGCAATTTTCCATAATGCGAGTGATATACATGTAAGAACCCTAAAAAGAATTAGAAAAACGTAGTGTAATTGGATAGCTTTTAGAAAAATGGTAGATGGATACTTACTACTAATTTCCACTACTTCCAATTTGGTGGTTTTAATCATAAAGCCGTAGATAGCCGATAGAAGTGAAATGTTTAGTCGTAAGTAATATAAGGCAGATGAGTGCGATTGATTTGCAAAAGCCTGCCAAAGCTGTATTTTGCTGATTAAAAGCTTCATTTAGATTTGGACGTGAACCATTTCATTTTCGATAATAATTGTCCATATACTACATGTGTAAATGTTGAAAGAAAAAAATGAAGTATGTGTTAAATCAATGGCAATTAAGGTATACTAATTGTCGTTCTAATCATCAAAAACTGACAATACTTCATCAAAATGTTCAGAGCGTAATCTCCAATACTATATTAAGTGATTATAACCTTTGTCGTAATCTTAGTAGAATACAGTCGAAAGGTTTCTATTTATGTTCGCTGTAAATGTAAATATAAAGTTATTTGTGTAGATTACTTAGATGCCTTCTGTATTGACAAAAATGTAAACTACGAATAATTGACCCAAAATGTAAATATAAATACAGCGCACAATTTGTAAATAATCCTCAAAATATATGATAGAGAAGAATATCGATCTAAAACGCAAAAGATAAACTACTCAAGACTGCGGTAAAGAAAGCTATATCAGATGCTGCGCTGATACAGTTATAGGCCTCACAAATAAATCTTATTGGAGACTTTACTGTTGATTAACAAATTAGACGCGGAGTGGAAATATAAAAAGTTAAAGGGTACCGAGTAGTTCCCTGGAGCCAAAAACAACAAACTTCTTTTTTGAGGGTAGTGATTGTGCTCGTAAATAACACTAAACAGGAGTTTTAAACCGCGCTCAAGGGGTCTAGTAGTTAGGGATAGTTAGCAGGTGTTCTTGTGGCCAATCACTGCACAAAAGCAGTCCTAACCTGGATCCATGCATCCTGAAGACGCAGGTACTGTGGTCGAATTATGTCTCTTGTAAGACACAAAAAGCTGCCGTTTGTCCATCAAAGGTAAAACTAAAACAGCTTGAAAGATTGACGCTGGTGTTAAAATTTAAACAACAAAAGAAGGTCGACTCTCGTGCCTTTAGCTAACATTTTCAAAAGAAATTTGCCATTGGTTTGAATAGTGGTTTTGAACATGTGTTGTCTGTTGAACCAGAACGCTTCCTAAGCCTCTAAAACGCCTAATATTTTTAGGAAACATAATGAATCAGAAACACGTCAATGTTTTTGAAATGTTGTAATAACACAGTATCAGAACTGTCAACGAAAAAGTTATTAAACAATAACCAAAAAATAATGGTAAAATTGTAAAACATTTAATTTCTTTAAGAAAAACTTAAATTTGCGTACAAACGTCCATTTTTATATCACTGAACATTTTTTTCCTTTTAACTTTTTTTGGGGGTTTATTGCTTTGTGTTTAAATATTTTACCTTTTCCGTTTTATTTTTCTACTACCATTTGTATTTGTTAAACGTTGAGAAGTCTCAAAAATTAATAACTACCGGCCGCCACCAATCAATTATCTTTCAACAAATATAGTTTTCTATTAAAATATTAGGGATCATTACGCATATTACCTACAAATTCGGTAAACAGAAACCACAAATAATGAAGCCTCCGAGAATTAGATCGAACTGGAAGGAAGAACAAGATTTCTAAAACGTGTTTCACATCCTGAGGCCTATCAGGACCCTTATTCTCCAAAATAAGCGAAGGGAATATTCTATCAACAGAAGGGATACATCATATTACATGAATGTTCTCTCAACAACAAGAAATCATATTCTTGAAACTACGGACGTATACAAAGCAGAAGGTAAATGTTACCATATTTGGCGAAATAAGCTACAGGTTCCTTCCAGCGAAATTTTACCGATTTGTATGTTCAGTAGTTTATCTTATAGTTTACTTGGAAGTTAAAACAGTTACAATGTTACTGTAATTACAACAAAAATGAATTTGTTGTATAAATCTAATAAAACGATTACATTTTCTTCAACTTCTTGATTGGTGTAATGCAGCTTTCAAATATATCTCAAAGTAGCTAACGTGTTGAAACCTAGTAATAGTTCTCAGTAAATTCTTTCAGTTTGAGAATAATGACCCAAGTTCCATTATAAGGAGTTATAGAATTAAAGACATTTTCTATTATTTGGAGCTCATCCCTCGATTCATTCTAGAAAAACTTTCTTTGTCAAATTCAAAAACTTCGATATTGCTATTGTTACCTTCTGCCTGGACGCAGTTGTCTGTACCTCAAAACTCTTCCACTCTTTTTGAATCTTCTAATTCTTTACCACATTTAAATAAATCGCCTGGCGTCGACAGTGGAGGTTTATCTTTCAGATTATATTAAGTTTAGACTGAGCGCAGTCTATTTATGTAAAATGTGCTTCAAAATTATGTCAGGATAATAAACAAATAAATAAAATTACGGTAATTAATTAGGTCGGTATACTGTTTTATGTTAAGTTGTATTTGAAGGCAAAAAAAAAATTGTATGCTTTAAGTTTAATTCACATTCACATCCATACTTTTTTGCTTGGTTTCTTCTTTGGCGACAATATTTTTTTAAAGCTCGCCGGCAAGCCACTTTCCCAGTCACCAACAAATCCTCCTTTTGATTCGACATAATTATACAAAATAACCTGTTTACTTTTCTGATTTCAGCGACAAGGTTTTGTGCAATAACGCGTGGAAGAAACGTCAAGTTTCATTTGCGTTAAAGATGTTAGCCAGGCAACATGATCCGAAGTTTCTTTATAAATTGGTCAGCATCCTCTTGAATAACGTCAGCTGCTTCACCGGAGACGCATTTAAAACTGGTATTATGCCTCACAATATTGCAACCATCTATCATAAACTATAAATGTATTAATGCCTAATTTTTCTGCCTTTACCAACGGTGCTGATATAGTAATGTTTTAACTTCTGGCTTTTACAAACCATTTAAGACAGACTTAATCTTTAAACCTTCAGCACTCAAAGAACTCCTCTTCATGTTTATATTAATTTCAGATTGTCATCTCTTTCGGATATCTTCTTGACTTTTCGGTATTTCACCCGCTTCCATTTTTCCAATATCAAATCGTTTTGCAATATTAAGCACTGCCACTTTCTCTTTGTCTAATAAATTAACTATTTCCATTTTTCCTTTTCTTTCTTTTAATTCCTCTTCTTTGGGGTTATTTCAATATACGATATCAGCCACATCAGCAACTAGAAAACAAATAACCAACGTTTATCATTGCTAGATGGAATGCGTAGATTGAGGAATTATGGAATACATAGCAGTAAATTATCTATGTTGTCTATATATTTGTCCGATTGTTGGGGATACCCCTCCTTTTATTAGAAACTGTTGTCCATTCCATGCAGAAAAGTTATGTACGCTTCCGTTTATTACATTATCCTTTCAAGGGAATATTATTTGCATATAAAAATATAGGCTGGAATTTGGTTCCAAGAACTCTGTCAGGATAGTAGAGATGCATGTTTGTTAAAGCTATCCCTAAGGAGAGCTTTTACTGTACTTCTAGAAAGAAAATTATTTGTTGCGAAAAGAATAATACCCATTATGTTTCAACCTCGTCCCCTCCCTTTCGAAAAGAAATGCTGGATATATACAGCATGTCCACCGAATGTGTAAGTGGGAGATAATTCTAGAGTAACTTAGAGAAAAAACTTTCTAATAAAAAATATTCAGAGATAAGTGCTGTTGTGTGTTGTTCGAAACCTTTTTCTGTAGAATAAATCATATTCCACCCACGCACAACGTGAACACTATGTATATGTATGTAACCCAATACACTTAGGGGAAAAGGGAAACAAATTTGTATAACCTACAACTCCACATGTTTCATCTAATGTTTAAAGAAATTTTCTAAAGAACCAAAGGCACAAGATCCACACCCATTTCCTTGTATTGAAGAATAGGGACTCAGAACGACTTACTTACGGGATGGAACTCTGAGAGTTACGATTATACTGCTACAAGGTCCTAACCTTTGTCGATTGTAAGCACGTTGACGTAGTGCAAAAAGCGCCCCTATACTGCTAATAAATTCTCTATTAGTACTCTTCGATGTTTTTTCTATCAAGGAAAATATTACTCGAGCATGCATTCCATTTTCGTATGAACAGAGGATTGCATTTATTATATCGAGCTCACACAGGTGAGCTGAAGACTGCAAATGATTATAATTTTAGGTGGTTGGGATATCCTCTGACTACTGGTAACAATTGGAATTATTGGAAAATGATAGCTTCAGAAGACAATAACCTACGGATGATAACAACTATCTTTCCCATGTAGTAGTTCTGAAAACTGAAAAAAATCCTATCTAAATTTGTAGTTTGGTACAATGCCAACAATCTTCACCTAAATTCAAAGAAAAACAAAACTTGTTTTATGCATTTTACACCAAGAATTACTAAAACGAAAGTCTGTCATTCAGAGTCAGAGAAAAATCAATAGAACAACTTCAGTCTACCAAGTTCTTAGGAGTTCACCTGGATAGTAGCCTAAATTGAGAAGCGGTTGATTCAAATTGCTAGTGCAGATATTTTGCTTACTCGCTAGTATGCTTGCTTTTACTCTAGAAGAGCTTACATGATTATTTTCGAAGAGCATCCAGCTTCTGCAACCGAATATTCTTACAAGAAGGAGAAGCAATACTCTATACATGTAGCTGGTATTAATACGCTTGTGTCTTGTAAACCATATTTTAAGAAGTTCAGGACATTAACTTTAGTTAGCGTTTACATTTTAGAGTCTGTTAAACGTAAAACATAATGTGAATAACTTTATGTCAATAAAATGTTACCATGATTACGATAGCTAAAATAATGATAGTGTATGTACACCTATACGTCGGGCATATGGGCATCCAGCTTTATAAAAGTAGGCCCTTTGTATATAAAAACTGCCATCGATATACGGACCTAAGGAACAGTTTAAGAATTATTTAATGGATAATGTGTTTTGTTCTATACACTTGATGTTTTTGTTTTATCATGTAATTGATATTTTCCCTATGTAGTCTGAGATTTATTTGCACTCTTTATTATTATTATTAAAGATCGTTATTATGATTAAAGATCAGGTAACATTTTGCAAATATTGCTGATCAATAAGACGTATGACGTAGTTTAAAGTGATTTTTAAAAGACAGCTAGCGTCACTAAATGAATTAGTTTTATTTAGGGCACTAAGGGTAGAAGAAATACATCATCCACGTAACTTAAAAGAAGATGAAGCAGTGAAAGCGGTAGCTCTAGTTAGCGAGAATCGTTACACAATCAACGAAAATCAGTCAACATGAAAGTTACTGTTGAACCCCAGGACAAGGTCGTAAGAAATCTATAGATGTAAGGAATGGGCGATATCTTATGCAAGTCGCCTTAAGAAAAAGCTTAGCTAAGCAGAGCGCTAGCAGCAACTGAAAATGTAGCAATTTATGGCAGAACGCATTGGGGAAAACTTAAGAAAAAAGATTATACAGTTGAAGACTATTAATTGCACAACTGTTCACAACGCAACATGGAGTTACTAGACTGCGTTTTGCAAGGAAACTCGTAAATTGGATTATTGACGACTGGAAACAAGTTTTATTTCTAGAATCAACGTGATCCAGTTGGACGTAAACGAGTCTGGCGTAGACTAGGAGAAAGGTTAGCTGTCTACAATATTTTTCAGAGGATCCCATTTTCTGGTGGATCAATAATGTTCTGCGGAGGAATTTGTTTTGATGTCCCCACAGATTTAATTCCTATACGACCCGGTTCTAGAAGAACATGCGTTACCATTTGTCCGATTTGTCGGGGACAATTTAATTTTTATGGAAGTAATATATGGAATAACTCTTGGCCTTATATTGCTAGAAAGATACTGGACTACGTCCAGTTCGTGAATATTTCTGGACCGCTCTAAATATGTACTTCATAGAGGGTGGGATGCACTAAAACGGTCAGTTACTTGCTCAAATGAATTTTAGAGAACTCTAACAAATCGTACTATTCTAATTTGTCAAACATTAGTTAAAATCATTTAATATATTTAATATACGTATTTATAGAAGATTACTTATGTAGAATTAAAATTAGCAGAGATAACAAATATAAATTTAATTTTTGTGCATTTACTAACTGGCAGGTGTCATAATAGTTGCATTAAATGTGGACTTTGCTTATGAATTGGTATGTACGAGGTATGTACATTTTAATACATTATATACTCTCATACAGACTACATATCTGAACAATACTTTTTGAACACGTGTAGTATATCTATTATTATATTAAGGTTGAATTTATTTATATGTTAATTATAGATATGTTTTTTACTAATTTACGCATCATTCTTGGCCAACAAGAACCAATTCAAGGTCTAGTGAATATAAAAATCCTTGAAAATTGCTTCAAGGAATGTATAATAGAGGTAAACATCTCAATATAGGAAGATATATCGAATCACGGATCGTAAAATAATTTATGTTTAATGTATAGATGTTAGGTGCGAAGCATTAAATGTAATTATTACGTAAGTTTATTGCGACGGATGAACATGCGCTTTTGAAGCTTGAAATGTAAAATAACTTAAGAGTCCGTATTAAAATTGAGAAGTGGTATGAATACAACGCCGTATTCATTCTACCTTATGGAATTGTAAAATAATAATAGCTGACACAGAGTATTTTTCAAAAATACTTCCGTACCTACAAACTGATCGACAAGCCAATATGGGCTTCATATATCTATTTCTAATAAATTTCGAAGTATGTATAATTATGTCCCCTAAATACTTTTACTTTGTTCCAAAAATCCGAAATGCAAATACATTTTAGCTTAAATTTTATGTAAAATTAAAGTTCGTAGTTGGATCTGTCAAGATGCTGTATTAGAACGTCTTTGAAATATACACAGTACTCAGTATTGAATTGAATTTGAATTTGAAGAAAGTGAGTTTTGAGCGGTGATAACACATATATATTTAAAAGGCTTAACACCGAAAGAGATCGAAGCTATGTTGGATGAAGTTCATGGCATGTCTGTTCCTGTGTTGGGTAAAAGAGTTTAAACGTGGCCGTACATTCATAAAAATGTTCTGGGCGTCCACTGGAAGTAACTACCACCGAAGTGATTGACAAAATCTACCACATGGTTTTGAATTATCGATGAATCAAAATGCGCGAAATAGTACAGTGTTTTCAATTTTACACAAAAAATTAGACGTGCAAAAAATCTCGGCGAGATAGGTGCCGCATTTGCTCTCAGTGGAGAATAAACGTAGTCGTGTGGTCGACTCTGAGGCTGTTTTGATGCTTTTCCGTCGCAATCCTAACGAGTTTCTTCGTTAATACATAACTATGGACGAAACATGGATACACTACTACACTCCGAAAACATCAAAAAACTGTGGGTTTTTGAAACCGAACGGGCTCCAGAAATTGCGAAGATACGGCAAGGTGATGGCCTCGGTTTTTTGGGATGCAGGTGGAATCATCTACGCCGACTATTTGGAAGAAGGACAATCCGTATTCATTGGATTTGGCCACAAGTGACCTCCTTTCATTTCCAAATTTGAAAAAATTACTCGGCGGGCAACGGTTCATGTCGAACGAGGAAGTCGTCGCCTAACAGATGCATATTTTGATGATCTTCCCAAATCCTACTTTTTGGAGGACTTAAAAAATCTAGAGAAGCGCTCGGAAAAGTATACAGAGTGAGTGGAGATTATGTTGAAAAATAAATAAAAATCTACAGAAAATACTTTGTTTTTCGATCTTTTTCTAAGGACTTATTGAACGACCCTATGTGTGTCTTATATATATATATAAGACACAGCATTTTATGTGGTGTAACTGAAAATGGCGTTAACATTCTTATTTTAAATAGAACACGTAGTATATACGATTTTGAGAATTTAACTAAAATAGGTTACGCTTTAACTTAAGAATAGTACGATATGCAGCATGCCTAGGAGAGAGTGCCAAATTGTCTCTTGTACCGCCAGGTTGATTCAAAGAGCTCGTTTCTAGGCAACGTATTTGTCAAATCTCGTTTCTTAAAAACGCAAATTTTTCTTTATTTATTGTTATCGCGTATCCTATATTTTTCGCGTATTTGTTTTGCTGTTGTTATTATTTTCTCTGTTAATTGATTTTAATAGGCAGTGTATTTATTTTTCAGTTTTTGATGTTGTTGATTTTGATAATTTAATCATGAGCCACTTAGCGCAAACTGCAAGTAATTTTAACACTCGATGAATTTCAAAAATTACAACACCATGGAACATAATGAACGCTACTCTTGCGCAGTTGGAAATATTTGAACTTTAAGCTAAATATATAGAATAAAATCTGCATAGCGAAATGGTTTGACAGAAGGTAATAAATATTTAAGTTATTGGGCAACTTTTTGTGCAACCATGACCAAATAATATGATAATTGTTAGTATATTTGCGTAATATTAAAGTTGAGCAAGCAATTATGCTTGCTTCGTGCCATCCCTAAAGTAACAACATAAACAACTTGAAAACAGGATGAATTGTCCATCAAAGAAACCGATGAATTTAAAAGAACTTAACACAACTAATTAGTTCGAACTTCGATAAAGCAAAGGAAAACAACGATTACTAAAATAGGTAAAAATAATAAGGAACAAAAAACGAAAATATATAATATGCAGAATATAATAACAATGAATAACAAGAATTTTCGAACTTAGAATTGAGATTTAAAATTTTGACAATTGCTATTATTATGCTGCCTAGCAACGAGTTCAAGAGACAATTTGGCGCTTTTTTCCCCGGCAATATTGCATAACAACAGACGTAGATTGCTTCAGATCGAAATATTTCTTAAGCTAGAGTATAATATATATGATACCAATGGATATCATTGGACTCATTTTCCAACTACCTTTCCAAGAACGTGTTTAAAATAGTGGGCGTGAACCCCGGTAAATGAGAAACGAAATTAAAGAGGCGATAACGTTAAAAGTTAGTTTAAGAAAAATAAAAATCGGCCTACTTGTTCTACAAAATCTAGCTTTATCTTTCAAAAGTTAGCATGAGGAGAGGAATTCTTACGTCCTCACTGCATAGTTTATTTTTCAAGTCGCCATAAGCATTTTGTTTTATATCTAAAACTACAGTTAGCATAACAGTTTGAATCTTGCTGCAACCTAAGACAACTTTATGTGTGCTGATCAAATACTAATGTTTGAAGTTTATTGTGCTGTATTGAAAAACCGTTAAGTTGGTCCTATGATATTATAGATATGCTTAGGATGGTATTTAAAAATGTTGGAAACATCCGTGCCAAAATTTTCAGATGATCTACCTAAATGTCTAAATATAATACCATATCAAAAATCTAATTAATTATTTCAATGATCGCCTTAATAACAGCATAATAACGACCATTACCTTTAAACAATAACAAGACAAATTACTTTGTAAAATAAAAAGTATGCTAATGGCTCGATGATCTAATACTAAAAGGGTCTCCTCCTCACTCTGGCAAAATTAGGCACTGCACATTCGAATCCCACCAGTAGTCAATCTCGAGTCACTATTTACCTGTTAAGGGCTGACTAACTGCACTTCTGCTTTTACAGTGAAAGGGTGAGCTATCATACATCATACACATACTTGATTCAAAATTAAAATACATCATATTTTAATGGTTTTTAGATCAACCATAGGCTTCGAAAAGAGAAAAAAAAATACTGCCATAAATAAAATAACGGTGGGATCAGCTAGAGCATAAATTTACACAAGCCCTAACCAAAGAACTGTTGTCTAAAGAATTATTTCGTAACTCTTAGAATTACGAAATAATTTTACTTCAAAGAAAATAACGATTTTCTATTTCTAAAAATATCTGATCTGTATGAAATTGAATTTGTTTCTTAACGGAAGCTTATTGTTGGTTAGCATTCAAAACTGCACAATTCTACCAATTTAAACAAATCTCTGAAAAAAAGGTTATCCTACTCAATTTAGGATATAGTATAGGAGGAAGTAGAGCAGATTAATGCAGAAGAAAACTTTTGTATAATAAAAATGAGTCAAATACTACATTTCTATATTTATGCAAAACATAGCTGGTCAACATTATAATAGTAATCAAAAGAACTATTAAAAAACATTAAAAACCATTGTGAAAGAGCTTAATTAGCTTTACAAATTGTTGCTTAAAATCCATATTAGAGTGAGAAATTTGGTTTTGGCAATTGCAAAATATCATTGAAATCAACGCTTGCCTCATCTTCTGCAGTGTGTTTTCTTCTGAGATATGATTCTTGATAATCAATTAAATTATATTTAGAAATAACTTGAGCTAGGTAATAAACAATGGTTTTTTCTTGCAAGCTTAATGAGTAATTTGCAATATTCATATTTTTCAAGATTGAGAACATTGAAATTTATATCTTCACCTTCATGATTAGATACAACTTCAAAATCTTCATCGTCACCACACTCAATTTCACAGATTCATCTCGATTGGTATCGGAGTCAGATTGTGAATAACAGCTTTTCTCCTTAGTTTTTTTAATTTCCGTTAAACCCAATAATTTTCTCGACGTTTTCAACTCTTTTGCTTTCTGCTTCGTCATTTTAACTTGCTATTTCCTTTCTTTCTTTGCGCGTAATCTCTATAAACTTCTTTCTCCGCCGTATCAGTGAAGACGATTAACTATTTTGGAATATGGCCTAACTACTTCAGCGGATAATATAGGCATAAAGCCTGACGAAACGACATTAAGAACTAATGTTACATCCTCTCCCAACCGATCAAGACAACCGACTGAAACAACTAGTATCTCGTCTTCTTCACAGTTTTTGATAATTTCATCATTTTGGCTAATATCCATGTGCACAAATCCTAGCATTTGCATCCAACCGTTTCTATTCCCCAAGCCTAGAGTTCCTTCGGGGGCACTGCTTAAGAAATATTCTTTTGAATGGACGTGGGAAGACTTACACAGGAGAAAGAATAGAACCTGCTGCAGTAACTATACCACAAAATGTTACCATCTCTTCTTGTTCACCTAATACTATTTGTCCTACTTGTCTCTGTTTTTTTTTTTCAACCAGTAGGTAAGAGAGTGTTAATTCCATTTTCGTTCGGATTTATTATACGATCAGGCGTAAGTCTACTGTAAAAAGTTTCAGTGACAGTGGTTTTGTTAAACGCAAAACTTGCTGCGCTCATATTTTCTGGCTTTCTAAGGCTTAGATCCTGATTTCTCTATCTATATCCTGCCACGCAATTTTTCCCAGCACATTTATTTTTTTTTTCAGGATAGAGGATTTTGCAGAGCAAGTATTCTGCATATTCTGCATAACCTCAAATCAAGACTTGCTGAAAAGATAACCCGTAGTGAATTTTAGCACAGTTCAATAAATATTCAGTAAACGCTTTTTCTTGGTCAACTGAGAAAACCTATGCAACAGTTTACTTGGACCGATATCCATTAAAAGATGAGGTTTCACATTCACCAAAAGTTCTTCGAAACTTTTCATTGCGATGTTGCAAAGTTGCAGCTTTGATTCTGTATTTGTCAGCGTTCCTTCGCGGTCGCAAGTAGTATACTCATACATATTAAGACACGTTTGAGTGATGTAACACAAATAAGAAGTAATTAGAATACAAAATTAAATCTTTGCGAATGTAGATATTCGATCATCTAAAGGTTATTTAAAATATTTTTGGGGACATATTGCTTCCGGTTCAACTTTCTTATTTTAAATGGAATGCTTATTATTTCACTACAAATTTGGATCCCTCTTGAAATTCTAAAACAGTATTGCGTATAGTTACGTATACCTACATTTTGTAAGAAAATCGATTTTTTCCAAAAAAATTACCGTTATACTATTAATTTTAATTACTTGTTTATTATAAACTGTTCTGGTTATGGAAGACTTTCGTTAAACTAATGCGGAGGATATTAATAGCTGTATTAATCGGTTAAAAATACTATACAGTGTACTTAAATTTGCGAATCAAATTTGGAATCGATAACATGAGTACACTTTGTATAAAATATCCTTGGTCGAAAACGTGTCGTTACTGAGATATACCTAATCACTGCATTTGCAAATACCGTTCATATAAAAGTTATCGTAATGTGCATTGTTAAATGTCAGTTTCAGATATTTGCTTTATTTGTTGATAAAAAAAAAGAAAAAAAAAACAATTTTTCACAAAGATAAACATACATAAGTTCATAAAATCTTCAACTGTAATATGACAAAGATAAACGATAAAATAGTGAATTACAGTAAAAAAATATAAAAAATTTCTTGAAACATTTACAGTCCATGTTCGAAAACAATACCATTGTGTGCTAAACATGTTAAAATTCTTGTTGTTACTGGCATATCGAACGAAGTTAGGACAATCATCAATTCCCCCGTCCAAAGGCAGTCTCCTTTGGTTGATGCCGGATGTACGTACATTTGTTTAACGTTTCCCTCACTGCGTATTGCAAAGTATAGAAATACCCTTCCCCATCGCGAAAAAAATATTAAAGCTGCAGTATACTTGAAATTGTTCTTCTCGTATACTAGTCTATGCCTGCTGTCTGCCTAAAAGTGACTGTTATATCAATAGATATAACAATCTTTTTTATAACGGCTTATATAATAATATAAACCGTTTTTGAAAAACCTAACTTCATCATTCGAAAAACTATTCTGAAATAGGATAAATGTAGAATTTGACGATACTTAAATAGTTGCCTTTATGTTTTAATAAGATCCTATGATGAGTTCTCGACGTAGTTCTAAGAACTATTTCTGCGTCTTTCAATGAGCCTGTGGGGTATGCTGTGAAGTATTCGGAAATCATTATTTCCGTGTCGTTGTCGCCAACATATGATTTTCGCTTTGTAATCTCTTTTTATAATTAATCTATGTGATGAATTGTTTTTTCTTGTCCATCTTCTCTTTTATCAATAAATAAAATAAATGTCTGACAGTCTAACATTTAATATTTTTGTTTTCCGCGGCAACTTAATTTATCACTGCAATAATTTACTTTTATATGAGCGATATTAAAACAAAAATTAATACGACACGTTTTCGACATATTTTACATAAAGCGTATATAAATTTGTCCATAGAATTGAAGATTACACTTACTTACAAACTTCCAACATTATTCCAGCGAAACAACTTTTCCATAACCGGCATAGTTTATAATAAATGAACTATTATTTTTTTTTAAAGAATCGATTTTCTTGTAAAATGGTGAAATGGTAAGTAATTGCGTACAATATTGTTTAGGAATTTCAAGAGGAATTGAAATTGGTGATATTCTACTTATCTCTTGTAGCCTGTACAGTGTATATATGTATAACGAAGAAGAGTTTTTGATCGGCAGCTATTTCCTATACATTTGAATAGTGTCGTAACAGTACAGCCACTACCCGCTTCATAATTAATAAACTGAATTATAAAATTGAATAGGAAAAAACAAAATATCTGTGACCAACCAACCTACTTTTGTCAAGGAAAAGTGCAAGAGTTAGAAAGAGAGAAACTCTGCTCATCTTCAACTTAAGTTGTAGTAGTAGGTATTCGTTGGGAAAAGTAAATATTGGTGAGTGAAATCATATGTTTCGCCGTACTTCAGATAAAAAAAAATAGGTTAGTTTAGAGGATCCTTCGCGAATGTTCATAAACGTTTGTTGACGCTTTCAGCGCGATAATGCAAGAAAATTCGATTTAAAGGAGTGTAGTATGCTGACGATACGTATGTGAACTACTTAAAATAAATAAATGTGTTTCCAACATTCATAGTATGTTTCTTCTTAGTGCGCTCCCGTTTTTTAAAATTTAAATGAATAATAATTTGTTTTCTTTTCTTGTGGTGACAGAACAACGGAATGTATAAGCTTTTTAAAGCTCATTAACTCAGGAGACTTTGTATGTAAGTTGTATGTGTAAGGTGTTCCATGGTCTTGTTACTATCACCCCCTCACTGTAAAACGCGAAGCACAGTTAATTGGGAATGGTGACTCAGGAGTGTATTGCACCCACTAAAAAGATTTGATCCTAGCAGGACTCGAGTACACAGCGCTTAGCTCTGCTCAGTCAGATGCAGGTTTCTTACTACTGGATCATCGAGTCGTTGCAATATTTTAAATTACAACAATAAATAAATTATCGTTTTGACGAAAGAATTTTCTGTTTCTACTAGTGTTTCAATAAAAAAATTAATTTTTCCAAAGTTGTACATTAAACGTACAAAAATTGCAATTTTGACATGATTCATTGTTAGCATTAGGCTTCGAAAATAATTGAAATCTTTTGTTTGGTTGCAACAATTCTTAGTAACATTCTCAAAAAAGAAATATTATCAGCCACTAGAAATATCAGACCTTTTAATATCATTTATTATGCCTTTATAACTGTAGGGACAACCAGATTTTTCCGATAAGAGATGGTGGTACTTCGATTTACGAAATTAATTGTTTCCAGAAAACATTTCGTAATCCGAAATTTCGTAACACGCAACACATTTCTTAGATAAAAAAAAAGTATGGAAATAATTCATTCTCATCAACCACAAAAAAAAAATTAAAATTAATTTTATGTATTCTAGATGCAATTTAACATAAAAAAATGTCACATGCAGAAATCTATAAAATCGTAGGGTTGAAATTAAATAGAAAGAAGTTTACTTAAATATAGTCTCTTTAAGAAAGGCCCCTTTTGGCGGGACCCCTTTTGAGGGGAGCAGAGTTGAGGAGACGGATTATTCTTTTGGAGAGTCTCCTTTTATGAGAACTTTTGGGACATAACTATCTCTTTCTAGTATGTACACGAGTCGCGCGGAAATTTTACCAACTCTGTATATGTTTCGTATCTGGCACCTTTCGCTTTCGGAAACAAAATCCATCCAACATTTTTTTCGTAACTCGAAAAGTGCGTAACAAGATACTATCGTACAACGGTACAACTGCATTTTAAATTCAAACAGACAATTGGTTCTGCGCAAAACAGTAGAAAGTCAACAATGTACTGTAATGTTATAAATATCAGAAATTGTTCTTCTAAATAAATTTCCAGTCTAAAATGAAAATTAACAGCAAACAATAACGCTTTACAAAAATTAAATTGTAGAATAAAACTTAATTGGAAATTTTGTGTACTGTTACTCAGAAAGTTAAACACAGCCAAATAAGTTTTCACTCAACGACTCAACAGCAATTTAAACTAAAACAGACAGATTGTCGCGGCGTCCTTTTGAACCTTTGTTGACGACAGCATTTCTCAAAATTAACAGTAAATTATTATCCCGTTTCGAATATACAGTATCCACGAAAATCTGCACCATATAAAAACGTTTTTTTATGTCTTCTGTTTTAAAATAATTGTGTTTGTAGTTTGGTTGTGCATCATTAGAAATCAAAAAAAATGTTCTAAAATATTCGTCACATTGTATTCGTAGCAACACGTAAAGGTCATTTAAAAATTTCAAATGTCCAAAAGTTCATTATTTGGCCATATATGAACAAATGTCATAAGAAAAAGTTGTTTGCATCTACCTAAAAGTTTCAAATGTGATTGACAATTTTCAACTTTTGTATTTTTTCTTACATTTTCTTAAAAATACACCATGTACAGTCTTTTCAGTACATTTTCTTCATCAGTATCAGTTAGAAATCGAGAGTCCGTCTTAAAAAAGAGAAAATGCAATTTATTTTTTATTAAGAAGATTTATTTTCCCAAATTAAATCAATTTGCATAGACGGTCTTGGATTATTTTCGTAACTGAAAATATTAACAATGGAATCATACTGCGTTGCGAACTTAGAAAGTAGCTCTGATTTTTTGTGATTAAGAGAAATTTTGTTTCAAGAAATATTTTTCCGATAAAACTTCCTTTAATATCTTGAAAGTTAACGAAAGTCGTTGCCTATTCTTATAAATAGATAAATTCACAAGCTGGCTGAGGATACAACTGCAAACTTTGCATATTTTGTATTTTGAATCTCTAGGTAGATGCAAACAACTCTTTCTTATGACATTGGTTCATGTTTGGCCAAATAATAAGCTTTTTGGACATTTAAAATCCATATACAATTTGCATCTAATGATGCACAAACAAACTACAACCGCAGGTACTTTAAAATCGGACACTGTGTAATATTACATATCATTTCAAATGAATTTAAATCGACCAAAAATGTCCTTTCTTTAAAAATACCATATTACGGAGTGTAATGATTTTTTAGTTGTCGATCTAAAGATTAACTCTTTGACATTAACAAGTATAGACAACTGTAAAATATAGACATTTTCTCTAGATCTTGAAGACTTACTAACGAGTGATATTTAATTTCGAAGTCATAATAAAGGTAAAATAGAATTTGTTGTGTATTTGTTTATAGGAAAATGTTACATTAAACACGAAGTTTGAGGACGTGAAGAAAATGAAGCGAAGACAGGTTATAGTGCTATTCTCCTGGGATTATTATCGAATGGACATATGTATCATTAATAAGATATCAGGAACCAAGCCAGTGAAAAGTTAGAAACAAGGATCGCTCGAGCATAGATTCTCGGATCGCACTTGGGAGAACGCCACTCCATACGGCGCTGTCTTTGATCTTAAAATTCATGCTATAATAATACATTTGTTATATTGTAGAAATTATAAAGACTCAAGCTATCTTTAAAACTAGCAACATTAAATTTGCTAGTAAAATATAAATAATCTACGCAGTAAAAGTGACTACGAATCTATTACTTAGGCTTCTAAAATCACACCTAAGCATCATATGATAATAACATACTCGAACACGCTAGACATTCTCTTCTAAAGAATAATAAAGAACCTCAACCTGATTGTTTAAGTTGGCTGGATCTCCTTCACCTACTTCGGTCAAGGTTTTGAAAGAATGTCAGAAAGAGTTCAGAAATTACGTAAGGGCTCTAGAACATTAGCAACCGTATTAATTTCAACAACGAATATTCAGATCTCAAAAATGAAAAGCCAAGAAGGCAATAATGACAATGGCGAAAAGAAAAAAACATTAAAGATAAAAAAAGTCAAGAAAAAAATAATGCAAGGTGTAAAAAGGAAGATTGCGTCTAAGGAGAGAAAAAGAGAAAGAAATGTAGATTATGGGCTTAACGTTTTTAGACAAATTTTACCGCAGCGCAGAAATTCAATTCCCTTAGTTAGCCTAATATTTTTATTTCATTTTGTAACTTTTTTAATCCTCTTTCAGATGAGCTATCGCGGATCGGTATAATTTAGTTACGTCAATATGCTTGCTCCTTCGACAGCGGGTGTATGAGCTTCTTGGACGGATGACCAAGGCACAAATGATCAAGCACTTCGACTACGATGAATATTCACGTGGGACGATTTATCATAGTCAAGCGACACGATATGGGGTTTACATTCGAGAGTATGCAGAGCAGTGGCCGGCTAGTAAAGCTCAACGGAACTATAGCGAAAAGCAACTGGAAAATATCGCTCGAAGGTGTCGAAAACTTTAATGCAGAAACTGAACCGATCATTGATAATGAGAAATATTTTACATTTGGATGTGCAAACACGCTGGGTAGTGGTGGATTTTACACGTCTGACAGGAAAACAGCTCCGTCAGATGTTTGCTGTAAGGCAACATTTTCGAAAAAGGTATTCGTCTCGTTGACGTTACCCTCTTTCAGTCGTTCATTGGCTCGACGCGAGATCTTGCTATCAATATTGACACGAAAACATTTTTGTCGAAATTGGTCAAATTCCTCGATCAGCATCCTAATAATGATGAATATCTACTCTGGTGTGATTTGGCTAGCAGTCACTACAACAATGCTACAGTTCAGTGGTTGGAGGGCCATGGCATCAAATTCCTGCCTAGGGAAACCAACAATAAGCGCACTCGTATTTATCATTCGGATAATAAGGATTATATTGCTCTTCACGACAAAGGATGCTTTGTGGGTTGTAAAGAACATTATGCTTTGACAAAAAAAAACATGCGATTGGATTGGATGTATTATTTATCGGTGTCAGTTACATGACGAGTGTACAAACTACGTTAACATTTGGAACATTTATGGAAAAATCACTAAAAAGAAACCAGATTAGGTATTACCATCTCACCGATGTATTGTTCACCATCAAATCTAACCCTACTTGGGTTAGATGGGAAGTTAAATGAATTTTCGATGTTGTTATTTATGCTCCTACTAGGATATGTTTTTTATTTGTAACATTAGTTTTTACACGTAAAATAATGGTTTCATTTGTGTACTTTTTCAAAATAAATTCTGTAACAACATCTTAAATTTGTTTTCCACCGTCTCACCCTGGTTATGAATCTAAAATATACATTAAAATAATATTGAGTAATTATATTTATTATTATTACTCGAATAACAATGAACAATATGAACTGAATTGATATAACATCCGGTTTTCCAGTAATTGCTATTAGTATGGTAGCTAATAATAATTTAATTGAATGATTACGTATTATATAATATGCTAGCGTAATAAGGGTAAAAATCGATTTGCAAAATTTAAGTTGTGTTAATTGTGAATATTAAAATAATAAGACCCTTAAAATCTCACTTATAAACTATACTCTATACAAAGCTAGTCGATTGGACGTAACTCACCTGGACAACGCAAACAAATACAAGAAACAATAGAACCTTCGTCATGGCTTGAGAGCGACTAACGTCTTTACTTTTTTGAACTTCTCTAGACTACTCATCCGTCCAAAATGTCAAGGATGTCTCGTAGATAATGAGAAAAACGTCCTCGACAAAATTAATTCTATAGTTCCTAATTGGTAATAGATAACCGGACGTTATGTAGACTGAAAAAAAATGTTTTCGCTTATTCCAACTCCCAAGAATGTTTCCAGAATTTTGCATAGAATATTAGAATACAACTATTCAATTCATCAGATTTGTATAAATTATTTTTAATTATTTGAATACACAGGAGGTTAACCCACGCGGAATTAAAATATGTATAAGCATTTACAAATAAATTCGTTAGCGTATTTTTTTTATTAAAATAATAAAAAACTGCCTATACGTATATAGTAATCAATGTGTGTATTTGTGGAGGTGTAATAAAAGCTATTATTCTTATAAAGAGCGAATCTGTAATACTACCTTGATATGTCAAATTTATAGTTATTTACTAAAAAGGGAAAATACTAAGGTTAGCATTTTTTCTGGTAATTTGTAGTAAATAAAAAGTTAGGCTTTTATCTTTCATATTTTGCTATGTAACCATCTCAATAATAAAAAAGTAAATAAATACGTAACAGTAACAATAAACAATAAATTGATGGTATGATTTTTTGCATTTGTTTGGAAATCACGAGGGGTCGCATGGGTAGGGTATGCTCCATACGTGACTCATCAGGTTCGCTCGTGGGGAACGCGACAGTAACAGTAGAGAACAGTTGTTTTCGACGGATCGGGATGAATAAAAAAACCGGCCAATAACCAGTTAATTTCTACACAAGTTCGAACTTCGCAATTGTAGCGCAGAAAAAATAGTAGAGTCGACAAGATTGAGGCGACAACGCTTGATCTTATCACCCTCTTTGTTTTTAAGTTGTTATTGTTGATATTTGAATTTATGATCTCTTCATTTGTACACTGCATCAGTGGCTGTAATAACATAAACTCCTTAAAGCTATAATTTTAGAAAATACAACAAATCGTACCAAACTTGAGTAAAAGCGATGCAACTGCTCGTTTACTAACTCCACAGCTCTTATATTAGCATCGTGCCATTAAAATCATCTCCCAAAACTGCTTTATGTATCTATTACATTTACTTTTTAGTTTAGTTATGAAAACTACCACATCCCAAAGTGATTGCAATAAGCGGGATCTATTATAGTAATAAAAATTGGGAAGATATATGAGTATACCAGTAACAAGTTATTGAATTGGTTTGAACTGGGTTATCCTGAAGAGGGAGTAACCGAAACAAACAAGTTCTACTCTTAGTTCAAAACAACTTCACTTCAAAAATTTTAAATCTTACGTTGCAATGAACAATTTAACTTTTTTGGTAATTGCATATTAAGAACCGATTTTTACAGTAATTTGTTCCTTAATTTCAAACCTATTTACCATTTTTTTCTATGATGTATCGTCAATAGGTCTAACTAATATTTTCGATTTGATAAATCTCACTAGGCAACAAAAAAGTATTGTTTGTTTGATTTCGTTGATGATTTTGAAATCAAATTGTTTATCCCTAAAACACCTCTTCAATTTTCTAGTTTTTCTAAGTATCAAAGAAATGATTTGACTAAACTCGTTATGTTTATTCTTGTTTCTGTATTTGTTTTAATTTTTTGGGAGACATGAAATGCAACAGCCGTCGATTACAAAGGTCTTCACGGTCTCAGCAGGGACGTTAAAAGCGATTTCCACTTGTAATAATAAGGCGATGTGTAGGCAATAAATTTGAAGAAACTGTTTATATGAAATTTTTGATGATTTTGACAGTTTTTGTGTTTCCATTTTCTTTCTAAATTTAAACAAAATGGATTTTTTCAACATATTCATTATTTATTAGAAACATGAAATTGTAAAAAAAAATAACTGTTAATAAATACTAATTTAAAATGCAAACTCAAACTGTAGGAAACCTAAATCGTTAGCAATTTGACTCAATTCAATTTAAAAATTCATACATGACTTCTTTTACTTTTTATGTACATCATTATTTTCTCTAACTAAACCCAAAATGTAACACCTTTTCATCGCACCTTCCCTGATAAAGTCATTTCACGTGCTATTTAGCACGTGCAAGACATTTGTCTTGCTGAAATCATCCGCCATACTTTTTATTGACACTGCCTAAATTAGATCTAAAAAGCTTTAAATGGAAGTGTAAGGAAATAAGTTTATAGACACCCCGCATCTTATTCCTTTGTAGGTCTGCATTTTGTAAGAAATCCTGAACGTTTCCTTCATAATTCCCACTTCTTTGATTACCGAGAAAACCTGTAGTAACATTACAAAAAGCAGCCCAGTCACTTTTTATTTTCTAATTCTTCGCACTTCAACATTTTCCTAATTTATGGACCAGCGAAATTGCCACCTTAAACTTTTGCTATTGATACACTTGGAAACATACTTCTAATGTATTGTAAAGTTTTGATGTTATACCTTTAGAAACTAAAGGCTGATGAACCATGTTTTCTCTACCGGAAATAATTCTATTTCGAGTAGGCTATTCACGTGCAATGTAGTGTTCGCGGTTCGCTCTATTATTCCAAGAGCATAAGAAGCAGGATTATTTGGTATAACGGTCATATTGCCTGAAATAGAAACCCAGCATTCTAAAAATCTAAAATAAATTTATTGGATTTAATTTTATCCAGAAGAATTTCTACATTGTTGTAATCTGCCTTTAGACTTGTCGAATGCGTACCGTGGATAATTGGTAATTTTTTCCATTGTGCAGCAAAACTGCCTTTGAAGTTCTAATGAAATTGTCTACTAAGAGGCGCCTTTCCTTTGGGTCATGGCATTGCCCAATTTGATTCACAAGCCATTAACCTCAAAACAGTTGCTTCCACAGAAACAAAATTGAAAATTATACCTATCTTTCTCGAAAAACTGAAGGCTCAGAAATTTAGTATAAGAGAGTCCATTGACCCAAACGAGCCCCTTAACAGTTACTTCATAATAATAATATTATTGTCCAACAGCAAAACCTATTACAGAAGAAACTAAAGTAGGTATATACATAGATAAGTATAAAAAAGGGAAACTACTACTTACAAAATAAAAGCAAGAAACTAAACAACTTTATGAATTACATCAAATGATTATCAAAGTATATCAATAAATCTGCATTGCGACATATGGTGACTAATAGTGATTTAGTAGTAAATTGGTTTGACGTTAAGGTAATGAAAAAGTAGAAGAGAAGCGAGCGGATAAACTTTGGTATAAGGAAATTGATAGAGGAAAGCAAGATAGGAGGATATACCAGTGAACAATTTTCCAAATGAATTTTGTACCAGGAACATCTCGACGGTATTCAAGGTACCGTACATCATGTCTGATCAACAGCAACTCATAATCTACACCTTTCGCAGGATATAGGTGATCCATTTTAAAGGACAAATACTTCAAAAAGCGGCGATGGACCTTCTCAATGCTCAGTTAGAGGTAGATGTAATGTGGTGACCTCACCATAGATGCATATTCTAATATACTTGCAACAAAGCTAAAATATGGTGTTTTCAGAAGGGGCATCTCATTGAAGAATTTGCAGAATCGTAGGACAAATCCTAAAGTTTTTGATGCAGAAATGCATAAATCAGTAATACGTTCTGCAAAACTTAATCGAGAATCAAATAGACCCCCGAGGTCTCGAACAGTATTAACCTTCTTGAGATAAGTATTACGTTTTCAGTAGACTGAGTTGATATAATTAATTTCCCTCGTGTAGGTAACAAACAAGCAATTACTAACATTTAGTGATAATTTGTATAAAGAACGCCAGCTAGATATTTCATCCGAATTACGTTGCGTAAGCGAGTATACGGCAGGATAAAGACATCAATACGTTTATAAACAGTACAAGTAAAAGGTGTCCCAAGTGCGACCCATGTGGTACTCCAAGGACTTGTAACCGTTCTAAAAAAACATAGTGAACTCCTTTAGTTAAACAAGAATGTAGAAGTTGCAAATCTGGAAGAACTTACTTCAAAGTTTGTGAGCTTGTCAAGCAAAATTCCAACGTAAATCACATCAAAACCTTGGCCAAAATCAGTGTAAACAATATCAACCTGACCTTCCAGATCCAGTTGTTCACTTAGAAACTGACATACACAGACAAGATTATCAACTGTTGACCTGCCTTGAATGAAACAATGCTGGTTCGGTGAAATACAAGGTAATGTATTGTAAAGCAAACAAAAGTAAATAACATTTTCAATCACCTTGTAATACGCGATAAGATCGATATTGGTCTATAGTTACAGACACGAGTTTTGTCATTCTTTTTAAAAACAGAACTAATTCTTGCTCGTTTTCATCGGATTATAGGCTAGAGGCTTCTCAAGCGTGTATCGAGCATCATGCAAAAGAAAGCTGGACACTAAATCATCACCAGCGATATTCTTCTGGGGACCTCAACATAATTCTAATTAGCTCCTCTTCAGTAATTGGTAGCAAAGTGAACGGAGTATTTGATGAAAAAAATTATTGCTGCTTATTGTGTATTGACGAAAATTTGGAAGCGAAGGCATCAACTATCTCCTGAAGTGTATCAATACGTATATCGCCATCAAATAAAACCATTCCTGATGTGAATGAATTGAAAAATTTCTCTCGAATTAGCTTTAATAGAAGTTTGAACTTTCTTGAGGTAACCTGAGTAAGCAGCAGTAATATTACGTTTGCATATAGATCATACTGAATTGATTATAAAAGTATAAATTTTAGTAGTTCTCCATTTACGTCGATGATAATCTTTTGGCTTCAAATTTGAAATTGCGGCCTTTGAGAACCATATAGAATAACAAGATCCACAAGAAATATATTTTTTAGATACGGAAGCATAAAAAATTTGATATCAATACGTATAAATAATCAAGAGCAAAATTGACATCAGTGTAATTGTCAAGAAGTGGCCAATCAGTATTAAAAAAATTAGAACATAATTCGACTAAATCATCTCTAGCAAAATCATTCCGATTATTATCATTGGAGGGAAATGTAGATTTTTCCCTCAGATGTAAGAGAAATAAAAATCTAGAGGAACAAATGGTAAGCTATCAGGAGAAACTACAAGAACAGAAGATAAGTTAGAGATTAAACCAACCAGCCGATTATCACAGTTAAATACTGAATTTAATTGTTTAAGATTAAATGAATTCAATAAGCAGTTAAAGGTAGCAGGACAGTCGATCTATTGCAAATTACAGTAAATTAAAATCGCCAATCGAAAGAGATGGTTTATACATAAAAACAAATTCAAGAGCTACACAAAAAAGTTCAAAATCTTGTTATGATATATTTGCATGGATATACGCGGTCAAGTAGACGAACTGGAACGGAACAATTAAGGAACCCGCGAAAAAATGGGAGCAGTATTAATAACTGCATATGGCACTCTATTCGATAAAGCAACAAAAGCACCACCCCCTACAGAACGATTAATAATACAAGAATTTTCTATCACATCACACAACATTGTATTAACAAGGTAGCAATTCAAAATCAGTGAAACTTTCAAGCAGCAGAGAAACATAAATGAGTTTTAAGGCCATGGTGGCAGTGTGTTCTCGTAGTAAATATTGAGTTCAAAAGAAGTACCGTTGGAACTACTGGATTTAAAGAACTGATAATGGTAGCTATTCCTTTCTTATATGCGATTTTTAGGTCTGTTTCACACTTAGAATTACGTTCGCTCAACTCTGCTTTCGCATCTTTATGAATCTGTAACTGGATCTCGGTAAATAGGCAATTTAGAGAATTTAGATATCACTCTCAGCTTAGAAATGTTGCGCAGTATCGTACCAACAGAAGATTCAAAGGAAAAAGAGACTTTAATTGGTCGGCAAGGATTAGAAAGGGTTGTATCAAATTTGAAATTTGTAAAGTAAGTAAAGTCTAATCTCTAGATTTAAGTACTTAAATATCCAGGATTATTCAAATGTACGGGACACTTAAAATAAAAACTTTTTGGTTTTAAGCAATCTGTCGCCCTAACATAAATACTTTCTTGGTATTATTTTTTGCAAAGGGAACACGTTTTTGCATTTTTTAACAAATTTTGAAAACGTGTAGATATTTTCTCTTTTGTTATTAGAGTAACCATTGTAAAAAATATCATCTTATATGTTTCATTTATTTTTCATAGTTAGAATATTTTCGATTATTAAAATGCACGTGACAACTGTTTAAAAGAACACTGGTATCGTCAATCCGATATGGTCTAGTGGCTAGGATACCTGGCTTTCACCCAGGAGGCTCGGGTTCGATTCCCGGTATCGGAAATACTTTTTGCATAATAAGAAAGCTATTTTTGTAATGAATAACATATAATTCATAAACATTAAAAGATATGCTAAATGACGGTCGTTCTTCTCACAAAATATATAGTCGATCGTGTGGGTGACGACAGAAATCCACAAATTCTCCAATCACATTTCAAAATAATTAAATATTCTTTAGTGTTTACTAAAATAATAATTTGGGCCATCCTGAAAAAGTGTTGATATACATTATTTATATGATAGGCAAAAGGATCCAACGTCTATTTTTATTGCATGTGTATTGCTGGCCCTATACGAGAGATATATAAGATAAGTATAGTAAGATATTCTTAGATTATTATTGCCAAACTATGTATTTTTTTTTTCAAATTCGCCGCTGACTTATTGTGATGATATTTAATGATGTTATGTTATATAATATAATGTTTCCACTGTTCAACATTTATTTCATTAACCTTTATTTAAATCTAGCTCATTTTTGACGATTGCTTAATTTAGAACCATTTTAGCATTATTACATGTAATTTATACTTACCGCGCCATCTACTGAGCTATAGCGTGGGTGAAGTTATCTTATTAGATAGATTATAGATTTCCTTGGTAACTATAACTAGCCTTTTAGAAATATTTTGAGAGGGCCCACAAAGTGTTTCTTTCACTATGATGAATGGAATTTACTATAGCAATAGTAATAAACCTATTGTATAAACACTATTAACATAAATCATCTATTAGTTGTAATTAATAATATGTAATTTGTATGTTATTGTTAATATAGCTATGCTTACTCCATAATTTGCGGAAATTTTAACAAAATAAATTGCATTTCGGGCATAATAATTGCAAAATATAGTATACAGGTATTTTGTAAGCGTTACATTGCAATAGAATTTTCACAAATTATGGAGCACTAACTCAAATTTTATTCTTTACCCCCTTATTTATTTTAGCTTTTTAACTTTTATATGTTACAATACAGAGGCTACGTAGAATCGTATTATACCTGCCGCGAAATATTCTTACTTGTGTAAAGGAATTCTTGTGTGTTAGATATTGGCGGAGTCACTTACAGCGAAAGCAGTGCGAGAAGAGAAAACATTAACCAACGGACATCTTTTTGCCTGTCCGGCGTCATCAGTGTTACCCCCAGCGCTATTTCACAATGCTATTTCCTTCTTGGCGTATATCGCTTTCTTTCGAAACGACGGGCCAAGTATATTTCTTAGCGCCATTTAGTAAGGAAGCCTATATAATGTTTATAAGCCGAGAGTGAAATAGTGATGTAAGGTAGAGAACACGCTCGGAACAACGCTGATGACGCCAGATAGGCAGAAATATGTCACTTGGTTAACGTTTTCTCTCTTCTTTCCTCACATTGCTTTTGTCGTAAGTGATATCCACCAACAGCTATATTACCTTTATTTTGGTTATTGTTTCTAGGCATTTTGGCATCAATAGTAATAATTGCATTTGCTCTTCGGACGTCCAATTTCTTTACGGGTAAAATCGTCCACGCAGCTTCAGGGCTGGGAAGCGAGTTCTCCGGGGTGGTAGTAACAGAGGTAAATCTAGATGCATTGCAATTCTGCAATGCATCTAGATTTTTGCAAGAACATATTCATGTTCTTGCAAAATTTGAAGATGCGCTGAACAGAGGAAGTATTATCTACGATATAGACCTTTATAGATGAGTGCTATTTTTCGTTTAAAGCAAGTCATTGAGTGGGCATGGCATTTCAAACAAGTACATAAAATTGTTTCTCGTAAAATGACAAAGTTTATTACAGGATCAAGTCGCCGATCTTGACGAATTACGGTTCACAGTCGAGAGATTTGTTAATCATGTGAAACCTAAAGTTAGCAATGTCTGATACGACAACGTTTTATAATGCGAATGAGAGTGGCGAATGATAAGAACTTTACATAAGCTAGTTTCTTGTTTTCTTGTCTACATTGTTGAAATTGTACTATAAAAGTATTTTGTATTAATATATTTGAAATACGTACGATATTGCAGGGCTTGAATATTTTTAGACATCATACCTATTCAATTATTTTAAATTATATTTTCTCAGATTTTGAACATCGTTGCAATTTTTTCTAAACGAGGACGGATTTGTGTTTTATGTGGTCCCGTACTGAACATTTTGACTGCTTATTTTTACTCCACTGACTTTTTTCGAGTGTTTTATCAAAAAACGTTCTTGAATTTACTAAATACCCTAACGGGCACGCCTTCCTTTTGTTGACCCATTAGGGTACTTACTAAATTCAAGATTTTTTTTCGAAGAATCACAAAATGTTTAATAAAAATACAAGAAATTTCCAAACGTAACAGAATATAAAACGGTTTTATTTCAAAACCTGTGTACCCCACGGAAAGTAAGGAATATTAAATAGTTTTTGGCATTTACAGGTGTTATGCCTGGGCCACGAAAAATTTTCTCCGCTTGAAGCGTATTGTCGCAAACAGTGCGTCAAAAATAAGACCACGGAATTTTTCGCGGTGGATTGAAATATTAAGTAATTTTAAAACGTAATTAAGGTGGGGCGAAGCAATTTATTACTTGTTCTGGAAGAATGGTAGTGCTACAGTAATTTGCGAGGTTTTGATTGCGTTTTGTATGCAATGCCATTATCAAAAATAGCCAGGTACTGTTTTCAAAGCAGCCCTTTTATGTTACAAGATGTCACAATGTGTAGAGCAGGAGTCCACGAATTAACAGAACGAAATCGGAACAGGGTGAATGTCATACTATATACAAAGCAATTAGAATATTTCCGAATAAATTTTTTGAATACATTAGGATGAGTATAGACACCTTTGATTACATACTAGATAAAATAGAACCTTTAATAAAAGTGACCATCAAAGGCCTAAGAATTGTTACACCAACAGAAGCATCATTCTTAACATTAAAGTAAGTTAACATACTTTCATAAACATTATTTATACCAAAATTTATTTTTGTTGAATAAAAAAGTAGTGTCATAATAGTAGTAAAAAAGTAGTGTCACTCATTTTAGTGAAATAAAGTGGCATATGTAATTGTAGTTATATAAAAATCTAGTTACTAAAAGCCTATGTAGATCCAGTATTATAACTAAAGTTCGCCACTTTCCGTGCGCTTCGCAGGCGTTGGCACGGGAATAGTCATTCGGGTGTGTGATTCGTAATATTTATGCTTTGCATATTAGACTATATGATGATGGAGTGGGGATGCAAAACGACCTTGTTACCGACATAAGTGTAGAGAGATTTATTCTATCCGGAAGAATGAAATGTTCTACTATTAGAGCAATATGCACGAACATACAGAAAATAAGAATAGTATATATTATAGCAGCGTTGTATGTATACATAAAATCGGTAATGTATGAAATCAGTGATTCTGTACTTAATGTATTTAATGTGATGGCACGTAAAATGGAACCACATCAACCATCATCTTCAATTTTGCTAGCATCCAGAAGAGTAGAAACAATGTAATGTTGAAAACATTTCAGAAATGGTATTAAATTCATTGGAAAAATTAGAACATTCGAGAGAATAGGTTTTAATGTTTACGACAGACGGTGCCGCAACCATGTGTTCTGTAGGCCGGTCTCTCAAGAAGCAGTGTGGTAACTTCTTACATATTATTTGAAAAAACCAATCTCTACATCTTGTGGAAGAACAAATTCGTAGATGTTATCTAGAGGTAGATATTAATAGCGAGTACAAAGGCAGTATTCCTCAAATCCCCAAAACGTATTCGTGAATTTCACGAATTGTGTCACCATACCCGTGAGCCACCACAACCGATTCTGACACGTTGGGGAACACGGTTACGGGCGGGGTTTTAATAGCATAAATATTTTGAAAAAATAAAGAACGTGGTTTTATTATTTGATTCGAAACAAAGTGCAGCTGTCGATACAAGCCAGTAAAAATTTCAAGCTGCTCAGATTAAAACAGATTTACAAACTATTTATAAAAATTATTTGGGACTAGAGGAAGCAATAACAAAATTAGAAAATTCGTCGCTGTCGTTAGAGGAATCAGTGCAAATCGTGAAAGCTGTTCACGTACAACTATGTGCTGTAGAAGACGCAAAAATTAAAGTGTTTTAATTAAATTTGACGTGTTTTAGACAAGTTATGATTTTGACACTCAAACATATTTGTGAAGGTACGTCTACAGATGCGTTAAGCTGTTTCAAAGATTATTTTCATTATGCAAATATACCATCACTAGAACTGTAGAACGCTCGCTTTTTAAATATAAGCATATTTTTCCCCACGGCGGACACCTTTTGCAGAAATGACTGTGGAAACGCATCTGATATTGAAAATTGAGTTTCTCCAGTACGTCAATTCACGGAAGACTCTTAAAACAGTAGGTGTTTTTTCTTTTGTCGTGTAGTCTAATTCACACACGCAACACAACTCTGAAATCACTGATTTCATACATTATCGATTTTATTTATACATACAACGCTGCTATAATATGTACTATTCATATTTTTCATATGTTTATGTATATTGCTTTAATAGCAGAAAACCAAATGTATATTTCATGCATTCAGTACTTCCATAATAATATGTGAAGCACAAATTTGCGCATATATTACTACTATCACACTACTCCTATACTGACGCCTGTGAAGCGCCCGGAAAGTGGCGAACTTTAGTTATAACTATAATTCTCATACCTATATTACCTTTTCCAGTAAAGCTTGGTTGAATTCATTCCGCAAGCGTAATTTCTGTAAAGGTGATAATTATTCCATTTGAGGTAGACGGCTCATTAAGAAAGTCTTCAGATTTTAGCTCTGGTTGCGAATTATTACGATTCTTACATACTCCCAACTCCATAAGCCTTACTTTTTTCTGTTTTTAAATATTCTGTCCGTAAATCATTGGGCGTCTTACGCTTCCTAGCTAGAATTGAAAAAAGTGTTGATGGCGTAACAGGTATTGTCGGTAATTGAACTGGTGCGAAAGGATTTTCTCAATGGAGTCGCTGAATGTGAATGACTTAGGAGCCACTATTGATGTTAAATGTCTGGGAAATAGAAGATAGTTTATTCATTGTTTGCAAGCAATTGTTCGAATTTTCTTCCTTGAAGTTTGAATCGGTAATAGCAGTGGCATCCGATTCGAAGTTCGCAGGGTCAGGCAAGGATTCTTCTGGAATTATCTAAATTATCATCTCATTTCATAGAAAAGACAACAACTTAAAATATTTCCATTTAATTTCAACATCAATAGCACCATCTTCTGAACATGGAATCGGAATCTTCTTTAATTCTTTTCTATGCGTATCCTCCATGTCTTCTTTAAGGTGTCAACTACGTAAAAATATATATTTAATTTTATATCTAAGTGTTTTTTTCAGCTTTCTTTCAACTGAATTATCATTTAAATCTTTGAGGCATTCCATAAGGTTGGGCAAAAGTACAATGGTTAAATACATTTGTAAAATAAGTAAAGTCATACGGACAACACTATATAAACCAACGACAGAAAAATTATTACAGATATCAAAAGAATTCTTAACAGAATGGCAATTTCCTAACTACATCGGAGCGTTCGATGGCAAGCACTTCCATATTAAAAAGCCCCCAACAAATGGAATTGAATATTATAACTTATAAGCATTTCTTTTCGTTGGTGCTTCAAGCCGTAGTAGCGGTAAATTATTATTATTACTATTATATCCAAAATATAGCGAAATAATCAAAATCGGGAAGGTAGTCAAAATTGATAAAGTAGTCAAAACTAGTAGAAAGAAAAGATAAAACTAATTACGGAACGGCAATTTATACTGAAGATAGATACAAGAGAGACACTTCCTTATAAGGAAGATGTAAATAGGATATTCTGGATTTCAAAATAAATAGATTGAGTAAGCATCCAGAGATATTAATTTGAGCATTACGAAATTGAGGTGTTATTTCATATAACTTAAATGTGATATTTCTGTCGCCTCCTACGACATGGTATTGAAACCAGAACGGGTATTCTGGGTGTGCATGGAGGAATTGCAGCAATCCCCTGCACAGGGTGAATTGATGGTGAGAAAAAAAAAAGTGAACGGAAGCCCTAACGACCAAAAAAATAAAGCGACAGGATAAGGAAAAGGTGGACACATTTCACGTCACGGGGTCCATCGTGACGACTTACACAGAAACACTAGACCACGATATTTAAGGTAATTCTCAACTAGGGAAAGATAAAAGGTAACAATTTTTAATTATCTTCATTGAAACGCTGTTTGAGATCTTTAACCTGCCAATTTCCCAGATCTGCTCCATCTTCACTACTGACATTATACACTAGCGGAAAAATTACATTACTAATGATATGTATGTATATGTATGTATGTATTTGGATGCAAGCTTAGCAGCAAAATCATCCGCGGCCTTAGATAAAACATACTTCGTTTTCCATACTTTGTCGCCTACGTGATACGTGACAGGATGTCTTCTAAGATTATATTGTTGGGCATTCTTTTGATATGCATTGTATATATGCCTACGAACATCTTCATATAATTTGGGAAAGTCCTGAATGTCATCAAGGCGAGAATTCTTGTCGGAAATAAATATTATATTTTGAGCATTTTCTGAGATACCACCATAATAATCACCAGTTAAGGGAATGTTTCTGGCGAACATCAAGAAAGCAGGGGAATGTCCTGTAACATCATGTTTGGCGAGCCGTATGGCCTGTGCGACTTTGTGAATTGAATTATCCCAAGTCTTACGATTTTCGTTTACATATGAACGAATTGCTGTGACAATAACACAGTTTTGTCTCTCTGTGGCGTTAATCTGTGGATGATATCGCGTATTGTACCAGATTTTCTGTACCTTATATACCTTATACTCTTTCATAAAGTTTTGAAATTCAGTAGAGCGAAACTGAGGCCCATTATGACAAACAAAAGTTTGAGGTACACCAAATATAAGAGAAACATGATTTTCAATAAACTTCCTGATAGTACGAGGTGTCGCTTTCGGTAATGGTTGTACTAAACAGAACTTTGTAAACCAGTCAACAATAACTAAGAGATATTGATTTCCATTTTTAGATTTTGGATACGGTCCTAATAAATCACAAACTCTACACTTTCCAATATACTTATATACCTCCCCGCGTATACTAGGCCAATAATATAATTCTAGAACTCGAGTCAAAGTTTTCGAGACACCCAAGTGTGCTGCTGTTTGTGAGTCATGATATATTTTGAGAATATCTTGCCGATGAGGTGTTGGAACAACAATCTTTCACTCAGAGATATTGATTTTGATGTTGAGTGGACTAAAAATGTGTTTGTATAAAACATTATTTTCTACTCGAAAAGCTGGATATAAGTCTGGGTGTCTGGGTTATTCAGCCAAATTAGGGAACCTTGACCAGTTATTACGGTGAAACGAGTGCCCTCTACATAACTACGAAATTTTTCAACGGCAAATAAAACAGCAAGTAAATCCTTCTCTGTAGTATTATATTTCTCTTGACACTTGTTTAGGTTTTTACTAGCATAAGCGATAGGATGTTCAGCACTTTCAATGGTTTGATAGAGCACAGCACCAACACCAGTATTAGAACCATCGCAATTTATAACAAATGGTTGAGAGAAATCGGAACTACCCAAAACTGGAGCTGTAGTAAGCGACTGTTTTATAGTTTCAAATGCCTTGTCGGCTTCAGGAGTCCAAATAATAGATTGACCTTTTTTACGGCCATGTGACAGATCGGTTATAAGACTTGAAAGAGCAAAAAAATTCTTTAAAAAGCGACGATAATAACCCATCAAACCGATAAGTCGTCTGATTTGAGTAGTGTTTTGGGAGTAGGAAAATCTACTGTGACAGAAATCTTGTCAGGATCAGTTCTTAATCCTTCTTGATCAACTAGGAAACCTAAAAATTTCAGAGAAGGGCGACAGAAATGACATTTCTCAAAATTAACAGTGAGTTTGGCTTGTTATAATCTTTCAAAAACCTGTTTTAGTACAACTAAATGAGTGTCGAAGTCAGGTGTGCATACAATAATGTTGTCTAAATAATAAAATACGTAGGGTTCTAAACAAGGACCAATTACTTTTTTATTTCTATTTTATTATATTTTTATTTCTTTACAGACATTTCTTAAGTTTACGGGTAGAAAGACATGACCGAGACAATTTTGATAAGAACCATCTGCAGTAGTAACTTGCAGATTATTATCACACGATAAAGGTATATCTAATTTCTCTAATAAGACCGAAGCAGAAGATATTTTTAGATGCTGAGCAATTAAAATAAAAATGATCAGATTCATTGCAATTCCAACAAGTGGGTTGTGATACGCTGCTAACATTGTGCACTTGTGGAGAGCTGGAGTGAGAAGTAGGAGCGTAACTTAGGTCAAGTTCAAGCAATTGTGATTTACGTGAAATAGGTGGCTTATATCATTCAGATATACTGCGTGATGCTTCAAGCTTTCTACATGGAACAGATAGTTGGGAAATAGTATTTATATCATAAAGCGCTAAGTGCAGTACGTAATGGGGTAAGAAATTTCGTTAAATTTTGTTTACTATAGTCAACTCGTCAGGTTTTTTAGAGAGTTTATTAAAGAGACCATTGCACAAATATAGAGAGATACTTTTTCATCAGGACCCTGCGTTCTACGATTTATTTCCTGTAAGAGATCATGCTCCTAAGGATATGGAAGGAAATCTTGTTTAAGCTTTGAGACTAAATCATCCCAGATATTAAATTTATTGCGATTGACATTGTACCATGTCCAAGCTTGTGACTTGAAAAGATCACCCGAAGAGATTTTACTTTTTCTAAGAACGAGATTACTGACGCTTGAGAGCTGACTCCAGTGAAATGAAAATTCCTCTTACATGGTAAAATAGGTTTTATTAAAGAGGCACGAGTTATGGTAGATAAATGCATGTTATCTAAAGCTGCCTGAAAAGGAACGTTATCTCAGGGAGTAGAAACAACAGGTCTTAGTTCTTCAGCAAAATCTGCCTCTAATGAAATTAAAAGAATATTGAAGTTGGTTTCCTGAGTTTCATGTTCAGACGTTTCAACGTGCAACCTATGAATTCTACAAGATAAGTGTGACAATCTAGAAACTATTCTCTTTTGTAAAAGTGACTCTACCGGTGTAATAATATCAATTTCAGTTCTAATATCATTTAAACTTTCTAAAATCTCTTTACAGTCATTAAAAGTATACGGGTTGACAAGAGTAGCAAAACTACGATTAGATTTTTCCTGACTTAACAAACCTTGAAGCAACTTTCTTTTCCCATCAAGATCTCCAATGGGTTCATAACCCCTAATTCCTGAAAATACAAAAATAACTAGTAAAAAAAAGCTAATAGACCAAATTTAGGGAGAGAAATAAAAAAAATGGAAATTAATAATGAAGCCAGAGAAGAAAAAAAAGAATAATAAACTTGAGTAATTAGTAAACTAATGTAAATCGCAAGAAATTTTAACTGTAAAATAATTATTGAACGTTAGAAATTAACATAAAAAAAAATTGAAGATAGGCAGATCATTGCAACATGTGCACGAGACTAAAGAAGAATGGTTAAGCAATACGGTAGAATATAAAATTAGGCAAAAACAATTTTCAAATTCAAACTAGATAGATTTAATTCACATTCGGAAAAGATACTCGCCAATTTAATATCTCTTTTCTTTGCAATTACGTCTGACCACCACTAAGGTTGATAAATAAAAAAATTAATTATTCGCAACAAAAAAAAAAGCTAAGACGCAATTCTGAAAATTGCAACATTGGTGCATATACACTGCTATTCCAAACAAAAGACCGCGTAACAATAAACATTGTTACACTATTGAGTTGGTGGAAAAAGAAGACAAAGCAACGGTGGAACTTCCTTTTTCTCAAAATTGAGTAATTTGTTTTTGAATTCAATTTTTGATTCAATGCTACTCAACCGCAAAGTCTTTTTCAAATATCAAATTACCCCATGTACTAATCGGAGATTAAGCTTATCTGTTTTTAATGCGATCATATCCGTCGGCGAATTTAAGTGATGAAAAGCTTTCAATAAGAGAGCACGAGTTACGGTAAAAAATGCTTTTGGAATATTGCCGAATAAATGGAGATTATTCCTTAATCTGATCGAAACAAATGTAACGCAAGCTATGCACTGTGCGTGCATTGCTTCACGATATTATAAGAAAAAGAGATGGACACAAAGATGCTGATTTTTCGTGACAAACGAAGGTATAAATTCTATTGTCAACAAGGCGAAACAATATAACTAATTCATCTTATTAAGCGCTCCAAATAAGAGATCACTTTAAAATCTATTTTCTGGTTAATTTGTTGTAATTGCAATTATTTATTTGTCAATATTTTAAATAAAAACTTACCTTAATATTTCTTCCACACTCCCTTAACAACATTTCAAAATTCATGTTGAGTATGCGTACTCATCCAAATAGCTGGTCTTTCTTGGACTTGAGCTGCCAAAACAAAATATTTTGTTTTGAGCGTTGAGATTTAACGCAATAGATCTTGCAAGTGGTGCGAGATTTTCATGCACACTCAAAAAAAGTTTCCTCAATTGTTTTTGCCGTTCAGAGAATACGCGCGTCAAACAAACCGACGCTAGTACAAATTCGCCACAGGCGATCTTCGCGGCTACATGCAATTGTGAATTAGTCAATATCCACGGGAACATTAAGTGTTCGCTTTTCGCTGACGCTGGGAGCTCAAAGCGAATTCACCTACAGCGTAGCGTTTCGTAGCCCTTGGGTTAAACTCATCAAGGATTTCGCTTTTTTTTCGTTCTGTTTTCGTCGCCACGATAAAACGCATCGTGCCGTATTAGAATGCGTATTCAAAAATGCTCGGATAGCACCTTAAAGAATTAGGTTACTATTATTATCAAAAAAAGATAGTAGAAATGTCTTTCGGGTGATGTCGCGTAGTTAATATTTTACTTGGCGTTTCGCTGACCATGCTGTCAGCTTCTTCAGAAGATTTCAGCGAAACGTCAAGTAAAATATTAACTACGCGACACCACCCGAAAGACATTTCTATTATGGATTACGGTCGTGAAAGCCTACACTCAACAAAAAAAAGATGTTCGTGAATCTGATGCGTGTTTCAGTTTATTCCGTTAGAAAAGCAGTTACAGTTACAGTTAAATTAATTCTTTTCTGCCTCGTAGGTAAAAACTAAACCACAAACCAAAAAGTTGTTGGTTCATAATTTTTAAAAACTGAATTGCGCGCCAAAAGAATCACCAATAAGGACAGATACAAAAACACAAAAAGGTGTCTGGGTGAATAATGCAATAGTAATCATTGTACTTGCTGTAATTGTCTAATGTAAAGTTAACTTAAATATAACACTTTGTAAAAAAAATACAACAAAATAAAACAGTTCTGTTGATAAATTTATATATAGATGATTTATGAGTATTTCAGTAAAATTTATAAAATGCATTTATCGTAGGCGTCCTGCTTTTACCCTGTTAACCTAATATCTATTGATTCAAAATCACCAGAGTTACCCAATATTTAGTTATCTTGTAAAAGCGGGACGCCCCATGTAACATTTAAGGAGACTGTTAATGAAGCTATTACTAACTTTGACGTTCCTTGTTAATTTTAAACATTAAAGATCGTAGTTTTCTCTCTTAAAAAGAATCTAGTTCTAGGAAGAAATAACTAGAACCTATTAGATAATTTATTTTACACATACGTGTAAACAAACATGTTAATGAATTACCTGTTCAAATGTACATATTTCTAAAGAAACCACTAAATGCTTTTGAATGTAATACACTATCTATTAGTTTAAAACTTGAATTACTTCTAAGAGTGTAGTAAAATAAGTTGTACATACTACCATTTATACATTTTAACAACATTGTCTTTTATCCAATACATCCATTACAGTTAATGTAACATAAGTAATATGTATCTTACGATATGGCTTAGTGGCCGCGATACATAGAAGTAATGTATGTAACAATAGTTGGTACATATGTATGTACCAACTATTGTTGGTTTCCTGCTGTCTCTAGTATGTCGCTCGCTTCCAAGGTTTGCAAACGTTCAATGATACATTTTGTGGCATTATAAGCTTTTTCTCCTAAGCTTGTGCCAAGCTGTATACTTTCACATGGTGCAATCGCTTTTTTAACTATGTTATTATGATAGAGTGTCGATAAATAGTCTTCAATTGTAGAATAAGAAACCAATCCCCGATCATCAAAATAATCTTGCTTTTTGTATAAACACTCCAAAAACTTGAGATAAGTTTCGGACTGCGGCGGTATGTTTCCAGTAAGCATTATATTATTCAGTACTTTGGGATCCAATCTCGTTTCATTAAGGCAACTCCTCGAGATATTTTGCACATTTGGATCAATTACCACCCGAACAGGTGTGCACTAATCGACAAAATAGAACAGGATAATCATTAATGATAACTTACTTAAAGTTTATACTATGCATTTGTGTATCGAAATAATCAAAATAAAGTAAACAGATTGTTTTTGAAGCCACGAACACGAGAGAGAGTAGTCTTGCAATGTCTTAATGTTAATACAGAACAATACGTGTTATAACAACACAGTAAATAAGAAAACTTCATCTACAAAATTTTCTACGTGGAACTGAAGTTAATAATAAGAATAAAAGAATGTGTTGAAATTTCTTGTTGGGTTTTTCGGTATTTTTGCAGTAAATCTCCCATTTTCTTCAATATTTGTATTTGTAAATATTGCATTAGCACCGAATTTGGAAAATGTTCTGTTTATTTGAATTTTTTGATGATAGAGTTGTCTAAAAAGCTTTTCTACGAAGCATAAACTTGGTGCCTTTTCGATTTTTCATTTTTTTCTAAATATAAAAAAAGTTTTTTTTAACATATACATAAAACAAAATTGTTCAAAATAACTATTAACAAATATTTACTTAAAATGCAAATTGTAGGAATCTTAAAACGCAATAATTTTCACCTAATTCGAAATTTAAAAATTCATAGACTTTTTTCCTTTTATGACATTCCAGTGATGTAAATAAAAAATTTGGGTCTCGCGAAACTTTTATGGGGACCTGCTAAAACACCTATTTAGAAATGGTAACAAATCGTGGATCATTTATAAACGGGAGTACAGATATTGGAAGACATTTGTATCATCGATGTATATCAAAGAGCAAAACTTAGTTATGGCAACCCTGAAAAAAGTATGGGAACAACCTGACGCTGTCTTCTTCGTAATAAAAAATTATTGATTGAAAAACCTCGGAGATATGAAGTGCCAAAAAAAATACACGACGAATTGAGAGCTTCGTCCTTTTTTGAGGTCGATTATAAATAGAAAATAGTAAACATTCGGGGCTCCTCTGCCTTGCAGAGTCTGCGAGCGCCTTATCTACCATTACTGCGTTCCCTGGTATGTTCTTAATGTAGTGATGAAGTCCTTTCCCACGTACTTCGCTTAAACTACCTAAATGAAACGAAGTTATAAGGACATTCGACATCTCATTCTTTCAGACGTTTGCAAAAGGCTCTGAACATTTTCTTCATAATTCCCATTTTTGTGATTACCAAGAATACCTTTTATGGTACCAAGAATACCCTATTATGGTAAGCAACCCAGGCACTGTTTTTCTATTGGTGTAATTTTATTTCGCAATTCTTCACATTTTCTTCTTCCTAAAATCTGTGAACCTGAACATACTTTTAATGTATTGAAAAAACGAGACTTTTTAAGAGTTACTTCTCAAACTGAATGTTTGTAGTTAAATTCGAGGAGCACAAGTTCACGCAAGTGGCCTTTTAGGCCAGGGTTTCGCAGGGCTCTCTTTTTGACCCAAAGCTATTTAGTTTGTTTACCAACGACGTTCCGAAGCCTTAAGATATCGAACTGACAATATATGTCGGTGATATCACCATCTACTCGTTATACAAGGTCGAGTGAATATTAGCCAGACAGATGCAAGCCACCATCGAACAACTGGAAATAAACAGCAACACATGTATTGCTGTTCATTTTACCAACAAATTGAAGCTCCGCGGGATGTAAAATATCTAAATGAAGCCTAAAAATACATTATTAAAGGGGTCTAAACAAATAATATTTTTTTATTTAATATCCTGTATGCTGATATTGATTGAATATGTAATTAGTAATTGAAATAATTTGAATCATGACAATGGTTGGGGAAAAGGGTGGGGAAAGCAATCCGATATGGTCTAGTGGATAGGATACCTGGCTTTCACCCAGGAGGCTCGGGTTCGATTCCCGGTATCGGAATTCTGCTTTTTGTTATAGAAACTGTTTTCTTCAATTTAACGTTTTACACAAAAACGACACATTATAACTTCTACTAAAATGAATCTAGAAGTAAATCTGTTTACTTTATATTTTTGTTATAAGCCAAAGTAATTGAAAGCAATTTTACCTGTATTAGATAAACATACAGCAAAATCCACGCAAAAATTTTCAACACCATTGTCACTCTAGACTAATATTAACTAAAAGTATAATGAATAGAGTGCACGGTCACATGTGATAAAATAAAAAAAAATGTTGATGAAGAATATAGCGATAGTGTTAATCTCCCAATATTTTCATTTTATCTGAACTTTTAACCTTTGCTCCAATTTGTGCCCATGTTGCTTTTAGTACGCTATGTTACGTGCTATGCGTTTTAGTTATATAAGAACAGCGAAATTATCAGTTGGTTCCTCAAAAATTTATTTAGACTACTGTATAAGGGAAAAGTTAATTGTTTCGGTTAGAAAGTAATCCTTGTTTCTGTAATATACACATCAAATTTCAGTACACTACAATATTACTTGTTCGATGAGAACAACACATTCCGAGGCGAAAAAGTGTCTTGTTTTGCCATTTTTTTTTAATATGGAAGTAGAAAACAAAATTTTGGTTATATATGTCATTAATCAAAAACCTTGCTAGTAGAGGAAATGTTTAAACGTTAAAATTTTTTTTATAAAATTGTAAAGACGTTATTCTACGGTTTATTCTAATGTATTATACATATATCAATAATTAAATTTATAATGTTTAACTTTTTTAGTTCTAAATTTAAATTTAGAGAATTGGATAATAAGATGGTTTTTGTAAATTATGAACCAATCTCGATAAATTATCTCTATGTTACTGAATGAACAAGGGAAATTGCCATCTCGAGTCATATATATAAAAAATAAAATCGAGACTGTATGTACACACTGTATGTAAATCACTTAACCTGACTACCTTAAAATTTTTTCTGACTTGTTTTGATAGCTGCACATTCTTTCGGATTGAATAATAGAACCACCTTCTTTATACTCTCAAAATATTTATAATAGTAAAATGTCGCTTGTAACCATGTTCCCCCAACGTATAAGCATCGGTAGTTCAGGGGTATGAGAACACAGTCTATGAAATTCGCGAATGGATTTTGGGGATTTCAGAAGCACTGCTTTTGTACTCGCAATTGGCGTATCCATCTATGGATAATATCTGCGAATTGTCTCTGTCACAAGATGTAGAGCATGAATTTTACATGTAATATGTAAAAAGTTACCACACTGTTCCTTAAGAGACCGGCCTACAGAAAGCATGGTTGCAGCACCATCTGTCATAAATATTAAGATTTGATCTGTGGATATTTCAAGTTTTTCCAATGTGCTTAACACCACTTTTGAAATTACTTGGGCAGTACATTCTTCTATTCGTCTAGAAGCTAATACAATTGAAGATTACGATTGATGTGGTTCCATCTTGCGCATCATAACACTAAGCACAGATCTTTTTTTACAACCAGTTGTTTCATCCACACACAAGCACACTTTTTTATTTTTCAGTTCAGCTTTAATTTTATTTTCTAAATGTACACGCACAGATGGTAAATAATTTCGTAACGTGGTCCTACTCGGTTATGTAATATTGGCGTTTTTGTTCCAAAATGAAATAAATGAATCGTTGTTTAAGAAAGTGAACGCCAGATTACACTGAATCATCATTGTACGTAAATCAATTAAGAATTGTTCGTATTTTGCGGCAACGTTAGATATACAGTGTGTCTGTAAAAGTTGGCAACAAATTGGAAACTTTTTTATTATACGTTTCTCAAAAAATTTTATTCTTGATAAAAGTTGCTGCATGAACCCAAACATACGGTAAACATAGCAGATCCACTCTGAGGTTAACAATAACAGTGCTAACAGCGCTTCTTTGGAAACCCCTCAAGAGTAAACTACCCTTATTCTGAAAGATACGCAGAAATTTTATTAGGAAAATTTGTTTGTGATGTAGAGATATAGTCAAATACAAAATTTCGGTCAAGCACGCTCAATTATGATATTTCGTCATTTTTCGTTTTTTTTTTTTTTAACTAGATGCAAATTGTTGATTAAATTGCTATATGATAACACTTGTACTGAATCAAGTAGGTATGGAAAATTTTCGAAACAAATACGTAACTAATGTCAGTAAGCGTCAAATCGTCAGTTGGAATTGTAATAAATAATAACAATGCCATTGAAATTGAGTGTTCAAGATAAAATTGAAATTGTTCTAATTGTTGGAGATAACTACAAAACTTTTAGGGAAGCTGCCGAAATCTTTAATTACAGACACCCAGATAAAAACATACATTTTGCAACAGTAAGTAAAATAATAAAAAAATTCAAGGCTTATGGAAATGTTGAGAATAGATTCAAAAAGAAACATCAAGCATGGGTTGCTACTGACGAAATTCAAAACCAAGTAATGCTCTCAGCTGTAGAAAATCCTAAATATTCGTTAAGGAAAAGGTCAGCCTTGTTTGGTGTAAGTAAAGATGTTGTTGCAAAAATATTAAAATCAAACAAATTTAAACCTTACAAACCCCAGTTCAGTCATACTCTAAAAGCAGGAGATTTTGATAGAAGGTTTGAATTTTGTGCTTGGTTCCAAGGAGAATTAGAAGATAATCATGGTATGGCAAGATGTATACTTTTTACTGACGAGGCAACGTTTACTTCGAATGGGATAGTCAGCTCACAAAATAGTCGCTGGTGGAACGACGTTAATCCACAGTTTACTGTCCGAACTCGTGATCAATATTCCTTTACCACAAATGTATGGTGTGGCATCATTAAAAATAGACTAGTTGGACCTTTCTTCTTTCGCCAAACTATGAACGCACAACGTTACTTAGAATTTCTAAACACTTCATTGGTTGGTTTTCTTAATGAGCTGCCCAGAAACGAAAGACAACAAATATGGTACCTACATGATGGAGCAACATGCCACAGTACGAGAAATGTTCGCGAGTTTCGCTTGCATATTTTTAATGGAAGAGTAATTGGAAGATTTTTGGATGCTGCTTGGCCCCCAAGGTCTCCGGACCTGACCCCATTAGATTTTTTTTTATGGGGATACTTGAAGCAAAAAGTGTACCTTAAAAGACCATTTGAAAATGTTGATCATTTAGAAAGAACTATTAGGGAAACATGTAATGGTATAACTCCGGCTGTTATTAGAAATGTAATAAAAGAATTTTCTCGAAGAACAATTACCTGCTTAGAAAGGAACGGTGGATATGTGGAAACACATGTGCAGTGAGGAAAAAGTGAATCTGCATTTTTCCTTCTCATGCTTTAATGTGTAATGTTGCATTTTGGAAATAAATGTTTCTATTATAATTAGATATTTATTATTGATATTTTATAGAATGTTAACATCGAAATGAAAAACAGTTAAAAACAATTAGTACAAGTGTTATCATATAGCAATTTAATCAACAATTTGCATCTAGTTAAAAAAAAAAAAAACGAAAAATGACGAAATATCATAATTGAGCGTGCTTGACCGAAATTTTGTATTTGACTATATCTCTACATCACAAACAAATTTTCCTAATAAAATTTCTGCGTATCTTTCAGAATAAGGGTAGTTTACTCTTGAGGGGTTTCCAAAGAAGCGCTGTTAGCACTGTTATTGTTAACCTCAGAGTGGATCTGCTATGTTTACCGTATGTTTGGGTTCATGCAGCAACTTTTATCAAGAATAAAATTTTTTGAGAAACGTATAATAAAAAAGTTTCCAATTTGTTGCCAACTTTTACAGACACACAGTATATCGGACACTAAACATTTAATTTTAACGCTGTCGTAAGTCAAATCCGGGTAATCCTTAATGAACTTATTCACCGTCTTTAATGATAGCTGGTTTCTCGCTGCTATTATTATGTACGCTCCAAGCGGTAGCGAACGGGATACTGACTAGTGTTTCGCATGCGGAAGTCTGTTCGTTAGCTGCGCCGATGATGAGCACCCGAATAATACTCTAATAATGATACTAGGTATTGTAGAGTAGTATTTCCAGGATACGTCGATCCTGGAAACAGCTGTTCCAGATTAATTAATTAAACTTGTGTGGTGCGTAGTGTGCCGGTACTTTTGTGTCGTTTGCCAAATTTTGCATATTTGTAAAATTTATTATTTTGACTCCCAAAACAGTAATGAGAATAGATGTATTGGCTTCCGTAGGCGAATACTGAAAAATCAAAGAAATTTCGATTTTCCGGTAACTTCTACAGTTACAGTTGTAGGATCTGTGATGCTGACAACTTGTAGCAATTAATCAAACAATGTTGTATGAAACAAGAGTGACGCAAAACTTGCAACGTTTACTATATATTTTTCAGTAATTGTGGAAGTTTATCGTACTTATTGAAATGCTAATATAGCGGACCTTAGCGGTTACTACATCAGGTTACACAAACTGCAACAGTTATTAGAACAATTAAAACATTCTACATTAAACTACCACATACTATGCAGTGTTTTTATGATTATAATTGTTGAAAGAGTAGGTTCAAAGAATAAGTAAACGAAATAATAATTATTCCGTGTTATTTGGCACTCACACAAAACTTATTTGGCTTTCCTACAATTAGTTGAACCGCTGTCATAGTAAATAACAAAACCCTTAATTTTTGTCAGATAAATTTACTCAATGCTCGTTAAATATCGAAACATCATATTCCTTTATTCAAGTATTAGGAACTAGCAAACAACACAAAGGTATCGGCATTCGATCTTTCATTGAAAATGTGGATCGATGTATCCTCGAAACAGCCGTCCCGGATTAAACAATTAAACTTGTGCGGTGCGGAGTGTGCGGACACTTCTGTGTTGTTTGCCATACTACCCCTCGGTCCTTCCTATAATTATTAGAAATTACACTAATCTTTGTAAATTTTCGCTAGCTTTAAAGCCTATTTTTACCACAATAAAATTACTTCAATATTTTAAAGGAAATTACTCTTTAAAGATGGCGCAGCTTTCTACAATTACGTGAATTTTCAATTCGACGTCGTTGCAATTATCTTCACAGGATTTGTTTCTGTGCATTAATAATAATAATATTAGCGATAACAACAAAGTAGTTACTAGCGTTATCTACGCCCCAGAAATCGTCGAAAATATATCAGATGCGTCTAGAGTGTCTTTGAGGCATTTCATAAATTCCCGTTTTAGTTAGATCCAAACTTTAAGCAGCTTATACCATTTTGGCTCATGGCATCATGGCTCTCTAATAGAAAATATAGAGAATAAATTATCTATATAGCGTAATGCAAAAGTCGATCAACTAACAATATTGGAATGGTTCACAGAAAGAATTTTACGTTCGTTATGTTATAGATTGAGCATCTAGTACGTTTGTTATGTTTAAGTTTGTTTAGCTATTTTCAGATTTAATTTGACGGAAGTTCCTTTTTCTAGTAAAAAACTAAACATGCTACGTTATAGTAAAGAAAGTTGTAACAACAACGCAAAGAAAATCGTTTAAAAATGTACGGGAACTTCTTTTCTTAAAAAATGAGCTTTATACCGCAAACGTAGAATGTAGAACAAAAAACTGACAACGTCAAGGAATAGTAAAAACTGCATGTTTAACTCAAACACTAAGGTATCGGCATACACTGAAAAAAAGGATTCTTTTCGGCAAACGAATATACTTCTTAAAAAAAATTTCGGATAGATTACTTTTTGGAAATTTTTGTCGCTTTTGTACTAAGGATAAAGTGGCCGCTAGAGTAGAAGTTTCACAAAAGCCAGAACTTCTACGTAATGAGACTAACTACAAAGTTGATTTAGTATCTAGATCACATGGTGTCGAGCAACCATCTATATTTAACAAACTGCCGTATTTTCATATAACCAGAAATACTTGCGTTGATATCATGCATGATTTGTTAGAAGGGGTTTGTAGGTATGACATGGCGAAAGTTATTCAAACATTAATTAATGAAAAGCACTTTACTTTGAATACTCTTATTTTTTCATTTTCTTACACATTATCCACAAGCCCTGTTAGAAGTTGGCCCAGTTGTAAATGTATGGTGCATGAGATTTGAGGCGAAGCACAGAGAATTCAAATCCTTTGCAAAGGTGGTTACTTCTAAACGAAACATCATCATTACAGTGGCAGTTAAACATCAATTAAGACTGTGCTACCGTTTTGTAAGTAAAATCGGTTTTGAGGACAACATTCGATATGGCTCTATGCACACAATTGCAATTTCTATGCTTCCAGACTACGAGAATTTTAAAAATACGTTACCTCCATATTTTAATCGTCATGAAATTGAAGTAACATTAATAAAATAACAAATAACAAATCGCAAAGAGATTTGTTTATACATGTATAAATATATAACAAAGTTTTAAATTAAAATACTTATGTTGAAACATCAGATTGAAGCTATTCCTGTTAGTTCTGGACATTTGTATTTATTCTATTACACCTATAAGAGCGTATGAATAGATATTACAGTCGAAAGTACTTACCCAATTTCAATTTAGTATACGACTAAAATTTGAAATTTGCAAAAAATAACTATTTGTATAGAAATAGTTTGGGAACTGATGTTTCCAAGAAGTACGTTCTAGTATCTTTCTATTTATGTATTTGTACTGCTTATAATTGTTGTATTTAGATGTTGTAGTTAATAAATGTCTACTGCTAGGTAGTTTTTTTTTTAATTTAACATTTTTCCATCTATGTATTCATTTATTAACATGATGAACGTTTCTTGAGAGGTATACTTCGAAGTATTGCGGTGTAAAAGAATTCACAGTATCGAAAAAATATATCCCTTCAATATTAGCGTGTATACGATACTGGTTTCTCGCACATACATTTTCTCTGCATCGGTAAATTCTCAGCAAAAATACTTCAAAGTATTTCTCTCAAGAAAGGTTAACAATGTTAATAAGTGAATGTAGATGTAATGATTAAATTCAAACAGCTTATTTATTTCAACAACAGAAATACAATGTTAACTACAAATAAAACATTTCTTAAACACAAAGAAATAGTGTTCTTCTAGTACAAGTAATCTTATTTATGCTGAACAAAATAATTTATTTCGATTAAGTACATATGTTATTAAATTAAAGATATGCTTTATTAGTTTCAAATACTTTCAATTCTTACAGTCAAATAAATATTTATTTCAGTAGTAATTATAGAACTATTACAACAAAGAAATATTGCTTTGCTACAACATAGACTACATTTAAGTCAAAGCTGTATTACTTCGGAAGGAAGTAATATGGAAGTTAAACGACTGTTTGGTTCAAATAAATATTTTCTTGGTACCGAATAAGTATTTCTTTGCAACTATTTAAAAGAATGATTTATTTGGATTCATGCATATTTATTAACGCAAATTAAATCTTTTTCTCGGTGTACTTCACACCATACAATAACTTTATTAGTTTGAAGTTTCAATCTTGATATAATTTAAGCAAGACTTTTGTCAGATGTAGCTGTAACCAACATAAAAGTAATTCAAAATAGACGTGGCTCTGCCGATTATGTTTTTTCTATGATCATATTACACCTGAAAAAATGGAAGATAAAAGGAGGTGGAAAGAAAAAGATACAAAAAACAAAGGAGAATAAATTTTAAATAGGAAGGATAAGAGAACAATGCAAAAAGAAAAATTGATAAGAGATAAGGCAACTGAAAGGTCAAAAAGAAACATTGATACTAGAAGAACGATGAATCCTTAAATACGAATTAAAAAAATACAGCAAAATAAAGATGTGAAATTAATAACTATAATAACTAATTCAAAAGGACAAGTGGTGGAATAGTGACGTGAAGATAATGGCAAAAAAAGGGGAAATTGTCATAGGAGACGGAGGAAAATAGTGAAAAATATAGTCAGATACGCAAAGAGAAATGCATAGAAAGAGTTTGGAAAGGAATTACAAAAAAACTATGTAACATGTAATAGAAACTTTTGTACAAAAAGACGGTACATGAAAGAAAGAAAAAGGAATACAATCACAGCAGTAAAAGATACAAATCCAGACAAACACGCCCCTAATAATAATAATATAATAAAACATGTAAATATACAAAAAGGAGAACGCGTAGATTGTAAAAACTATATAGTAATATGTATGTCCTCGGTATACATGAGAATAATACAGAAAAAAAACAATTTGTAGAAAAGGAATTGAGGGAAGAACTAGCAGCGTTTAGACCAGAAAGGTAAAAGAAGGACGAAATATAGATATTAGAAATTTAACAGAAAGAAGCATGGTTATTGGGAAAAAACTCTTATTTTCATCATTGATCTCAGAACGGCGTTCGACTCAATTCAAATTAAATAATATGGAAGTGTTCGATTACTTTAGTGAAAGTAATAGAAAGCGTCTATAAACTAGTAAAGGTAAGAATATAAATAGACTAGGAAAGATCGGAGGAATTCGAATGGAAAAAAGTATTAAACAAGGAAATAGCCTGAGTTCACTGTTATACCTAATAATGATGAGCGAATTGATAAGAAGGAGAACCAATCAAATACAGACAATAATAAAATGTTATAGATTATAACAGATAAAAATAGAGGCTTTAATATATGCGGATGACATAGTATTAATAACAGATCCAAAAAACAAAATGCAAAAACCAATTAATAGGTAGAAATGTAAATCAAGGCGGGAAAGAGTATGATCATGGTCATCAATAAAACATAAAACAATATAATAAATGCAAAGCGCTGAAATTGAGAATTAGAACTAGTTAAGTACAACAACTTGAGAAATATAATTAAGAGGGAAGCCCTTTAAATTGAAAGACTTTTATGATGTACAACAATGGAAAATGTCCATTGTAGAGCAGTGTTTTTGAAAAAGAAAACGAATAATGAGATAAAAGTGGAGCTCGGTGAATTTTATGGCTTCGTTATCGATCATAAAACATTTAACAGGTGAATTTAAACGAGGCCGCACGAGCATTTTTTATGAAGAACGTCCAGGTCGTCCAAGTGAGGTCACCACATCAGAAATGATTAACAAAATTCGCGATATGGTAATGAACGATCAGAGGCTGAAAGTGCGTGAGGCTGTAGACATCTCAATTAACCGGACGCATAACATTTTAATAACTTGAATATAAAAAAGCTTTCCGCAAGGTTGGTGGCGCGATTCTCTACAACTGATCATAAACACACACGTGTGTCAACTTCAAGGGAATGTTTGGCGATGTTGCAATGATCCATAACTGTTGACAAAACATGGATTTATCACAGCACACCAAAGACCAAATAATAGTCCAAACAGTGAGTTTTTCGTGGCGATCCGGCGCCAAAAAAGGCCAAAGCCACTTTATCTGCCGACCAGATCATGGCCACAGTGCTTTGTTAAAAATTATTTGGCCAAAAAACTGATATTCGATCTTGAAATTCTAGGCTCGAAACTACATCGGATTTACAGCCAAATATTATTTTCTTCGATTCTTGTTACGTGAGTAATAATTTCGATGTTAAAAGGTCAAAATGAATTTACTTTTTATCGAGCAATTTTGTTTATTCCATCTCAATTCTTTTCCAAATTACATCTACAGTTTACTATTTTAATTAAATCACATAACACCCTTGATGACTTTAAAATGTCTTGCTTCCATGGTAACGATGTCACTTGCTGTTCAAATACAATGCAATAACATAAAGAATTATAATTACGCTTTCCGTTAGTAAATGTCGTTTGTCGCACTAAAAGTTGTTTACTGGTTTCTTTTTTTTAACAACATATTTTTTGTCTACATGTATAAAACAGAGATAAAAACTCGGTCTAGGGGATATTGGAGGCAGAGATCATCAACACTACTTCGCCTAAAATGGAACTAAATGTAAAAACATCTGAATAAAACACTTACTAGCGTAAGTAAATAATTATCGAAACAACATATGTGAGTTTCTTTGCATTGCTTAAAATATGTAATTAAATTCTTTCAAGAAAATGTGTGCTTATATCGTTTTCAATTTAAGTGCTCGTTACTTCTACCGCTCGAAAGTCACGCAATTACGTAATTACTCGGCGAACCTTTAGATGAGCGCGGAGCGCTTGCACTTAATTTTCATCAGACAAAATCGAACTGTGGGAGCGTAGTTAGTAGACAAATCGACCACAGATTTTTGGGCAGGATACTCTAAGAGCGCTCTAAGGTGATAAGTCGAAAACGCTATTAGTGTTATTTACAGATGAAGTACCTAGACGAGCCTGCGAATTGGCTCTTTCCATCGTTACGAATGAGCCCGTTTAGACCTGGTATAAATGAAAAAGTAAGAAAGGATGGACATTGGTAAAACAAAAAAAAACTATTCAATTGTTATCGCTACTAACTTCTTCCGGGTTTTGCCGTGTGTCAAAACTTTCGCTCGACGTTTCGCTGTTCATGTTGACGGCTTCTTCAGAATAACTAAACCGATTCTCCATTGTCTGACGTTCTTCTTATATACGCCGTCGGTTCATTCCACCGTGAAGTTTACGCTACACTACGCGTGTAGTAGACTCTTCCACGTGTCGCTAAGGTAGTACCGTTGTTCTCTGCTGACGATCTTGTAATTTTCTATTTCTATGGCTTCCCTGATGAGTTTTTTTCCGTAGTTCTCGGTGGTGGCTATCACTTTTACGTTGTTGAAGCCCATTTTATGTCCAGTCTCGTGTATATGTTTTGCCACTGGTGATTGCTCGATTCTTTTAAGTCTTGCGTTCCTTTCGTGTTCTTTTATTCTTACAGTGATAGCCATATTGACATGTTATCTTGTAAATAGCTTAGCGATCGGTAGATACTGCTGAATTGACTTTGCAATCCCGAAACTTACTTGTACGTCGTGTTTCCTCAGGATTCGTCCTACTATTTCGGTGATTCCTGCTACGTATGGTAAACACGCCATTGATCTCTATGGTTCTGTAGTCGTCTTTAAAAGCATCTTTTTCCTAGTGGCTCTTCTTATGTCAATGTCAGTGTAACCATTCTTCTTCAGTGCTTTCTCCAGATGTATCTTCTCGCTGGCTAGATGTAGCTCATCACTAATGGTTTCGGCTCTGAATAGTAAGGTTTTAATTACCGTTGTTTTCTGCATCGGATGATGGTGAGATCTTGTATTTAGATGTCTATCGGTGTGCGTCTTCTTTCTAAATACTGCGTATTGTAGTATTCCCATTCACCATTACATCCAGTAAGGGCAGATTTCCAGTTTTTTCTTTCTCCATGGTGTATTTAATGACTGGGTGCTGCGAATTGAGGAGTTGCAAGAAATGTTGTAATTTATCTTCTCCGTGTTGCCATATTATAAAAGTATCGACATATCGCAGCTAGCACTTCGGTTTCATTTCGCTCGAGCTTATGGCTTCTTCTTCAAGTGCTTCCACAAACAAATTGGTATTACAGGAGATAGGGCTTCCAATTGCTGTTCTAAAAATATGTCGCAGATAAACATTCTCTTACTAATTCGATGATGATAATTTTGTAGTCCAAGTTCCGCTAGTATGGTTAGTGCGTCCTCTGTAGGTATCTTGATAAATAGCGATGTAACGTCAAAACTTACTAAAAAGTCTATAGGCTTAGTTCAGTGTGGACAGAATACCCACGAAAGGTTTTGAATTCTTCACATATGAAGTAGTGAAAGTTTTGGCACACGGCGAAACCCGGAAGAAGTTAATAGCAGTAACAGTAATTACTCAATTGTTCCAACCCTAAGCTTTCGCAATTAGTTTATTGCTTCAACGGAGAATACCACTAGAATTACAAACAAATTACGATATGTACTATAATTGATTCAAGATTACTGGCGAGTAAGTGTCAGTTACAAAAAAAAAAAACGGAAACTATACATTACAATCAATTACCCGCGTCGTGAGATTTAAAAAATGTAATAAAAGTTATCACTGAAAAAAATATCTTTTTAAATGTCACAACGTATTAATTGTAATATTTGGTTTTTCTGCCAGTTGACATTCACTTGTAAGTGATCTTGAATCTAATTGCAGTACGCATTGTAATTTGCTTATAATTCTGATAGTATCCTCCGATCAAGCAATAAACTAATTGGAAAAGCTTAGGGTTTGAACAATTGAGTAATTACATTGCGTAGGCTTTCACGGCCGGTATAACTGTTACTGCTATTAACTTCTGCAGCCAAATTTGAACAATTATGTGATTTATTTATTTTTTGGCTGCCTTACCTAATTAATATCCATTCCTTATGAACATAACGAGTACAGCTCAACTTAAAGTGTAACATCACTGTGATAACTGGTGACTTGGGTCCTTAACTGACCTTAAATTTTGTGTTTAATGTTTCTACGCTGAACTTTCCTGGAAAATTCATAATGTGACGTATATACTGTTATATTATGAATAGAAGTTAAATTATTATTATTGTTTATTTTTCATATAATTCTATATGTGATTACTTTATCAAATACGATAAACCATATTCTTCGACAAATACGCTAAAATATCTCATCGAACACAACGTACGCGTTTAAAAACGCATTCAGTAACAACAATCGCATTTACGATTCAGTAGGTAACTTAGCGAAGACCGTAATGTAGTTGTAAATCTTTCGTTGACCTCCAGAGTTGAATACGCTGTTAACTTCCTTCTGTGTATGCCTTTTCCACGTTGTATGTCTGTGTGCACTTACATACATAATGTATGCCAAAGAAACTAGTTTACAATTGTATCCGTACCCATACATCGGACATGTGTTTATCTCGTCTTATTTTTACGTTGTCCATTCATTAGGCGGCCCATTCGCCGAAATATCGAAAGGCGATTGGACTATGATCTAATTGTTTTTGGAATTACAATGCGACACTCTATTCCCTAGGTTCCATTTTTTTCAACGTTCCCGCGAAGTAAAAGTGGTTCAAAGTGATCTATTTAATATGTACATGCCATAGAATTATTTACCTCCAGCGTAAACGGCCGATAGATTGTTAATAGTAGAGTTTTGTTGCGTCTACATTATTGAAAGTTAACATTTAACATATTAAGAAAATGAAGAGTGTGCCAGTAATATTCACATTATTGTTTGTAACAGTTGAAGTAAGTAGATCTTTTTAATGTCTAATATTTCTTAAATAATAAATAATTACAATTGCAATTATTAATTGTTAATACGACCAGTAGTTGACAAGCGAGCACTATATAACATTTAAATGACTCCCGCATAATTTGAAATTCTTTTATTACAAAGAGTTATAACCAAGAAAAATAACGTACATATACGCATATAATTGATTGGATGTAACATTATTTGCAAACTAGTTTTACCACATTTTACAATAACAAACGTATGTATTGTTTGTTAGGTGTTTGTTAGGTAAGACTAGTCAATTTAATTATTAACCTTTATTAAAAAAACTACATGGCCACAACCAGATAAATATATTACAAATCAGTTAACATAAATTTTGGAGGAAGTAGTAATTCCTCCTGTTTGCTAGTCATAGCTCAGACATTTTCAAAGATCAAAATTTAATCCTAGTTTCATGGATAGGTTTTAAACAAAAAATGTATAGCAAGATATTACTTTTTAAGCAGACATTTAATACGTATTTGTTGTCTTACACAGTGTATCGATAAAGTAATGCACAGTATTAATAACTTTGTTATTAAGCGATTTAAAAACAATGCTAAAATGTTCTAATTTTTTATTTTTTACAAAAACCGTTACTTGACGCAAATGACGTAATGTTTTCTTTAATCATTTTTTTCAACAAAAATGAATTTTCTATTGTTTTCCAAATACAATGATATTCCATACTATGGTTTTACAAGATACATCAGTGCGACAAAGAACAATTGAATGACCAACCCATTCGCTTGATCTAAGTCCACTGGTTTTTTTTTGTGGGGTTAGTTGAAAATGATTCTAACAAATAATTTAAACGATCTTACCCATCGAATTAAACGTGTAATAAAAAGTGCTTTTACGTTAATGTCAAATTTTCAACGGGGTACATTTTGAACAATCCCGGAAAGGATTATTGATTGATTATTACCATAAGCAGGTTAAAGTCTCTTGCGTCCTTAACATCGCGACCCAATGGTCTTACTGTATTAAATCTGCTTTGGCTTCAGTTCTTCTTCTTCTTAAACAGGTTAATTCTCGTGATCAGATATACTGACCTATGCAGATTTTTGTTCGATGATAGGTTAACTCTCACGACGAAGTGCGCGCGATCCTTTGAGCCTGCCCTAAACTTCAGGTTTTTGGTTAAACATTTATGATTTGGCACGACGTGTATCATCGTAAAGATAAAAACAATTGGCAAAGAAATTTAGCATGGTTTCCAGGACAACTATTGGAGCACTATTGGAGTGCTTTTAAAGTTCCAGGTACAAAAGGTTTTCCAATAAAATACGATATGATGTGCCGGCAACGATGTTTAAAATTTGATTATTGAGAGCGGTTCAAGAATATTTGGTTATTATCCAAAACATTATGAAAGTAGACGTCCTTTTGTGTGCACTTCATGAAAAATAATAATTTTTCTGTGCTTAAAATTAATTGAATAGTCGAAAAAATTCGAAAAAAGCACTAATAGGGCGTCGAAATGCAAACGTTAACGACATTGCCGCTGTGAGAGATAGTGTTGCAGAGGTCCCTAATTTATTAATTCCTGGTCTTGTTGCCACGTGTGGTATACTTTGCAAAAAGGCTTGGATTTACATCGTACAAGTGCTAGTTTAACGGTGAGTATCATAATATCATCAGCATATCCCTTGGTATAGTAGCCAGCATTATTTACCAAGAGCAGCAATACATCTATTTCCCTGTAGGCACCCTTTCACTACTGATCTCGCCTCCCAATGTTGTTTCTATTTTTTTACCGTGGAACGTTATTTCCACCTATCTACAAACAGTGTTTTCTAATCATTGGCTGATATAAGTGTTATTACTTTGGTTTTAGATTTTAAAATTATTCTTGCAGAAACCGTTTGCTTTATATTATTTTTTCCTGTAAGCGGCCCACAGTGTGACATCAAATGGAATTATCGTTCAAAAAGAAAACTGATCATAAAGCGGAGAGTAGTCAAGTATTGACTGTTGGTTTTCTGCGTTTTTGAAAAAATTATTTAATAACAAAGTTGTGAATATTGCGCATTAATTTAACGAGATATGGTATATTTTTAAAATTATATCTGCTTAATTACTAAATTTTGACGAATCAATCTGTTACGGCGTATCAACCCAAATAGCATATTTGCTGCTCTTATTGGAAATTATGTACAAATGTCTACATATTCCTCCTGATGACACAGTAGTAAATCTCGAATTTCGGTCTTTCATTATCTTAAAGGTCGTGTTCGGTTGTAGAGATAAGTTTTGAGATTTGCTGTTATTCTCGCGACGAAATACGGCATTATCTGTACTCTTAAAACGGTTAGAACTATTATTAAAAAAAAAAAATAAGACAAACAAGAAAAATGTTCCATTTGGTTTAACTTTTTAGTACATCAAAAGTACATATGTTGATAATCGGTTTTAAGGCATAACGTTTTTCGTTAATTAATTAAAACTATAAATTAATATTAAGCTAATTGCGAAAATTATTGGTAAAAAGTTAAGAAAAGAGCAAAAAAAAATATTCTTTAATGTCGATTAGTAATTTAGTAGCAGTAAACTTGTACAACCTTATTAACGCGAGTGACTTTCTGGTTAATTCATTCGAACCCACATTATGCTGGTCTATTTATAAATGGAGAAATGAAATATGTAACGATATGCAAAATGTTCCATTTGAAAATAAAGCAACTACCTGTTTCGTTATTTACCGATCATCCTGTATATACGGAAATATATCCTGTGGTATCTATTACATTAGCTGAAAATTTTGATGTCCTTGCATTTACACAATCATACACATCAATTTCAATGTAATGAATAGAATTATCAGATATTCGAACTTTTTTTGGGAAATTCTGTAGAACTATCTTCTTTTAAATTGTCCTGTCATTAAAATGTTAAAATTATACAGTTTCGGCGTTTGAATATTCCGAGCCCATTTCTGAGAGCCGTACTCCTGCCAGTGCTACACAGTCGTACTGCACATAGACTGCAATCTCTTCTTCCACCTAGCAGAATCTACATTCTATTTCTTCTGCTAGGCCCAGGTTGTTCACGTGCTTCCTGAGCATACAATGTCCTGTCAGCAAGACCACTATTGTTTTAAAAGACTTCCTGTCTCTGCTTAGTAGGTCCGCTGTAAATGTAGACCTGTATCCAATCAGAAATTGCTAGGCCTGTCTCTGATCTGGAATGATCTTCTACCAATCTTGAAATGTCTTATCTTTCCATTGTTTTTACTACTGTATATGCCATTCTCACTGAGTGCATTGGGTGATTTTCAGCAGTTGACGAGCTTTCTAGGGCTAATTTGTCTGCCTTTTCGTTCCCTCGATGCTTTTCGTGTCCTGGTACCCAGACCAGAATAACCTTAGTTCGGCTTCCCAGCCTATTCAGCGCATTCATGCAGTCCCACACTAATTTCGAATTCGCCTGTGTGGAGTCCTAGGCTTTTATTACTGCTTAACTGCCTGAATAGATAGCAATAGATTGACAGTTATCTGCTTGCCGGTCTAATTCTTTAATACAGCCCAGCACTGCTACTATTTCAGCTTGAAATACTGTGGCGCTTTGAATTAGGCTTAGTGATTTAGACGTTTTAGTTCCGCTCCCACAAATCCCGACTCTAACTCCAGCCTCCGTCTGTGGATTCGGCTTTTATAGGCGGGTCTTTCTTCCACTGTTCTCTATCTGGTACTACCGCTTTATAGCACTTGTCGAAGCTGTATTTGGGACTGATGGCGTTACTAGGCCTGCTAGTTATCGACCCTGCCTTGAATTCCTTTAACGGTTTGTGATAGTTTGCACCATACGATTTAATTATAGGAGCTTGGCCATTCTTAGTCTGTAATTTGTTGGCCTGGCCTTCCGTTGGATGGACATATATATATAGCGGTTCTAGGTTTAGGACGACTTCCAGAGCAGCGGTTGGCGTGGTTTTCATGCCCCCCGTGGCACACACACATCCTAGTCTTTGTATGCCATTTAGCCACCTTGTTGCCTCTACCTGCAATGTTTTTGTCCACCATACCACCGATCCATATGTCATCATTGGTCTGATTACTCTCATGTATAATTACAGCATCGTTTTCGAGCTTAATCCCCACGTTTTTCCACGCAACCTCCTATGCAATAGTAGATTTGTTGATGGTTTTAGTAAGAATTCTCTGTTTGTCTTGGATCGAGCCATATGTATTTCGCTTCAAATGGAATTTCAATTCCTCCCAGCATAATTGACTTTAGGTCTTGAATTATGGGTTTCTTTGTGAATACGATAGTTTGTGTTTTTTGGCCAAGTAAGTCTTCCTCGTATATGTAATTTGCCATGTAATGTAATACACCATTCATGTACGTGTGCCTGTGTAACTGATTTGATTAGTCTATCATTTTATATCATCCTGTCTTTGTCTCTAGATACCTTGTCGATGATAGATAAATAAATAAAATGAATAAACAATAGACACAATTCTACAATTCCAGAAGATTGGGAGGGCCTCTACAGCACTCACCTAAAAATTATTTACATGTTATAAATTTATTAAATGGACAATCATTTTAAAAAGATGAGGCACTTTAACGAATTTGAAATTGTGATCCTTTTATGTTTCTTAGGGCTACTCGGCAGAAAATCAAAACATGGCGATTGCGAAATGCATCCAAAAGACGGGCATAAGCGAATCTATTGTAGCTAGGATGGGTGCAACACTAGAAATACCTGACACCAGCATTGCAAAAAAATTCCTGATGTGCTTAAACAAGAAAATGGGTTTCCAAGACGACGAAGGACAAATGTTATTTGATAGTATGAAAGAGAAATTGGTTGGGTTAAGCGATACCGAAGTCAATTCAACGATAAACACCTGCAAACAAGTTAAAGGATCTAACGGGATAGAAAATTCGTATTTGGCCACAAAATGTATATTTAGGAAAATTAAATCGATTATAAAATTGAAAAAGAGGAAATAAAGGAAGTCTATAAAGAGAAAAAAAAATCGCGTTCTGTTCGTACTGCACAACATCGTGGTCAAACGAATGAAAGCCGTTTGGTTTATTGGATATTAAGAGTTTCGCCAATGTAGGTCTGTGTGTGACAGAAGACAAAGACTTTGTGAGAGGGAATAACTTTAAATAGAATTACATAGAAAGCGCTTTAATTTAAGTATTATATTTATTTTCATAATTTTGAATGTATATACATGTATTATCGTAATAAATTAACTTTAACAATTATGCTAAGTATAAGTTATTGCCCTCGATGGTCTAGTACTGTACTCACAACTATAGTAGTCATCCCTATCATCTTCGAAGATGGCTTCGATTATTTGAACTTTTAGTTTTTCTGGTAATTCCTTCAACTTTCGTTTATTCGCGTGGGATCTTGTCGCCGATTTGCCCAAGAATAATTCTTTCGCCGCTAAAGCGTATTCGAAACAGAGGATGTCGTGTTTTAAATTGGGTTTTGATAGCAAACAATCTTTTATTTCTTTTAAGCTATGTTTGACAATTTCATCTGCAAAAAAAGAATATATGTTATTACAATGAACAAATGTGCAATTCGCCAGTCTATTCTTGATCCCGCTTTACTGTGTATTAATGCTAAAAGTTGACACTTTGAATATATAAGATAGTTGTATTGCTTTTGTTTTTCTGTCGATGCTACTTTGTTTTTTTTTTTTTACAATAAAACACTGCTAAATATTAAAACTTGTATCTTAATCATTGAATATCTGTTACCCGGTACCCATGGCAAATTAACATTTTTGCTTGAAAGGACTTCAGGAATACACTCCTTAAGTTTGCACAGTACGTCATGTGACGCCTTGTTATGCAGCATCGATACTGAAATATATCTTCTCTCCCTTTCCGTACTAGATTTTAAAAGTTTGCGTTTTTAGAAAAAACAGGTACATTCCTTTTGTTATTAACCAACTTTCCGTATTAGCAGCATTTCTGCCGTCTATTTAAATAGACCAACCTCTATATTTTAACGTTTCTTAAGAAGATCACAGAATGGCGAATCCAGCGGTGCTATATGTTGTACATACTTTAATTCAAGAATTATCTAGAGCGCAACAAGTCGATTGACTAGCAGGGTTAACCGAAATAAACGTGCCCGTTATTTAAAATAAAAAACAATGAGAATTTAGAAAAAGAAAAATGCGGAAGTGAGGCCTTCAACACCTGTATCGTAGCGTACGTTTCTAGGGTGGTCTCTTTGAGATCCGCCCGTTGCGGCGTATCTATCTGCTTATACGCAGAAAAAGATCGTTCTACATCTAGCGATGTAATATCCGCGTACTTAAAGTGGTCTTCGAATTGGTATAACGGATCTTCCACAACGCTATATATAAAAAGATGGCGTAATCTAAAAAAATCGAAATTTTTACGTAATATAGTATTAAATTTTTCTCTGATTGAAACACTTTTTTCGTCATCTAAAATACGTCAACAATTTCACACGGATCCCGTAAGGACAACGAAGTGTTTTGCAATTTTTTTATGACGTCAGCTACTGGAACGTATAGTTTTTAAAACTGTTAGAACTTGAGGATTTTGGAATTGCATTTGAGCTTTATTAGCTTTATTGCAGCTGATTCTTTAGCGTCCAGTTGTAAAATCACTACTTTGATCTTTTCAAAATGTTGACAATAATAGAATGGTGCTCCTAACCATATACCCCTTCGTGTAGGGATTGGCTGCGGCGGTTTCGGTATGTCAGGACACTGTGAACGAAATAGCCGAATACGTTTCGGTGATTTAAGAAAAACCGCTTTCGTCTGTGCCATTACTTGATCCACATCGGGATAACATTTTCGTGTAGTATCTGCTACAAGGTGTAAAGCATGAAGCAGACATGTTGCGTGCGGCAAATTCTGTTGAACAGCTTGGAATAATTGACCTGCGTGAAGTATAACCGCGGCAGTATCGATAACCATCATTAACACTTGCTTTGGTGAAATTTCAAAGATGTCTAGTGTTCTAACTAATACGTTATGAACAGCTTGGGCAGTATATCTTTGCTGTTTTTTACAGGCTAGCAAATGAGGGCGTGAGGGTCCTTTCACGGTCATTGTCCGTGATACAATCGATACTACGGAATTTTTTTTAATAGTTTCATCCACAGTTAGCCACGACCGTTCATTTTTTACTGCGGTTTTCATATAATTCTCAATCTTCTCGCGCACTGACGGCAAATACCTACGTAGCATCTGCAGACTTGGTAGTTCCCACGTTGGATTGTATTTCTTCGAAAGTTGACGAAACTTTGTCCATTTTTGCAAACGGTATATTGCACGCACTTAACATCATCGTTAAATCACACAGAAATTTTTTATACGGTCTCCTTCCGGTTATACGGTATACATAGCACACAGCATAGGAGGCCGGAAAGTGCCGACATGTAACGAAGCGGCTCTGTATCCCCCCAACCTCTCGCGGTTAAACACCACTGGAAGGCAAGCGAGAATGTTACGCTCTAATTATCACAATGTGTAGTAATAGAGGTTTTGATAACTTATTTTTATGCAAGGTTGGCCAAGAAAAAGATCTCTTGTGTTTATCCAAAGAGCTAGGAAACATAATTACAACAACTATCAATCCGTCAAAACATTAATTCTGAATTATTTATTGATATTTTTTTAACCGGTAAGTATCTCAGAGATAACCCTGACGAGTGAACTATGGCTGAGGGTTACTGTAGTTGTCTTGTTTATTTTAGGTCACGAGTTCTTTTTAAGCTGTTGCAAAATATCTTCCAAATTAGAATTACAAAAGAATATTTGTAAATTAATTGCTTCAACGGCAAACTGTACGTTGCTTGGATACGGAAATAGACCTCTGCGGTTCTGCTCGGAGGATCCGATGAGGGGAGCCGTGTATGAAGCAGTATGTAATAAATGCATTACCCACGAATTCGAAGTTGAGGAACCAGTGTTAGATGAAAAACATGAACGTACTTTTGAAATTCTTACTTGTAAATACAAGTTCAAAAGTACGCGTAAAATATAAAACGATGTTAAAATATCAGATTAGTTCGATTAGTACATAATAAGAGGTATTCTTCCGAAGAAAGCTCAAAAGAATAATTTTAATGAACAGAAAATTCTAGAAACTATCATAAACAATACAATTGTAAAAATATTTAAAATACCAAGTGCATTATAGAAACGTGGAGCAATAAAACTAAAGTAACTGGTATGGTAAATAATCAATACAAAGAACAATATTAATTGGCAAATATGAGCGCAATAAAACTGAATGAATAGGTATATAGCATATTCCAAAATAAAATAAAAGAATTGAAGAGATAATAAAAATTATAATTAGAAATAAGTACTTCGTGGTATTGTTTTCTTTTTATGGCATCGCGGGATCATAATCCATATGTTTCAATGTTAAATCTAGCTATAACGTTGAGATCAAGTTTGCAGAACTTGAGGTGACACAGGAATACACGGTTCACATCCTGAGGACTAACAGTTTAGACATAACCACACATCAATGGCCAACGGACTGTAGGTTTACCATCTCGTAGTTCTTGCAGCCGTGCCTGAATGGAAAAAAGCAGACGTATTTAACGTTTTGATAATACATAGATATTTTTCAGAAATTTGAATGGAAATATCCTGGAGTTTTTCAGCGTTGCTATTTTAGGTTCTTCTTTAATTAATGTTTTGAAATTTGGAAAGCTTCAAGCCCGTAGGCTTTCTTCACCTCTGCGAAGCTAAAATAGCAACACTGTAAAACCCAGGATATTTCCATTTAAATTTCTGAAAAAGATAAAATACATCTTATCAAAACGTTAAATACGCCTATTTACTTTTCCTTTCATTCACGGCTGCAAAAACCACGAAGTATGCCTATGTGGGTAAATTTACAGTCCGTTGGCCATTGATATGTGGTTATGTCTAAACCAGGAGTCTCCAAACTACAGCGCGCGGGCCAAGACTGGCCCGCCTGCACCACTAATCCGGCCCGTTGCAACACGTATCAACCGGCTCGCCTCGCTTATTTAGCTAGGTTAAAGAAATATGGTATTTACTATCCAACTAAAATACAATGATGTGTATAATATGCACGAAATGAAATTTAAACATGGTAATCAATGAGATCTATGTAGCTGTGATTTTCTACTGATAATTGATTGTATTTGTGAATCAAATTCACTGGTGCCAATTATCAAAAGCGATTTAAAACGCTCATCGATTAACTTGGATCTGTAAACAATTTTTGTGTATTTCATCTTGGAGAATGTTTTTTCACACAGATAACTAGCGGCGAAAGCAGAGAAGAATCCACAGGCAAATTTATGCAATTTATCAAATTGTGCGAATGAAAGACTCGTATAAAATTCGAGCAAAGATGAGTTATGATATTTGTGTTTGAATACATCACTGCACTGCAAATCAATAATTCCCATTTGAAGATCAGCGGTAATAGTTTCTATGTCGGTGTTGAAGGGATTTTGAGGAATTGCTATTATATCAAAATCTGAAAAGCGAGACTCAAAGTTTATTTTTAAAGCACTCAAAACGTCAATTGCAAAGTCAACGGGGAATGGTATCTCAGTTTCTAGGCTGATTGTGTGATATATTTTAAAGTGTGTGTAAAACATAGGTTTTTTTAATTTAATTGAGATTGACAGTATTATTTTCTACCGAAATGATTTGATATGAGTGTATAAATAAGACAGAAACTGGTTTTCTCCTTGTAAATTAAGTTCATTCATATGTTTTGTAAAATCTGCGTATCCATAACCACTCTTTGTTTCGTAACTGAGGGAGAGAACGATATTTTTTCATTAAAAAATATTATTGCTCGAATTCAAAAGCTGCTTAAGAACCTTTCCGCAACTAAACCAGCGTACTCCAGTAAAATATGGTAAGTCGGCTTCTCCAATCTTTTTAATAAACTCGCGGAATTATCTATGATTCAGTGCATGGAATCTAATAAAATGAACAGCTGATATGACTGGTTTTAGAACATCTATCATATCCAAGCATTTTCCACACAAGAACTGTTGATGAATAATACAATATATGACAAATGGTTTTGAACCACCGCAATTTTGTACAGTCACTAACACAAGAGCAGCCCTAATGTCTTCCCCAGTGGTCGCGCCGTGAATACTATGAACGTCAAGAACTTCTTCAAGCACTTGATATTTTGTATCTACCCCTTGAATGAAAATTAACATTACAACAGTATCTGACGCATCTGTCGGCTCATCCAGGACCAAGGAGAATTACTCAATGAAACGAATTTTGCTAGACAGTTGAAATGATATATTTGCTGTAATGTCATCTATTCTGCGAGCCACAGTGTTTGCTGGCAGACTAATTGTTTTAAATAAGTTAACCTTTCTAGGGCACATTTCTTCTGCTATTGCAATTATGCAATCTTAATCAATTGTCCATCAGTGAATGGTTTGCCATGCCTTGCAATTACATGAGCCTTTTGAAAACTGGCATAAGTCGCTGCCTCTTGTTCAGCATACTTTAGAAAACAAGAATTGCTGAGATTTTAACTCGCAGTTTAGAGATTCAAATTTTTCTGTCCGCAAGTTTCCCGTATATTTTGAATGTTGTATTCTTTGAGAACGGCTATCGTTTCACTGCAAATTAAACCCAGGGCTTTATTACATGCCTCAATCACGAAATATTGAAAGTCCCACTGATTTTTGAATGTTCTACACTCACTGTCGATTTTTTTTCCTTTTCTGATGGATTACATAGGTTTTAGGCCTCGGGAAGTTAATTAATGTGGCCCTATGGCCGAAAGGCTTGGAGAACCCTGGTCTAAACTGTTAATCCTCGGGATATGAAATGTCTATTTCTGTTGACACTTGAAGTTCTGCAAACTTGATTTGGACGTTGTAGCTAAATCTAACATTGAAGCAAATGGGCTAGGATGCCGAGATGCCATCAAAAGAAAACAAAAACCACGAAGCATTCATTTTTAATTGTAATTTTGTTATTTCAATCTATATATTTTTATAATCTATTCAATATTATTTTTATTTTGTTATATGCTATATATCTATTCATTCAGTTTTATTGCGCTGATATTTGCCTATTAGGATTGTTCTTTGTATAGATTAATCATTTATTTTGGTTTTATTGCGATACGTTTTTATACTGCAGTTGATATTTGTAAATATTTTTACAATTGTATTGTATTGTTTATGGCAGTTTTTAGAAATTTCTGCTCATTAAAATGACTCTTTTGAACTTTCTTCAGAAGAATATATCTTATTATTATGTACACAAAAGTCTCGTCGAAGTAACCTAACATTTTAACATTATTTTATAGTTTTGAACTTGTACTGTTATTTCAAATGTTTTTCATTTAACGCAAGTTCCGGTTCTTCAAATAGTAATTAGTGGGAAATGCAGCAGTCAGTCCATTTTTTATTACACATTGCTTCACATACGGCTCACCTAGACGCATATCAGCGAACGGCAAAGCTCTAGTTGCCGAAACAACAATAGTCCCGTAAATATTTCCGTACGCAAACATACAATTTGCCGTCGAAGCAATTTGCCAATTAATTATAAATATCTTTTTGTAATTCTAATTTGGAATCTATGTTGCAACAGCTTGGAAACAAATGACTCGTGTTATAAAATAAACAAGTTAACTACAATAACCCTCGGCCATAGTTCACTCTTCAAGGTTATCTCTGAAATATATACTCGATAAAAAAGAACGATAATATAAAAAAAAGTAGTTATGTTCTCTAGTTCTTTATATAAACACGAGAGATCTCTTCCTTCCCAGACTTTTTTAGAAATTTAAATGGAAATATCCTGGGGTTTTTCAGTGTTATTACTACAACTTCGCGGTAGAACGGCAAACAAAATGAGACCCAAATCTTACAATGCTCTTTAATAGTATAACTACCGGTTTCGAGCTATACACAGCTCATCTTCGGACAGGAGTTGGTATAAAGCAGCAAGTTACAATATTTTATTATTTCGACAATTTTTATCTGCTTTATACTAATTCTTGCTTGAAAATGAGCTGTGTAGAGGTCGAAATCGATCGCTATATTATTTAAGTTTTGCGAGATTCGGACCTTTATTTCCCATTTACCTCAAAATAATATTTGTCAGATTGACCAAGTGTTAAAATGGCGTCGATTGGTTTATTTTTGTATTGCAAATTCACATAATCGACGGAAACTATGCACCGGTTAAACAATAATTTTAGTACAACAGGGTTTGCTTTTAAAATAGCGATAATTCACAAAATCTAGTCTAATTACAGGTACAAGTAAGAGAAAGTAGTAATGAGAACGAATAAGAACGAAAATAGGAAAACACAGGTTTAAATAACAATAAATAACGCGAACAACCTTCCCTTTTAAAATTGAGATTTGATAGAAATTGTTGTGATCAGGGCCGTTTCCAGGGGTAGGTAACACTAATGGGTACATATGCAAAAGTAAGTTAGTAAATATTATTTGAAATGGAACTGAATATTTTCATAATTACGACTTAAGTTCATCATGATCATCTTAACAAGGGCGAAAATGTCTTCATCAGAATCGGCTGCCTGCTTTGGAATGGCCCTGGTCGTGCCCTGTCAGGAAGTAATTTACAGCTCTTTTTTTAGCCAACATTGTATAAAAAGAGCGAGATATCAAAACCTTTATTATTGCACAATTGTCTTTTCAAAAACATAAAAGTATATATCCATTTAAAATAAAAAAGGTGGCGTCAATTCCCACGACATCGAAAATACAAATGAACCACCAATAACACCAAAAATAGAAATCAACCTGATTCTTCGATTCTTTTGTTCGAATTCTAGTATGGTGAGAGCGGAAGATATGAACTTCATTGTATATGTTATAATTCACCGTATATGTTTGAATTATAAACCCAGATGGGAAAAAAAGAATTAAAAATGTAGTTTTGAATGTTGGAGAAGTTGCTTTAATCAAATTTCTAAATTAAAAACTAACTTAACAAATATTATTATTTATGTTTAGCAAAACATTCAACATTCCATAATGATATTTACAAGGATATCAGAGATAAGATATAATATTTGGAAATAAAAACAAATTAAACAGATTTATTAACTTGCAACATCCGTAAATTTCTCGGGAACGAAATACAAGTGCTACTTACAATTACTTCCCATTTCTTGAACAACTTCTTTCCATAGCACAATTTTCAAATCACGATTGTAATATGCGTCGCTGTTTCTATCCCACAAAGCGGGTTTGTTATAAATCACTTGCAATAACTTGTCATTATCCATTGCTATTCAAAACTTTCTCATATGTTGAATGCAATATATTTACAAGATTTTACAGTATATAAATTCGGAATGAAAATTTTATCTGAGATACAGATTTTCATAATGCACGTCTAAAATCTGTTAAAAGTCTGAGTAATTAATGGGGCTTAAAAGTTTAAGATAAATTGAAGGTCAATCCAATGTTGTATGGAGTATCCTATCGAAAACTGCAACTATCGATATCTGAAAAAGTATGAGGACCGTAATTTATCACTGTTAATGAAGTCAACTTTGTCAAAATATTTTAACGTGTCTTTCGTTTGCAGTTAATTATTTTGAACGGAGCATTCTGTATGCTATTGCTATTGCTGCTATTATTTTCTTTCCTTATTATGTGAGTCGTTTGAAGACGGTATACAACTTGTATAAATTCGTAGCTACTCAAAGTTGTAGCTGGAACATAGTATACATTGTAAAATTGCGCCTATTGTATAAATACTGCGAAGCTATTTTTTTTTTGTGGCATAATAGACGTTACAAAATATCTTTCAAAAATATTTGCATATACACAGGGTGATCGATACACAGCGAACCAAGGACCTAGTTTATTTCATATTTAAATGGAACGTCCTGCACGTGCAATGTACAGCACCTTATATTTCTTTTTAATCCATTGTACACAAAACTTATCTTTAACGTTATTATATAAAGATGCATATATCTAATATTGAAAGTAAAAAACATACCTACAGTTGCATTTGGAAGTTGTTCCTGGTGTTGTTACAATGACAGTTTGTTTTAAATAAAGAAGGATGTTTTATAGAACTCTATTAGCGTCTGTTTTATGAAGCGGATTTTGTGATTGATCCAAAAGTAATATATTCTGAAGCATAATCAACAGTAGTATTGGTCTGATTTAACAGTTGCAAGGTAGCATATTTTTAGATGAACGAATACATAAATGTGTGATACGTGGTTTGTTGGGTGAACCAATGATAAGCAAGTTTTTATTTCTACGTGAAATTTTATTTTTATTTTAAAAATTCAATCTTTTTAGGCACAACGCTAAAAGCATTTCCGCAGTATCCCAGGTGTAACCATTTAAAGAAAAAGTGGCAATTGTTAATGAGGCACATCATAAGTATTCACAAAATGCTCCATTCGATTCGTGACAAGATTCAGCACTTAAGTTTTGTGAAGGCTATCCCAAGAAGAGCTGTCCAGAAAATGCATTCAGTTTCCCTTAAATACCACATCCTTAAACGTAATGATGATAAAATAAAAGTGAGTAAGAAAGCCTTTGAAGATATAAATGGCGTTAGCCTATATAGAATTGTACGTATTGTTAGAGATTTTATGAAAAATGCTGGAACACATAACGAAAAAGAGGGAGAAGAAACCAAACAAAAATGAGCTGTTAATTGAAGATTTTATTGAAAGCTTAAAATGTGCTGAGTCATATTATCACCGGAATCATACAACTAAATTGTATTTGCGATGCCTTTCAAATTTCATAAAACTTTATAATCCATATTGTGAAAAATGTTATTTTAGAAATTATGATAATCGAAACTATACCTTAACACCACGCCTCTAAGCGACGCTTGCTTAACTTGCCTTAAGTTGCGTCAAATCCAGACTGAAGATGAAAAAGCAAACATTATTGTTATTTTAGGACCAGAAGAGTCTGACGCTTCTAAAGTAAACAAATCGATTGCTGGAATTGTCTGCTGTCGTATGCGACAATTCTAAAACCAAATTAACTCTTCAAAATGTTAGATCCCAGGTATGGCTAGAAAGAGAGTCTTCAAAAAATGCAAACGTAATTACTTCTGCTGTTTGCAACACATCAATGAGCTACCAATTTCCAGAAGCTGTTAAAGAGATTAGATGTTTTGACAAATTTGTCTGTTTCTCACATCGGAAGTTTGAAAGTCGTATTTCCAATTGTAGGAGACTTTACTTCCCGACCGAGGTTTTGGATTAACAAAAAAGGAAGATAAAAAACTTAAACGTAATAACAAAACGAAAGTATGAAGACGTAATAAGTAATAATACAAGAAAAGAAAAGAATGACAAAGAGTGAGGATTTCTACAGGAGAGGATCTCTTAAAACAATAACAAAGGAAGGAAAACATTCTGAATTTATAGGTGAAAACAGTATTTTATATGTGGTCATGGGTCTTTCTTGACAATCTTTTAAAGAAGCATTGTGGAAGTGAACGGAGAAGCGACTGGGAGCTATAGTTTTATAAAATCATTGATTATAAACGTACTTAACAGTTGGCGAAAATGAAACAGGATTAGAAGGAAGAGTACGACAAAGAAATTGAAAATGAAGAATTACATTGTTTCTGATACAATTCTTTATTAATTTTAAAACTTTGTCAAATCAACCGCCAGATGCAAAGCTTAGTAAATGCCTTCTCTAAGTGTAGAATTAAAAAAAGAATTATAAATGAAACATATTAAATTTAAAATCAAAACAAAAAATAAAAAAAAACTTGTAACCTACAACACGATCGAAAAACGATATAAAAAACTTAATAATCTATATTGTGATTATTGCAATAGTTTATAGCTATCTAGTTATTTATTAAGCTACAGCGAACGCTCGAAATTCCTTCATTTCCCCTCGATACAACTGTTATGCTAGTATGTTTTATTGACGGTTGTTATAGTAACCAAACAATACTAATACCAGATATAACTTGGATGCAATACCCAGATTTCAATACTGAACATCCTATATATTTCGAAGTGATTTTAACACCATGTTTGGATGGATTATATAAATTTGCCCCCTTTTTAAGGAATATATATATATATATATATATATATATATATACTTTAGATGATTGAAAATACTAGTTTATGTCTAAATAAAGAAACTAAAATTGTAAAAAGAATACAGCGTGTTCTATTTAAAATAACAAAGTAGGCATTTGGTTTGCTATTTATCGATCAGTCTGTATATTCAGAAATATTTTTATATATTAGATTATATTACATTGTTTGAAAATTTCGACCTTATACTGTTTACATAGTATTGGCACAATTCTACAATTTCACATGACTAGAATACCTGTATTGTTATTTCTCGGAGACTTTATCAACAATTTTTAAAGAATATATTAAGCAGTTTCCCCATATGCAGCCTGTGTTGTATGTTTATAAAATGTTCATGTTCTATATTGACTAATAACTAGAAAGGTGCACATTGTGAGTGACTGCGTCGATCGGCGTTGAGTAAGCGATATCAATACCGTCATTACTGCACACCCGCTCTAAAACTATAAGTGTTATCCATCTTTTGTTGTACATATTTATTTTATTCGATTCACTGCAGTTTATTTAATCAATGATAAAATTCATTTTTTAGAAATTTTCTCCGTAACCTTTAATTAACGCCTATTTTACTTTAGTGTACGTTCCATTGATTATATTTGTAGTTTAGTTTTTTGTTGTGGTGTTTCTAAATTGTACAACTATGTATCCTATTTTGTGCTAGCATATTACTTGAATAATGGCAAATTTTATCGGCTAAAAATAATGAAGTCATTACAGTAATGGGGCTCTATAGTGGTGAAAAATGTATTCGTTGTTATTAGAAATACGTGAACAGCTACCTTGAAATATTAAAACGTACTTGTATTTTTAACCGGTTATTTCCAAGGATCACTTTCTACAAATTGATGATTAAATGTCACGATTCTGGCCCTATCGAGAATGATCCTACAAATTTTATGAATTGATAGAATAAAGAATACAGTGAAATATATGTAATAATCTTTATTGTAAAGCGTAGCAGGTAAACTATAAAAAATAACGAAAATGAAAAAATTCCTAATTTTAAGATTGTGGGTCAAGAATTCTGCATATATAATTTCGATATACTGCGGTACCATTTTTAAAAACTTAGTTTTTTACGAAAAAGACCCCGCATATTTAAGTACCCTTGTGCAATATGCAATCTACCTAATAACACGGTGTGGTTCTGCGTATATATGTGTATATTTCTATCTGTCCCTAAACTTGCCCGATATAGAAACTGATATCGTCAAATATAAATCAAACTTATGTATGTCTAAACAACACATAAGTATCGGCACCCTCCGCACCACACAAGTTTAATTTATTATATAGTAATATAATAATTAGTCCGGGACGGCCGTTTCGAGGATACGAATGGTCCTCATCATCAACCGGTGACCGAATTCGGTCACCGGTTGATGATGGTGCGGAGGGTGCCGATACTTATGTGTTGTTTACCATACTACGCCACAGTCCTTGCTATCATTATTATGTATGTCTATTTGTATTGATCTTCATATGTCCTTGTACTGTAAAAGCGAATGTACAAGGTGGGCCAAATTCGATATTTTTAATAGGGAACTTATATTTCTAAAGGAATTAGACAAAAACTGACCTACGTTTCTGGAGCTCGATTTTAAAGAGAAATCGATTGGTGAAATCCCTATTTCTATATCTTCCTTAATATAAGAGATACAGAGCGTTCTCTTAAAATGTGCAATTTTTAAAAACCTTTGTAACTTTTTTATTTGTGAAAATGCTTGATTTATATAAAAACTATATTAGGACGCTTTTTGACGCAGAATCCTATGGTCTAATTTTTTCTTTTCTTAAACTCCTATTTTTTGAGATATTATCAAGACGTGTTTTTTATATGGAACACCTTATATATTTTTATACAATTGAAAAGCATATAAAATTACATTTAGAATGATATAACACACTTGATATTTTATTTAAACAATTTTTAAATTATTTGTTTTTCTTCATTTCACATTAAGTAAGTAAGCAAATAAAAGATATCAACAAGGCAGAAAAAAATTCAAACAAACTAAACTAAGGAAACCATTAATAGCATTACAGATATAGTAGCTATAAGGAATTAAGAACGTTTATTCGGTAAAAATTCATAATATATTTAAAATTTGAAATTAATCATAACTAGAACTAAAATAAGTTGGTTTCTAAAATTCTTACCGACATATTTAAACGAAATATTTACAGAATATACCTTTGTTACTAAAAAAATGCGTAAACATGATAAATTATAGCAAGTGTTCGAATTGTCTGGCGTTCTGTTGTAAACAGAATCGACACCGTTTTCTTACACCCGGACCTGAGTTCACCAACTCGAGCGGAGATAGTGTCGAACGCTTGCAAAACTGCATCTTAAAATAATGTGAAATGAAGAAAAACAAATAATTTAAAAATTGTTTAAATAAAATATCAAGTGTGTTATATCATTCTAAAGATAATTTTATATGCTTTTCAATAGTGTAAAAATATATAGGGTGTCCCATATAAAAAAAAGAAGTCTTGATAATATCTCAAAAATAGGAGTTAAAAAAAAGAAAAAAATTAGAGCATAGGATTCTGCGTCAAAAAGTTGCCCTAATATAGTTTCTGTATAAATCAAGCATTTTCACAAATAAAAAAGTTGCAAGGGTTTTTAAAAATCGCACATTTTAAGAAAACGCTCTGTATCTCTTATATTAAGGAAGATATAAAAATAGGGATTTCACCAAACGATTTCTCTTTAAAATCGAGCTCCAGAAGCTTAGGTTAATTTTTGTTTAATTCTTTTAGAAATATAAGTTCCCTATTAAAAGTATCGAATTTGGCCCACTCTGTACATTGTGTACTTTGCATGTGCAATGCAGATGATTGATCTTCAGTGAGAGTGAAAGATGAACGGATTTCAATTTAAACTCATCCCGTCCTCAATGCATTTTGATAGCTTTAAAAATGGGTACAAGTGAATTAGTGAGCGCAGGATTTCAAATAATTAGCTTTGCTCTTATAGAAGAATGCTGTATGTATTTTCACGTACATTTATTTTGTGATAGCTTTCATTTTTATGGTTCAAAAGGCACTAGTAATTTTTATACCACCATTGTTTGCATTGTATTGTAAGCAGAAAGGACCTTTGTAGTTGATTGGGAAAGGTTATAGATCTGTTTAAAGAGAATCTTTTTTTTGGGTTTGTGTATTTTATTGCTAGTATTTGATAAAATTTTCAAGCCTTTTGTAAAGAAAATTTATTTTTTTAATTATTTGAAATTTGTTTTCTCTTGTTTTTATTTACATTGAATTATATTTTTCTCGTTATATATTATATAATTTATTGTTCTTACTCATTTTCATCTTCTTCTTGTGTAATTGTATATTTTTTCCTAGCGGAGGTCGTCATTTAGGTCGAAACAACAGGTATTCAAGTGAATACCTGTATGTTGTTTTATTCATGATGTAAGAAAAAGAGGTCTTGTCACTAATGACAATTATTGTATATTTTAATTTGATTATGAAAAAGCATTTTTTTACACAACATGCAAAACTATACTTGAATTTTATTCCTTTCTTTTCGGCAAACGTTCATTTCCGCAATAAGCATTCGAAACACATACATGCAGGGCTGTATGTCAGTAGATTATTGTTGCAAAACATAAACTGGAAGTTATCCATGGTAGGATCAACTCTCCTCCAGATTTATAATTTATTTAGATATAGTAGATTTAACGTGCGGTATGTCAACAGTATCCTTAGAATGGTTGTTAATGATAATACACGCACATTTCCTTTTAGCCAACTATAAAATCATGCAAAATTTTCGAATCTAAATTTATTTTGAACAGCTATACAACAATATAAAGTTAAGAAATTATGCCATTATATATAGGTAGTACTTTTTAGGAGTATACTTGCATTCTCCATAAACCGCCACATCTAAAAAAATGTCAATGTTAAACGACCGATTTTTAAAGATCATCAGTTGTAATTAAACCTACTGGCATGATTTCAACCATCTCTGATCCCAGGCGCGAATTGCAGCGCTTCTTATAACAGGTACAGTCCCAGCAGAAGCTCCACATCGCACACATTGCTTAACAACTCGAGGCGTTCGTCCTAAGTACAAATGCCTGATGGAATCCACTGTTTGACCATTGCTGGAGTCAACGTTACTTGATAAACATTCGGGTTCATTTTGAAACTCTAACTGGAATAGAAAAAAGCATGATATTTTGAGTCTCATTGATGCGGTAATAAAGAATAGAAAATAAATACCTGTAATGGAAGAATTTGCTGAGATAACTGCGGCGATGCCAAAACAACCCTACTGTTTTGTTGTTGCAAACATTGTATTTGTACTTGACTTGGTAAAAGGCAGCATTCATCTAAGGGTATAACAAATAAACAAAATAAATCACTTTGTCACCTAAAGAGGAAGATGGAATTCTTTTACCATAGTTAATTCAAGAATATAACTCAAATCGTGAATGGTCTCTTCGGGAAGAGGAACACATTCGTTGATTTTTGTTGTACTACATGCGAATTTGATCTTTATCGCTGGAACTGCCAACTTAAATTGTCCACGAATTTTGAAAATTTCTGCATGGGTGTATAAAAAATCCAGGCTTAAAACGCGATTATGGCAATTTGCTAAGGAAATACGAGGATTTGGGGCGCATGAAAATCGTTAACGAAGCCGTAGATACACACAATTGTTAAACATACTATTTTCCACAGGAATCATTATATATAGTGTCTTAATTTTCTAGAGGTGTGTGGATGATTTTGTGGTTTTGAGATATTTATGATCTCCTCGATCGCGTAAATTTAGATATGTCTATCTTCAAAAAAAAAAAATCGAAATGCAAGTTTGGCGTAAATTTTTACAGAAATTAAACTGCTCTATCTAAACATTAAAACGCCTTCGAAATGTGCTGAATGTTCAGAATTAAACACCAAACTTTGCCAAATTCAAACACCAGAAATATCATCTTTTAAATAGCACCATATATCTTTTTCTATGTCTACCCTATAGGAAATTTATATCTCTAATGTTGTTGAATAATGAAACATATCTCTAACGTTGAGATGCTTCTCGGTCTACTTTTTTACTTTTTGCATTGTTCCTTATAATCGTAAAATTTTTGATACACAGTAGGATCTTTTGATACTATAGGAATAGTCGCAACGGTATCTAGTTTATTTTGCACATTCTTTAATTCTGTAATCGTTATTTTTTTATTTATATTTCTTTTCTTTTCTGGGAAGCTTTGTACGTGGTAAAGGTTGTTATATGCTTGCCTCGTAGATTTCCCAGAAAATATGATATGCCACGGGCGAGTACACAATTTTTGTTTCAATTCTAGAATGGTTTTGCTATTAATTATCCTAACGTTAGATAATGTTTTCGTATTTTCAGTAGCATGGTTTAACTTAAACGCAAGTTTCTGAGCCAGATGATCAGCCACAATACATAGATTTCTGCTTTTGTTTTGATTTAGTAATTTATAGGGGTCGGGACATCCTGTATACATTATTGAATATAGGCATAAAGGAAATGTAACTATGACAAAATTTTCGTGCCAGTATATCCATCATTCTCGAAACCACCCTCTTCTGCCTTTATCTACATATATACCTACTATATCGTAGTTTTAGTTTTCAGACGCGCATGCTTTGTCGTACTTTATCGTATATTTTTATTAAAGCATTATTTATCCTAAAAGCCGGACACAGCCCGCAAGAAACGTCATTTACAACAATTATTTTCCTGATTGCGCTTAACTTGTTATATACACAATGCCTAATTAGGCTAAGTTCGGAAATTTATTACGCAAAACAACACCTTGACAACATAATCAGCATTATTAACGATAGATAAGTTTTATTTAATACAATTAGTACTTTAATTCGTTTTCTACGCAATGCAGATTTTCAAAAATCTTCGCGATCATCTGTTCCAGTTTTAATGTATTTTGCTTATTACATTTCCGTTATAACGTCGTCAATATTCATAAAAATGCAAAAAATGTGCAATAATGTGTTTCCAGTGCTCACTTCAAATGACCAAACAATAGCGTAGGGCAGACTAAAAGAAAACAAAAAAGACAGTAATTCGTAGTTATATTATCGATGTTTGTTATTTATTAATAAATCGTATATAAAATTGCATTGCATGTTGTTTCTTTAACTCGACGGCGGTCAGGTATCAGCAGGAAACACGATAAGCCTTTCTTCCTGTTGGTCAATTTATTTTAAATTGAGTCAAAGATGTGCGCGTAGTTCACCGTAAACATCGACTTACTCATTAGTAGTTATACAACAACCCTAAACGAACAATGGGTACTGAAAAAGTTAGTGATAAACCAGACCATTCTCCAAAGAAAAAGACGATATGGCGCAGAATAACGGCACCTTGCAGATGCTTAGTCAATAACATGAGCTTTCCGTTAGCGTGTTTATTGTTTACCCTTATTTATTGGCTCATATTTATACCAATTCTTTACTACATGGTGAAGGAGTCCTGTCCCAAAATCGAAGAAAGATACTGCGCCTGGGATTTTCAATGGACGCGTATGTTTTGGCTACTTACATCGTTAGTGTGGGTTATAATCATTTCGACCGCTATTTGCTACTACAGCTGTAAGTACGGTAAAGAAGACAACGAAGATGAATTACGGGAAAAAATCAAAACTGGTGAAGAAAAAAAGGAAAAAGATAAACTACTTGGCACTCAGGTAAAATACAATAACCTGAAGAACCAAAAATCGAATTTATTGATAACGAACGAGAAGCTATCTCCTGTTATGAAAGATACCGGTGAAACAGGAAAGCTCAATAACGCAGAAGTAGAAAATACAGCCGAAAAAGCGGTTACGTTACCAATGCGAAGATCTGTTATTGTTACTGAAGAAATTAACATCACAGAAACTCAGAATAAGGCTATTACTGAAGTCAATGAAGCGAAACCAACTAATCTGGCTGAAGAGAAGAAAGTACATAACAAGAATGAAGATAAAAAAGAACCATCCAAAGAGACAGTTGTCGCGCAACGAAAAAACAAAGAATCGATTATGGAAGAAATTGATAAAATGTTTCCTAGATGTAGCGTACGTCGGAAACCTGATCAAAGAAAACGACCAGACACCCTAATAATACATTCGCCTAAATATCCCAGGGAAGAACAGGAAACAAGAAGATTTACTGTTCAAGAGCAACCAAGAACGGTATCACCTTTAACGCCTAGAGAAATATATTTCCATGATTTGATAGAAGGCGCTAGACGACAAACACTGGAACGTACCGAGAATTTTCTGGAGAACGAACGTAAGCATTCTTCTAATAATTGTTCCAATCCAAACAAGCCTGAAGTCAAAGACTACGTTTTAAAGCAAAGATCTGGAACTGAAGCGTCCAGTCCTGAATATTTTATCGCTAATGTACCGGACAGAAAAAGTCTTACTACTGAAGCTTTCATTTACGTAGATGGTGGACAACCCCAGGAAGCGTTGACCATTTGCTATATAGATCAAAACGATGAAGTTTTTAAGAATTAAGGAGACTATTAACTTATTTCTGCACGAAAGTCATTATTAAAAGTTCAACATTCCTCTCTTCGGTAAAAATGTGGAGTGAAGTTTACTATGGAACCGCAAATGGTCACACGTATTTAGATTTAAATATTAATTTATTGCTATGTGTATATGGAAAGTATTTTGGAAATATATATCGCTTTGGAAAATAAGTACTGTTTTGTGTTTCTAATGATAAACTGCATCAGGTCAACGAATTTAAGCGAACATTTTTGTCAAATTTGTCAAAAAACATTTGTCTGTGCGCATGCTGTTATTTCTGGAAACCCTAAATTTAAATAAAAGTATCTTCTTCATTGTTTTTTTCCTTAACTTATTTTGTAAATACGCTAAGACGATTTTAACTATTTTTTGGCTAATATTTTGATTTGCAAATGCTAGAAATTATTAAATGCTTAAAAGACGTTCCAAAATATATAATTGTGATCGTTGTTAAACATATTTAGAGTCAATCTCAAATGGCAACGACAGCGGACTGTACAGTGTCTTCAGTGAGGAGTGGGATAATGCGGTATTTCAGGAATGAGTGAACATTAAAGAAAAAATTATAACTGCTGTAAGTATTCGTTGGTGGCACATATTATGTATGCTCACAGAAAACAAAACAAATAAGAGAAATGGTGGATATGCATACATGAGTAAAATAAATATATAATATAAATAAATAAGCTACACAAAGTAAGTATATAATAAATAAATAAAAAATCAGTAATGATTTGAATTTAATATATACGTCGCTAACTTTTACTCCTCGGAATTAAAAAATAGAATACAGTTGGTGATTTTTTTTAAGTAGTTCTATACTGATCACTACATAGTAAATGAGCATACGTCCGATAATTATATATACCAGCAGTTTTTTTATCTAAATTGTTCCTTATGTATTCAGTACATTTATGTATGTATACAGGGTACTTCACGAAACTCGTTAGCTAGAAGTTTTAGTGATGTTATTATGAATGGATCTCTGAAATTTTGGAATAGGTAATAATAGCATCGGACCTGTTAATTTAAAATATTTTTACCTAGAAACGGTTAAACCGGCAATAGTTACCAAATTTCTTATTTTAAATACAATGGTATACTTCTTATCGGCGTACTCGATTGCACGTACTGCATGTATTGGGTCACCTTTCATAAAGTCAATTCAAAAACAGTTGACCTTAAAGGTAAGGTGTTTTCAAAATATTTACGATCATGTTGAAATTTTGGCATTTGGTTGTTCTTGAGCGTAATGGAGATTAAGGTATTTACTTTTATGGAAAGAAATTAAAGATCATGGATACCACGCATTATTATCATAACAAAATTTGATACAGGGTGTATTTTCAAATTGAAAAGCTTTTTTCTAATGGACGATGGTATCTTTAACTATTATCCATTATTGGATTGGAAAGGAAATTCCACCTAAATTCAAGGGACCAGACATACCTATTATTAATAGTTTTCGAAAAATTAACCATTCTTTATATAATAGCTTTTTATAATGTATTAACAACGGCTAAGAAATTGTCAAGCAATACGACCTTTCAAGTAAAGATTACTAGGTGTCTGCAATACCGCCCTATTGTAAAACATTAACCCGTTACATGCAAAAACACATACAAAAACAATAACAAAAAAAATGCTGTTAATACAGCTCATGGTATTGGTGGAATCACTCATGGCAAAAGCAATGTGAGCTGATATGTTTCTGCCTACCCGGCGTCATCAGCGTGATGCCGAGCGTATCTCTACCTACATTGCTGTAGTATTAATCTTACTTAATTACACTCCTCGGATTTGTCAACTAGTTTTTTTTTACTAATTTGGAGAAGATAGTTTTGAACAGCATCGCCACTAGAAAGCTTATGTTTGTTTCTTTGTTTTTTGTTACTTTTGTGAGTGAAACAATGCGTGATGCAGCGTCTGACATTGTATATTTCAAGACCTTTGAGATTCTAATATCTAGTACATATCGAATAAGTCTTGATATTTTCTTTTTATATGTATCATTTTTAACTTATTTTAATTTTATTAGAATAAGATTACCCTAGATTAGATAGGTGATATCAATCCAGCCATAACTAAGCTGACGTGAATACTAGGCAAATTTATTATTGTCCTTTTATTTTTTTCTTTTTTGGTTTCGTCTTTTTTTTTAATGAACGTTGTTATCAGTTTAGTCCTATTTATTTTTGCGTATGCCTCTACCTTTGGTGGCTACGGTTCTGAACTTAACTGAGTCGAACTGCTTGAGCTGAGCTTTCACCTAACCCTGTTTCACTGTCCGTCTTTGTTGGATTAGGACCGCGGTTCCCACGACCAAGATACACGGAAAGGCATTCGTGTCTTAGCAGGTGGGGCCTTCCAATCTAGGTAACTCCTACCGCGGGAGCTGTCTTTAATCAACGACTTCCAGCTGAGCGCATAAGCATACTCTTGAGCTGAGAATACGGTAGGTTGGTCTCTTCTCTTCCCCATTTTGTTAAAAGACTGGGAGGTGTAACAATGTATTGTGCTTGTGTTATATATATATTATTGATTTACAATATTTGCTTGACATATCCAATAATCAATTGAGAAACTGGTTAAAAAAAAAGCGAAACCATCTATTCCCGATTACAGTGGTAACTACGATTAACTACGGTGCGTTTTTTATTTTAACGATATTTATCGTTCCTACAATAAAAATTACATTATACTTAATTTCTTTTCTTTGAATGCTTTCACAATACATGACGAACTGAAATTTGTTTTTATCTACACTACCGTCCATAAGTATTTAGCCACTTATGTTTTGTTTAAAATTTCGAAATAAAATCGCATTTGAGTCGTGGATATTATTATTTAAGGGTACTTAATTATAATAATAAATAAAATAAATAAAAATTAATAATATATATACACAACATTAATCAAACTTTGCTTTCGTCAATATAGCCTCCTTTATTTTTTATAACTGCCGCGCATAATTTTGAGAGTGTTTTTTCTGATATCGTATTCCATTTTTCTTGGAGAAGGTTCCACAGTCCGTGAAGTCCAGCTTTCTTAAGCGCCTTTTCGCTGTGGTCGCACTAATCGGTTTCCTGCGTCCCACGTTCACTTCAGCCGCGATTTCTGGCGCGATTTTTCGTCAATTTCGTTTGCTAATCCTTACGATTAGACGATCTTCTGCTGGCGTCGTTTTGTCGGTCGCCCACTTCTCTTTTTGTTGGAAAAACTACCACTACTTGCAAATTTATTTACGTTGTAATCCACTGTTTGCCTACTAATGTTCAGTTCGCGTGCAATTTGTCGATTGCTTTTACCCGTTCTAACTAACAATTAAAGCACGCATCTCTACGGACAACTCTTTAGTTTTCGCCATTATAAGACAAATATCAAAATTCACAGGTGGCAATTCACTTGTGTGTGTTCTCAACAACAGTAAATTTTGAACTAACACAAAAACCAGTTATATGGTAGACCTCAGATTTTAAAATGTAATAAAGCAATAAACTATATTGCATCAAAATTCGAATGATACATTAACAGGGGCGGTACCGTTATGGCTAAACGAATTTTTATTTGTAAGAACTCACTAATAGAGCGTATACTAATGAGATTTACTGATAATATGTATATATATGAGGGTTTGTATCTACTCTCATTATCTGTAGTAAACAATTCATAACGAAGTATTAAGCATAGGTGGCTAAATACTTATGGACGGTAGTGTATAACTGTGAGACATACACATTCTGTAGCCAACTTGAGGATTCGTTAAAAACTGACATTTAATTTGAGAAACTATTATTAAAACCAAATAAATTAACAACACATAAGTATCGGCACCCTCCGCACCACACAAGTTGGTGCGG